>CM031860.1:26987712-27205448 GCA_018697195.1 Certhia americana
TAAGACTAAATTTAAGACCAAATAAATGCAGATTTGAGATGGAAAACAGTAGTCAAATTTAGGATTTATTTTCCACATGTGCTAAGTATGGCCCTTACTGACATTAAGCATGTATTTTGTTACACGTCCAGTTGGATTTTCAGTATCTCTGCAGATGGAGATGACTTCTCTGTTCCAGTACGTAACCAATAAATACAGCTGGAACATGGACATTCTCAGTGAAATTCTATTTGAAAGGACTCAGAAATAGCTTTCCATGCTGCTCAAGTCCCACATGAAGGACTAACACAACTGGAAAACAGTCTTCTGGCAGTTTGTATTAGGAAGTGTGTTAATGAAGAGGCTCTATTATACTTTACTTCCTATCAAGGTTGAAAGGATTAATATAAATAAAATGCTATTTAAGGACCTGAACTTGCACTGAGCTGTTTGAATTTGACTCATCTTTTTGCCTGAGCCCTAGAATTACCTAGATAATGGGAGATTAACCCAGGAAGAACCAGTAGGCTAGTTAAGCTCTTGTAATGATTACAAAAAGTAGAGTTCTCTCAGCCGGGGCATAAGGTAAGATTTTTCACACGGATGCATTCAGAACTCATGCATTAAAGCCTTTGGTGCAGGCATGTGAGCTGTTATTCAAGAACAGAATGTGACTGTTTGCAGAGCTGCCTTTCAAAGACAGGCACTGCATTATCAACAGCACTGAAGAAGATAAAAGATACTTACCGTTATCATTGCCTTGTTTAATTTCTTCAGCAGTTCTGTCAATTAAAACATACAATGACCAAACAACACAGGTAATTGCAATTATATGGAATGTGACTGAACACACAATTTTTCTCCTCTCACTTGTTGTCATCTGTAATTTCTCCCACTGGAAAACAAAAAAAAAGTAATTAAAAAAATCTGACTCGTAAAATTTTACATTAAATTTATTAGGCCATTGTGGCTCTTTCTACCAAAAACACAAGCAGCAATAAAATTAATGAATCCTTTAGTTTTGGTAATATGCATTACAGGAGTGTGTGCACTGTCCCTGTAAAATTCACAATTATCTCATTTTAACAGATTCAGAGGAATGAAAAACACTGTTTCTGTCTGTTTGTGAATGATATTTTAATTTCATTACAGTACAGCCATAGCATGTTGATAGACAGGTAAAAAGATTAATATTTACTTTAAATTTGCGTTTTTGGTGGTGAGAGAAGAAAAAGCCCAAACATTTGTCTGTAATATTTATTAAAATTATAGTAATGCAGTTATGTAACAGTCTTCCCATAAAATAAAAGCACAGGAAATGCAACTGCACTGAGGATAAAATTCAATAAACTTGAAAAGATGATTATATGGAAATGATCATATATGATAGCAGCCAAATAGTGTCAGTAATGCAAGGAGGCTCTTTCAGGCACGTGTTTCTGAATTACGGTGTTAAATCCTGGCTTAAGTTAAGGCTATTTTAAGATGAAATAGGCTATTCTCTGCAATTGAACAATGCAGCCCTTGAGGCGATTTTTTTTTAATCTCACTTGTGACATGGGGTTTTTTTCACAGCACTTCTTCAAAACAAAACCCTTCTCTCCTAAAACATTTGCCTTTGAAAACAGATGAAAGAATAGGGCACTTAAAAGCAAAGCACCTCAATTCTGATGGATAACCTTAGAGTCAGTACTGGCATCTGAGGAAGGAAAGCAGTACAAAGCATGAGATGTGAGTGCCACCTCCCTGCAGCTGTGTGAACATTGCTGCTGAGTGCAGCTCAGTGCCACAGCACTGCTGCCACCTGCGACAGCTAGGACAGCAACCCTGGCTTCTGCAGAGCACTGCCATGCTGCACATTTACTGCCAAGCTGTGACTTTGTCTGTTCTTTCCTTGCTTAGGTTTTGGTTTTATTGGCTGTTTTCACCGTTGGGGTTTTTTTTTAAATTTTGTTTCCAGAAAACAACAAATTTTTTTAAATTCCTTAAAGCTAGGGCTGGAGATGCCATCCAAGCTAGATGTTTAGCCTTTAACCTGAACCAACATAGCCATTCTACTCTGAACACTCTTTGCTATCACTTTGTTGCCAAGGAGCACAACTGCAGTAAAACCTGAGGAGGGTCAGTGCCACGTCCAAGGGGAATAACTCTAAGAAATACTTCTTCCTGCTTGTAGAGCAGGACGTACCAGGCCAAATAAAATTCAGTCTTTAATGGCAGCCAAACCTTGCATGTTTTAGAGCGGTTGCCTTAAAATACAATCTCTAGAACATTTTCTAGCCCTTGTCAAAATTCTATGACTCACAGAATATTTTGGGTTGGAAGGGACCTTAAGAGCCATCCAGCCCAACTCCCCTGCAATGAGCAGGCACTTCTGAAATTAGACCAGCTTGCTCAGAGCTCCATCCAACCCAGTCATAATGTTTCCCAGGATGGGACACCTACCATTTTCCATGGGCAACCTGTTCCACTGCTTCACCATTCTTATCCTAAGAAGTTTGTTCTAAATGTAGTCTAGATGCACTTTTTTTTTTTTTTTTTTTTTTTTTTTGTTTAAAACCATTACCCATTGTACTACTGTAACAAGCCCTCCTAAAAAGTTTGCTCCATCTTTCTTACAGACCCCATTTAGGTACTGGAAGGCCACAATAAGGTCTTGGAGCCTTCTTTTCTCCAGGCTGAACAACCTCAGCTGTCAGCTTTTCCTCATAGGAGAGGTGCTCCAGCCCTTTGATCATTTTTTGTGACCTCTTCTGGACTCTCTCCACCACAACCTGGGTGGGCACCCCAGAGCTAGATGCAGCAGTCCTGGTGGGGTATCTCAAGAATCACTTCTCCCACACTTCATGAACACAAAGCACAAATAATTGTTTAGAAAAACACAAATATTTCCTGAGTAGCATACAAAGAGTCAGAGCCATCGGCCTATTTATTAGCTGAGACCTTATTTCAGTTTCTGATACATTTACTTTTGAGTGAAAACTAAGCTTGCTGGGTTTTGTATGGCAGTCTGGAAAAATTGAAGATTTAAAAAAAGTTTTGTCTTGGTTTTATTTCATGTAATAAAATCTCAAAACTTTACATTCATTATAGTTCATGTAGATAATATTCAGTGGTCAGAGCAGACAGTACATGGCATTATCACAGTCTTATATCATTACACAGGTCACCAGGTTACACAGCCTTTGACCTGGAGACTTTCTGTCTTTCTGCAGTGAAAATTCAGTTTGAGTTTTGTAACAGACTTGCTTTCCAAAGAAAGAAACCTTGTCTTTGTCCAGATGGAAGAAAGGGTTTTACCTTAACCCTTCACTTACCTGTGGATGCTTTGTGAAAGATCAACATAGAACATAACATTTGTCCTTAAACAGATTATGTCTGTTACCTCAACTTTGATGCTACATCATTTGGTCTGTCGGAGAGAAGACTCAGCAAAATTGCCAAGTGTTCAGTGTCTTAATAGCCATTTTACTCTCTAACATACTCAAAAGCCTTAGAGCAGGTCTGAATACCCAGTCAAAGACAAATGCTGGTCCCATTAGTCTAAATGTAATAATTTTGCAGGTGGAAAAACCCTAGACAAATCAACCAGCCAAGAGGCAAGATAGGTAAATAAAGGTTCAAGCTCACAGAATTCTGCTGAGATTTACAAGAAAGGTGTCTCAGGAGAGGAAGCCAGCAGAAATTGGCTGAAGCAGGCCTTTTTGCTAACATCCCATGATCAAATCCAGCCAGAAGGCAACCAAGACCTACTGGACTCTGCTTCCTCCAGCTGGCCCCTTTTCTTCCCCCACAAGACAGCCTGCCTTGCCTGTCTGTCTGTTCTATCCATGCACACATTACCACACCAGACAGAAGGTGGCTGCCCAGACACTGGGAGAGGTCGCCAGGGCAGAGGTGATTATGGGACTGGAAGACTGTGCAGAATATCTCATACTCCCAGACTGGGATACAGGAAAGGAATAAGGTCCAAGGAGATACTCTGTCTGTCACAGACGGATACCTGGGAGCATTTTATAGCTCTCAGTGTGCCCCAAAGCTGCTCTTTTGTTTTCCCCTCCCCTTGTTGCAGTCACAATTCTCTCAGCTAAGGTGATGATAGGCTGAACTCAGATGGGAAAACACAGTTAAACTTTGTGCTGTATTTCTGGTGATGCCAGTGGTAGCTGATGTAACTTCCCCATCCTACTCACGTATTTTAGGTTGGCTGAACAGAGAGTACTTTGTGACTACTGTCATGCTGTACTCGATGAGTGATTTTAGTAGATGAGCCAGCCATTTATGTCGTCCTGGAGCAGAAAAGTGCAATTTCCTATTTTAGGATTTTTGCAATTGGCTTATATAAAAAAAATAACTCTTTGTTTTAGCACAGACTTGCTTGTACAAAAGCACAGTTATGTGAAGCAAAAATTGCTTGAAAATCCATAACAAAGGATGAGACAACAATAAACTGAGCAATGAAAGCATCAGCCCCTTTTGCTTGTGCTTTATAGTCTAGGACTTGATACAGCCTAAAGCTCAGTGGGGAAGTTTGTCAGGTGCTACCTTTCATGTCACACAGCACATTAATGCCTACTTAACCTCTGATGAATTCATCCCTGCTGTTTTGAAACTCCTGCAGTCTTCATGGCTTTCCAAATTCATAATAGCAAGATAAAAATAAATTGTGCCATTTTTTTATTATCTTGATCAGTGAGCTCCAAGAAAATACAGCAATCATGTTGATGACACTGTGACATGCATTGGACAGCATATCAGGTGCTACCAAGAACAGAAAAACAGCACAAAATTAAGTACACACATGCAATTTTCTTTGAAAACTTAGATGTTAATGCTCCTAAGGTGCTCTAGGTACTGTAATGAGATAAATAAATGGAAGACTAACAGCCAGAGGATGCATTTATAATGACTTGCAAATTATTGAGTCACTAAATTAATAAAAAAACCTGTAGCTTTTGCCCAGCCCCCTATAAAATACCACTCCACTGTTGTACACCCAGTTGTCACACCCACAGATTCTGTAATCCTGGCAGCAATACAAACATAGACTGGAAATCATCACAAATGCAGAAGGTTTAATGTCCTGCAAATGAAAGCAACTGCATGAAAAATCATAATGCTTCACATAACAGGTGTGCTTGAACACTTTGTCACATCTAACCAGAACCAAAAGACCTTTTACACAAGTCACCAAACAAATCCAAAGTGTAACATCATGTGTCACCAGGAGAAAGCTTGGAATATCCCCAGCCCCTTTCCGAACATGTCGCTTGCACTGTGCTCTGAAAACCACTGGAGGGTGGTAGGAGACTGCCTGACTCGCTTGGTTCCTACCAAGAATAGAAAGAAGCTGGATTGTGAACGTGATCAGAAACACTCGTCCCACCCCAACTACTTACAGCTGCTTCTAAGACACACCTCAGTTGAGCACCTCAGCCAGAGAAGTTAGGAATAATCTTTAAAGTAGCAGCTGTAAAACTGTACCCTGTTCTAAGTTTCTACGTCGTGTTTTTTGCTTTTGTTTCCTAAAGACAATTTCACCCAAACTTCAGGAGAACTGTTACTGATTTCCCACTCTTGTGATTACAAAATGTAGTCATGAGTCTTCTAGGGAAATAAAAAAAAAAAAATTATAAAAACCCAAAACAACAAACCCTAAAACATACAGGGAACTTTAAATCATATGTAGCCAACCACTTCCCTTTCCTGTAACATAATTTGATAAAATCTCTCATATTTATTTTAAAGGACAAAAATCCACCTTCCTGCGTGTCGCTTCTAATAAAAGCTTGATTAATCAGTATGTGACAAATAATTATGGATATATTCTTTAGTATCTTCCAAAAACACTTCTTCTAAGTGTGGGGATGCTGCTTCATATCCTACACTCCAACACAGCCTCTCTGCTTAACAGAAGCAAATCTGCAATTTTAATTCCCTCCCATGGATTGCACTTTCTGCAAAGTGGTTTCACAGTGGCCCAGGGCAGACCCAAAAGCTTCACACTGCTCGCACAAAAGCTGCCTCCACATCTCACAACTTGGCAAACTCTGCTGCTGGTGCTTCTCTTCCCCACCTTTGCAGTGTAGATTTGCTGCCTGCCTGCTCCCATCCACCACTTTGTGTCCACGTGTTGCCTGCAGTTCATTGCAGTACTCTGTCACACTGGCTCCAGATTTTTGTCTACACGGATGTCCTGAGGCAACTGCAGTTCTACTCTGCAGGTTTGCAGATTCACACCTCTACAGCTGAAGGTCTCTCCCACAGGGACTCGGCACTGAGGATGCCAAATATTGAAAATGAAGTTAATGGGCTGCTTTGCAACATGTGATGAATGTCTGGACTTTTTAACTCCGGGGTATTTTCAGGAACCCTGTTTTAAAAATTCCATGTAAGGAGGTCTGACAGGGGAATCTGGTATGGGTGGGACATTGCTAATATTAAATATTTTTCATGACATTTTTCTCCCTATCCATCATTTAGCAGAAAAAATGACTATGTATATAATGCAAACAACATCCACAGCTGGAAGGATTTCTGCTCTCGCCTAGAGCTAAAGTCGTGATGCAATATTTTCTGAATTCTTTCTGCAATCTGAAGAAATACTTTCAGCCAACCTTTATCTTAAAGTAATTATGCCTGCAAAATAAAGGCTAAAATTACTTACTAGAGGCTGTTGTAGAAACTGCACTCTGCACACAGACTAAAACACATAGAAAAAAAGATCTTTCTTATCTGAAACTCAATCTGAAGGATTTAGCCAGCACTTCTGAAAAAGAACTGGTGCGGTGTTTGCTGAAGTGAGCTGAGCAGTGAAGGTATGTCAACAGTGTGAACGTGTAGCTGGGAGTTATTTATATTAGGCAGGGTTTTCTGGTCACTTGTTGCAGTACTAATTGGCTCAGGCTCCACAGTAAGCTGTTCACTGCTATCAACCCACCAGCTGGAGGAAAGCAGCTGCCACAGTAGTTTGTGGAATGGAATTTGTGCAGTGGGTGGAAGAGGAAGAAATAATAGTAATAAAGGACAACAGGGCTCCACTCATGTTGGGAGAATAAAATAGCCTCGCAGAAATTTGAAGTGTTCATAAGAGATAAGACTTCAAACCTTATTTGAATAAAAGCATTCTGTGCCTCTCTGTGCCAGCTAAACCACACTGAGGACTGTGTCTTAAAAAGGACAAGGCATGTGTCCCCACATCCTGCTCCAATTGAGAAGTGGATTCAACAGAATCCACTCAATTCAACTCTGACAGTTCAACAGAGCCAGGTCTGATGGCTGACAAGAGAAGGGTTTTGCCCATGAAAACATTTCCACTGTGTTCTTTTCCCCAAACACATCCAGAGAGAAGGAAGAACTGAGCAGGTTCACAGAGAATACCGAAAAGATATTTGTCATGGCCTTTTTTCAAAAGATGTATTCCAAAGAAGAAACTCTCGTAAGGATCAAGAATAGAAGGCCATAATTAGACCCCTGCTACATTAATTGCTGAACAGGGGACTAAAATGAATTTTTTAAGTCCCATGTCACCTGCTGGATCATATTGCCCTCTCCATGCACAACCTTACCTCGATCTAGTTATCTCATTAGATGTTCTAGTGCAGATACCATTGTCTGGCAAACCCGTCTGCAGTTTGCCCAAAATCTGTTTCTGTCCCTAGGAGATACTAAACAAACCTGGTTGGAACTCAAAAGAATGTCTTGGTGTATTTAAAACACCTATTAAAATTTTAAGCTGAACCAGAAATAGGTGCATTTCTAAAGACAAACACACTTTAATTCACTTTTGTGAGATATGCATACCTAGAGTAATAAAAGAAATACATAATAAAAAAATCTCACTTGTATAAACACTTTAAGATCATCTGCAAAGAACTAATAATTCAATTTTATCATAACCAAGATGGTATGTTATTTCTTTTTTAAGTGACAATTAAAACAGCTGGACTTCAGTGATATAATCAGTATGCACTCTTCACAAGCTTATGCAATTTTTAGCGGTGTATGACATCAATTAGCAAACCCTTAAAAATATAAAAGAGAAGTCCAAAAATTAAGAAGTTTAAAAATTAAGTAATTCAAGAATATAATTTCCAAAATGAAGTAGCTGTTTTTGCAATATGAAAGTGGTATTGAGAATACTCGTCATCTACCAACTAAAAGAACTTCAGCACCTCCATCCTAATCATCCCAACACAGACTAACAAAAAACCCCAAAGAAACAAACAACAACAAAAAAAAAAAACAACAACAAACCCCCCAAAAAATCACAAAACAGCAACCACCAACACAAAACAAAATAAATACCCTGTGCTTTGGAAATTGAGGGCCTCATGTCCCTCTCATCCAATGCTCTGTCTCCAATAGAGACCAACACAGATACTTTGGAGAGATGTGCAAGAAACCCTGTGGCAAGTAATTACAGCACAATCTCTCCATATTAGGAGCCTCTTTCCAGCTCCCATCTGCTAGAAATTGCTTTACATCAATATATAGAATGCAGAAGTACTCGACAAGGTGTTTACTTTCCAAGTATCTTCTTTGAACGCTGTAAAGACATTAACCAATCTTTTGTTCAATAGAGCCTTCAGTGCTATCATGAACTCCTCTTTCACAATTACTTTTTCTTTTCTTGCCTTGTAAGACCTTTAAGAAAAAGATCATTATCTCCAAGCACAGTGCTCTTCAGCTACTTTATCTAAAAAATAATCCTGATAGTGAAACTGCAGGTAAAACATTAAACACTGATCAGGAGTGAACTAGCACCAAAATGTAAAATTACAGGGAATATCTGGTACTAAGAACAAGAGGCACACATCTAGAACTCTAGAAAATATTTACTTCAGGTACCTGGGCACATGCCTGTATTACTCAAAAATCAAAAAAGAAGCTACATGTTGGTAACCCATAAAGAAGCAGGGATAAAAGGGGTAGAGTCTATGTTTCCATTAACTTTTATCACAGTTAGTCAAGAACAGAAACAGATGCTACTGTTGTCTGCTCTCCCTACAGTATTTCTATGATCATTCTATCAAAAGGATCTAGTTTGTCACTTTTGTTCTCTTTGCAGTTGCTGACTCCTGCCTCTGTCTACTTTGTATTCCCAGAAAAGCAGCGTATCTAATTGAAGGCATGATGTTTGCTCCAGTCACTAAGTAGCAAATACCTTTAAATCACAGTCCAGTTCTCAAACAGCACCTTAGACACATAGACAGGCAAAGAAAAACATTAAAAAATCAGTCAAACTACCATAGCACAGACCATAATTTTGCTACAAGACCAGTTATGCTGAGATTTCCCTTTCTGACCAAAGCAGGCTGCTGCATTTTGTGGTATGTATTCTATAGGCAATATAAAAGTAGCCATGCCATAGGCTCTGTGGTGGATGTGAGATGGATCCTGCTAGGGTCAAAGCAACCACAAGTCCTTTCTCCACTATAGGAGGCATAACAAACCATCTCCCAACTGTGCCTGAGTCTGTCTTTGAGTACCAAGTAGGATGGGTTCCCTGTGCACATCTCAGTGTTTATAGTGTGATGGACATGGATAGAAGGCTCTGATAGCACGGTAGAAATTGGAAAAGGAGAGAACTGAGAAAAACTAAGCAACATGCTGGATATCAGCATCCTATTACATAGTTGTCTATGCCTCTCAACTTCCTTTAGTTCTTCAGTCATGTCCAATTAAAAGAAATATCTCTGAATAACTGCTGCTTTAGGCACCTAAACCAAGTTCTAGAATTATGATCACCGTTCTGTTGGTCTTTACTTCAATCGCCTTCTCTCCAATATTCATCACAGTGCTTCATTTCCTCTATTTCAAATTTTCCAGCCTGCTGAGAATCAGTTCAAACTGTTACAAAGATGTGGTTTGGTTTAAATGTCTTTGCAAAAAACCTGGGATTTTTAAATACAGTGTTGTTTAAACATACCTTGACATATCCTTTTTTGCAGCTATGTACACACTATATACACATATGTCTGAATTGCCACATAACAAAGATTAGAAAAAGGAGCTGATGCTATTAATTATCTATAAACACGGCTTTAGGAAGAATACTGATTTCCCAATGAATAGCTACAGTTGCCTTCTCTGTCTTTTAATTTTACCACAAGAGAGAGACTTTTGATCCATTTAAATAAAAAATAAATAGAGGAAAGTTGTGCTGAGGGAAGCTATAGTAACTAAAATAAAACTACAGCCTAGTGCTCTAGTAAAGAGCTGAGGAAAGGTATTCATACAGAAAAAGAAGAAGAAATTTAATTTTTTTTCTCAATAATTTTAATAAAATGCTTCAGGAATAAAATTAAATTAACAAAACCCACCAAACCTGAGTAAAGTAAAAGTTATCCCATGTGGTCATAATTTAGGTCCATTACTGGAATTTCTGTGTTCAAAAGAATATCACTGTGTTAAAGAAAAGCCATTTTTAGCATGCATTCCACCACCAAGCAAGCATCAACCTGTCAACAGATTCATTCTCACGTCAATAGGTCCCAGGAAAAATAAAATTGAGGAAAATAACAACTGTAAAACTGTATGTGTTAATTATGTGACAGATAATTAACGTACCTTAATCAGATCATGAATAGCAGTCTTCTCCCATGGGAGGTGGTAAAGTTCCTAACTTCAAAATTAAATAGTAAAAATGGCATTTTTAAAAAGCTCCATAAATAAAAATGACTGGTTTAGATCAATGCTTGGGTTGACTATGCTCTTTCAATTTCATATTACTAGCTATACATTTTGTGTCAGTATTCCATTTATACTTTATTTTTTTGTAAAGCCAGAGATCCTCTTAGTTATTTTCAATGCTTCAGTTTCCCAGTCTTTCCTCAGTTATAACTATTGATGAGGTCAAGCTATAAAACAAAACACTGAAGGGGCTGAAACAAAAAAATTAAGAGGAGACCCCAAGTTCTTAAAAAATAGGAGAGAGGCTGATGAACTGCAGGATGGAGTAAGGCCTCTCTAGCTAAAATGGGAATTCAATCTTTTGATGCAAGTTGCATCTGTAAAACAGCTCAGATCAAACTGTTTATTTCAGCCTCAGAAAGCACAGAAGATTTGTACCTCCCAGAGCTCACATTCATGGGGCTGTGCGATAGTGTATAACACTACTAATACCCAGAGCTGAACAATCTCCCAAATTCCTTCTGCTTTTGTAAATGCTACTGAGCAGAAGAAATAAACAATTTGGTTACTGGTATTTAATTAGAAGAGGACAGAGTTTTCATTTAATTTTCTGGTATAATGTTTTTCATTTGCTTCTTAAAAGAATGCAAGTTCAAAGCAATGACCATAGAAAACATCTTGCTCTACCTCCAGGAAGGATGCTGCACATGGGGGTATCCCAGCGAAGTATCACAGAGTAAGATGGCTTTTAGCAAGTCTAAAGGTATGTTATGATGATGTCAAGGTAAGAGGCACAAAAGTCTTTTGTCAGAAGTCCATGGGAACTGGAACAGCTGTGTGAATAAAGCTGTGTTCTGAATGGAAGAGAAACACCCATGGAGATGGCGGGCCAGCACAAATTCTACCACCATAAGGAAGCTAAGTTCTAATACCATTCTTGTGGCAGAAAATGCAAGGCAGCATTATTCTGTAAACTACAGCATGCTGTCTACATACAGATAAATTAGCAGTAATGCACTACTATCCTCAAAAATTAAGAATACAACTGTCTGAACAAAGTAGCCCCTTGTGTCCCCAAGGCATCACAATAGGATATAAATGCTACAGAATCATTTTTACTTTACAAGCTTTAATATACACATTGTCCCTTGAGCCCAAAGTTATTTGCTATAATGACATGATAGCCAACGAGAAAGTAATAGCTTTGTGCCTTTGTGCATACTGGTGAAGTGTCTGACCCCACATATTGCAGGCAATTATTTGAGGCTACTGATGTTTTGAGACAGTTTACTGGAAGAAAGATAACGCTGGAGCAGGTTGCCTTGACGACACTACATAGCTGCACCAGAAATCAAACAAAAATGCAGGAGCTCCTTCTATGTTGAGGACTGCAAAATATTCATCAAATTGGGTCGAAAGGGAACTAGTCCCACAGTAAGTCCTATGCAATATCTGATATCACTTCTTATCATGAGCATTATTAGAAAACCAACAACAAAGCCAGGTGGTTCATACCTCACAGCACAGGGCAGTAAGAACTGAACAGCAAGCACTATGGTAATGACTGCTCAAAAGTTTGGGGTTTTTCTCCTGTGAGACTCTTCTGGTCATGTTAGGATCTGAGAGTTTACTCTGGCAGAAGTAGTTTCTAATGGTGAGCACTTGTGATTTCATAGCGGTACATCACAGGAATTTCTCTGCAGGTTCTATGACTTTTGGCAGCGATCACCATAGTCTTAAAAAAGAAATGTAAACATGAATTACCAAGCTACCATTGAATCAAAAGTAAAAAACACCCTTAACGTATTTTGCCATCTCTGAATGTTTCAGGAATGCTATATGATTTTTTTTTCACATCAGCATATAAGCAAATACGGAATGCAAGAGGGATAAACACTTAGAAGATACATGTACACATTCAAAATACATAAGATCAAGTTTATTTCATTATCAGCATTTGCTTTGCTTCTGTTTAATTTAATCGAAACATATCACTCTGTCCTAAAAGAACATTCCCAGTCCTCCATTTTTTTAAAAGGCATAAATTCAGATACTCCTTCTATCAGAAATAAAATTAACCTGAACTGATACATAATGCTTCTGTAAACAAAAAAACCTGACTTGTTCTTCCTTAACGACCAAGAACAACCACATGGTAACAACGTGCAATATTGCTTATGCCTCACATAAATAAGACTTTATTTGTAAATCATTTCAAAAATAGAATTGGGAGAGAAAATAGACATGTCTGACACCACACAATAATCGGCTGGGATGATGCGTCAAAGTAAGACATCACATCAGATACTATACTACCTTAAAGAGATAGCAAAATTTAAATATTGAAAGTATTTTGAAGTATAGGACAACTCTGTTGAGGATATCCATTTAAAGATTTTTTTGTGTTTCAAGCTCCTTTTAATTTGACACTTGAATCCTTTTTGTACTCATTGTATTTTCATTCAATTGCCATTCCTACTAGTCTTCAAACTCCAAATTCAAGAGATATGAAATGCAGGTGTTAATATCTAGGATTGCATCTTTTTTAAAGAAGAAATGTTGTTTGCTGAGAGGCAAAACTACAAACACAACTGTATTATTTATAATGACATACAGATATAACAGAGACCATGAGAAATAAACCAGAAATACCACGCAATGCTTAATATTTAATCTCTATATTTATCTTCAGCTGAGTAATTAGACCTGTCCAAATATATGAAACACTTGCCATGTCTGTTGATCAATGCTTAAAAGGATTAACTCAATGCAAAGACCCACTAAAATGATTAAACTGCGTTTTATTTGATGTCTGGTACTTTCAGGGATTCTCTAATTAAATAACTGTTGCACACTGGCACAAATCTATTGATTTAATAGCAATTATCTTAATTTATGTTAACTTAGTATGTTCTACATTGTCACTTATGGGTGCTAACGGATATGGCACGATATTCCTAAATGATTGTGCTATAAAACCTTAGGCTTTGATAAAAAATCCATTATGAAACATTTAAGGTGCATGAAAGGCTGAGGCATAAATAATGATGGTAATTCATTATTGAATTAAATAGTTTGTTTTATATTTAAATCATGCTTTTGTGATTCTGCAAAATGCTAAACTATAGATTCCTGTAAATAAGTTTGGTAATCTGTAATTTTTTTCCCTTCAGGAGACCAGCAGTAGGAATTTTACAAAGACATTATGATAAAATTCACAATAATGAAACAATGCACAGTCAGGAGCCAAACTTTCGAATCTTATATATCTGTATATGAATGATGAGAGAGATTAAAAATCAAGAAGCCAGAACTGGTTAAAAAATGTGACCCTTCCACTTGTAGAATGTGACTTCAAAGCCAGGTCTAGTGGAAATTACATCATCTGGAGCTGGACAGAAACTTTCACGATGGAGGAAATAATTCCCTTTGTTTTTTTGATAAATTAGTTTCTTAGGGAATTGAATGGGCACTCCTTGAAACAAAATACGTGGCCTTCTGTTTAGGAAGCATGGAAAAGAAATCTGTTTTCAGAATTCCTCAAAGCTTATTAGCAAAATTAATACCTTTTTCTAGGTTAATTTTGCTGTTCCAGTTGGCATCCAACAAAGTTGACAAGAATTCATTGTTTTCAGATATAATAATGTTGACGATGCCCCTGCCATCATGCCAAGACAATTTCAGAAGTTTGGAAATCTTGATTTACTGCTGACAGGCCAGACTTAGCACTGGGGACTAAGACACTTGAGGTCTAGTTCAGACCTAAGCCTTAGCAAAACCCAAAGCTCTCAAGGCCTGGAAATCCCAGAGACAGTAATGCTTTTCAGAACCTGCATCAAGGAGACAGGATTGTGGAGAGCCTCGGTGTTAGGAGCTGCCTGTCCCACAGTACTTTGGTCTCTGGTAACCACCCTCTGTGCCAGTCTTTTGAAAACATGGACTCCCAAGAAATGCCCCTAAACTTTGATATTTTGGGCTTCAAAAAAGCTACCAAGAAATTTGACAGTGTTTAATTGGGACTTACCACTTTGGCAAAATATGTAAGTTCTGACAAAAAAATCCCAAAAAAAACAGTTTCAGTGATTTTTATAAAGGATGTTTGGGGGGAAATTTACCAGTCAGCTCTACTCATATGGCAGGTCTCATGATCACTCTTTGCACCCTTAACTTGGCTTTGCAACAGCTGTCAAATTACTCAAGTTTGCAAAACAGCTTCTCATAAACTGTTTAGAGTTTCATAAATTTTTGAATAATGGTGATGACAGTGCTCACACTTAGTAAGGATCACGTTTAATTAAATGTAACATGTGAAGGGTGTCATAGCTGAATGCTATAAATGCCAAAGGACAACTAATTTCAACTTTGAAATCTTTGGCAGTTTTGGTTTCTGAAATGGGTGTGACTTATAAAAAAGGATTTATAGTTAGATACTGGGTACATTCTACACAAACAAATATTTGTTAGCATTCCATTTGAAGGGAGGAATGCTACCAGCACAGACTGCCAGGCAGATAAATTACTTCTGAGTAGTGCTTTGAGCAAAAACAAAAATATCATGCCTGAAAGAAGAGGTGAATCTTTTCTATGTAAGAAGTCTAAACCACACCTGAGAACCAATGATAAGCTGAATAAGGTGGCAATCATTCAATTAAGAAATTACAGACTTGTAAGAATTACATTAACTAATTACACTCTAAAAGGAGGAGGACATGTGGCACTGACCACACACAGAGTTAAAAGCGCCTACTTCTGATTATCAAGTTATGCACATTTTTCATCCCTTTTTTCCTTGGTTGCTATTTTTTTTTTCCCCTTTTATAAAAGATGCTATATTATCTAACAAAACCAGGAAAAGGCTTTTGTTAAAAATACTGATATCTGTGTATTCTCATGAGAAAAGTAACTGTTTTGAGAGTATCTGTTAGATGTTAAAGCAATTTGGTCTGAAAATAGAAACTTATAAACTGGAAAAAAATAAAAACCAAAACAAAACCAAAGATAGGCAACAGGCAGGGGTTTTTATACAATTATCTCATCCTGTCACATTAGTTAAAATTTTTCTGCAATTACTAAAACCGAAGTCAATATAATTAAGTTTTAGCCATCTTTTTTTTTTTTTCTATTTGCATCTGTTTCAATTTCTAGCCTACATGGCCAGATCTACCTGACATTTGAGAACTTGGTCTTTGCTTGCCAAATTATCCCAAATTCACCCTTCAGTTTATCACCATTAGAAACTTTCTCTGAATGAGAAGTATGAAGGAATTCCATTGATTCTCCCTTCTCTGAACTACTGCTACCTTTGTAAGGCCAACAAAAAACAAAATGTCTTTTGCCATTAAAACACTACTATATAGACATATGCTAGTCATAAGCAATAGTTTCTACACGTTTTTCATGTAAGAATTTATTTTAAATCAAAACTTGCCCAATTCCAGATTGACTCAAACTTCAAAGATTCAACAGAACTCCAGAAGGATGAGAGCATTGTAAAATAAAAGTTTAAAGAGAAATTATCCACTCCAAAGAAAACAGAACCCACATATGTTTAATAAACTCTTCACCTTCCCTCTACTGACAGTCTGTGTAGCATTCTATTGATTTATCTTAGATGACTGCAGATAACATACATTTGACATTCAGGATGCAAAGTCACCCTGTCTTTTAAATTCCATTACCTAATTTTGAAGCAGAAGTGATTAATTTGCCCATGAGTGTCGCAGCTACAACAGATGCAGCTAAATTGACTGTGTTACTTCATAACTGCTGTCTCCACATGGGTATAAGCATCATTCTCAACCAAAAGTTATGGGCTCCATGTTAAAATTTCTGGGTGAACTGGACTGTGTTACTCAGGAGCATAACATGAAAAGGTTTCTTTCTAGGTTAAAAATAGGCAGCTGGACCTATAATAAAAAGCTGAAGATAAAAAGGCTAAACCAAAAGACTATTATTTGTGCATTTATATTGCATGTGTGATGAAAGGGAGTGTTTTGTCAAATTCTCTGCTGCTGAAAATTAACCAGCTTAAATGTGAGAATAAAACCACCGTGACTGATTAACAACTGCAAATACAAAGCCATTCTGGACAGATGTTTCTTTAACCGTGCTTGTAATTCCCACAGCCATTCTGGAGCCCTGACACTCGAGGATAATTAAACTCCAAAACAGCCTACCTTCCGGAGAGGCTTGAGCTTGGTCTCCATGATGAAGTCGTACTTGCAGAGCTCGCAGCAGCGTGTGTCCGAGCTCTTGATCCACTGGTGCAGGCAGGCCTGGTGAACAAAGCGCAGGGTCCCCGTGCAGCGACACGGCGTGATGAGGGGGCTTTCATCATCTCCCTCACAGTGACAGATCCTGACAGGAAGGACAGCAAGAGTGAGTGAGGCAACCTGCCAACCAGCCATGCAAAGGCACTGCCTTATTTACACTATTTTCTCATCTTCAGGTTTGACATTCAAAAGATACCAGGTGTATGACCTTTCAGATGGAGGCCCAGGAACATACTCCTTTCTGCCATTTAGCCATTTCTCTTCACTTAGTTATTTCTCCTTGAATTTGCTACATGGTCTGAAGGTGAATCAATAGAAATAACAGTTTTTCCCTTTTATGCATGGCAAAACCTTTAAGACAAATACCACAGCAGAATAGTTATTGGTCTGTAAGTAATGCCAATAAAACCCTCAAAGGCTGAGAAATCTAACCCAAACTGAAAATATCCAACATGTGAAGTACAAAAAGTTCCTAGGCTATCTCTTTGGAGTTACACAGTTAAAAGAATCAGAGAGCAATTCTGAGTACTCTGGAGTCATGCATATGGCATAGTGTATACACACATGCACACTTTTTAGGAGGCAGGTATTGAAAAGTCATTTTTTTAAATCCTCACTGTCCCTTTTAAGCAGACAGCTGCATTATCTGGGAAAACAAAAACTACTCTGTAAGCAGACCCTAAGAGAGAGGTTGGTCCCAGAACTGTTTTACCTTATGATGGGATACAGAGCTTTTCATGTTGTGGTTTTGCATAAAGTGATCAGTGTTCTAGCATCATCATCTAAAGGGCTTCTTCTGTGACATACGTCCAAGCATCCTGCTGATTTTCCCCTCTTCCAAACAGTCTCCTGGTCACATCAGTAAAACATTCACCCATCAAAAAAAAGGTCAGATTTATTGGCAAGCAGAAAATTGGAAGGCAGAAAAGGCTCTACAGAGAGCAGAAAGCTTTATCAAACATCTGAAGTTAATGAGGTTAACCTCAATGAAGAGTAATTCCTTCCCAACCCCAACCTAGAAAAACACAACAGAGCACTCAAGGTCTCATGAGTGTCTGAAGTGTCAAGCTGACATGCAAGAGGAAAAAAAAAAACCCAAAAAAACAAAAGCTGAAGCCTGAGAAATGCAATGCTATTTCAAAATGAAGAAGCTACAATAACAGCACAGATCCTGTTGTCACACAAATGAAACTTGGGCCTTAGAAACTTAGCACTTAATGGCACCTCAGACAGCGCAGATGCAGAAGTGTCTGAACACATCTGAGGAATAACTCACTCTTTAACAGAGAAAACTTTGACTGCACCACCTCTGGGGTAGGAAAAGGGGTAGGAGAGCTTCAGGATGAGGTTGTCTTCCTACTGGGAAGATGGGTTACCTTTCTAGAGCAAGAGCTCCTGATGTATGTCAGGAGGCAACCTGACAAAGACATCCCAGGAAAGACTGGCTATTCCACAGCTCTGAGGCTGCCAAGTCTCTAAGTAGGGGAGGAGGAAATTCCAAGGTCTACATGAAAGATCTGCAGATCAAGACTGGCAGCTCCACTATTCTTCCACAGCGTAGCCCAGAGCCACAAGAAAATCAATCCACAATAATGGGAAAGCAGAACAAAGCTGCTTTTCTGGACATACAGAAATACACAGACAGAAAAAAAAAAAATCCAACAGATAAATGAAGCTCTGAGTAAGTGGCCCACAAAAGCCAGGTTTCAATTTCTGCAGCAGTGCTCGTACAGGATTTTATGCCCCACAGCAGTGAAGAGAACAAATTACCCACAACTTCCTTCTTGCACATGCTCATTTTTGAGACACATTTTACAGGAACTCAATTTACAGTCTTGTCTTTACTAATCCAGCTGAGTTAGGTGTATCAGTACCTTAGTTCTTAGATGGGAATTGCCTATATGGTGATTTCTTACTGAGCCTGTAGCTTAAACAGAACTGTATTTTCAAAACACTGAAAAGTTATTTTTCTAACAAATGCATTCCCAACTGAGAGTTACATAAAAAACATAATTTTCTTTTTAAATTAAAGGCCATTCCCCAAAAGAAGACCAGCATTCTTGGTTCATTTAAATTCAAGCCATACGTAATTTATTTTACAGCCTTAGCATTTAAACTATTTAGAAATGAGACAACTAAGCTATGTACCAAATAGCCTTTTTTTCTACTACAGCCAAGATTGTTAAAATTATTTTCAGAACTAAAATAAAAGCCTAAAATTCCACTGGGATCTTCAAATAAAGTGACACTGCAAATTTGAAATGGACAGAAATAATCCTTAGTAGAAATATTTCTACAGAAAAACTCTATATGCATTATACATTCTATTTGGGTTTTCCTTGTATAGATGACACAAACCAATTGAATAAACAACAGGGTGACAGTAAGAATTTACAGTATGAATAAGCTTGAACTAAATATTCTAATGGCCTCTTCTAGCTTTATAATCATAAAATATGTAATGAGAATTAAAACAAACTTCAATAGGAATTAAAGTTCAGAGAAAATGACCAAAGGTATGGCTTTCATTAGCTTGAATACTCTTTGGTCTTTTTGGTGCAATTTAACTCTTTCTTATTTGTTTAACCAGAAGAAATTAACTTCAAAGATGATTGCGTACCTAAACTCACAGTGACAGCCTAAAGATCTTCTGGTGCCCTACATGTGTGGTAAGAGACTGTTGGCTGAATGCTTCAACATCTTTTAAAGACTTAAAGCAGATAACTTGTTCTGTCTTCCTCATCCATTAGAATTGAACCACAGTTCTGTGTGTCTCTGCTCTTGTCACTTGTGCTCATCTATAAAGTACATCATAATTATCACAAATCATGGAAAGTAAATTGTTAATGATGGTTTTGAGAAGTTTCTTGTGCAAACAGAATGTAGATGGGGCTGCAAAGAACAGACATACCTGAATCATGTCTAAACCAAGTTGGAGGTGGGGAACTTTCATGCAAGTTTCCTGTTGTCAAATGGTCACAATTGTTTGAAACTTTCATGATTGATTATATAGCTGGCTGAACTTGTCCTGAGAGCAAAATTTGTTTTCATACTTTAGAAATTAACTGAATGGAAAAAACCCCAAAAACACTCTCTACAATAAAGAAAAAAATATATAATTTGCTAAATCTATACTGATTTATTTACAGTTGTAGTACAGCACTGATCATCTTTAACAGCTGCAGTTTTGGCTGCTCAGACACACCCACAAAATTTACATACTCAGCTTTTCCCAACTTTTCATTCCTTTAGTAGATAAATGGCCTTCAGTATAGAAAAATACCTTTGACTATTTTTTTTTTTTTTGACAGCTTAGTGCTTTAAGGATTCCAGTCTATGAACAGGACCTTTTTTTTTCCAGAGGGAAAGATGAGCACAAGAGTCCAAAGGAGCTTTTGCTCTATGAATCATGTCTGACAGCACAGAATATATGAGCCATTAGATGATCTTCTGATTCAGATATACAAAATCATGTTTGTGTATGTGTGTATACACCTACAAACATATCCTTACACACTAAGATCACAAAATATCTACGTTTCTATAAATAAAACTCACTGTGAATCTTTATGAAATAATACTCTGACAGTGCTGTCATCCTTATGCATAAGGTTGTGTTTTATATATTAGTATTTTAATTACCGAGTACGTATTTTTCCAGCACAAAGTTGTTTCTACAATTTTCAGCAAACAGATGTACCAAGCACAGAAATTAATGCTCACACTGTGCATATATGAGATTAAAAAAAAAAGAAAAAAGGCACAAAAATTCTTTGAAGATGTTCTAAAAGAGCAGGTTCACATATATAATGCAACAAATTAAGAAAAATATTTTTCAGGAAAAAAAATACATAATGTTAAGACTGAAAACTTCAGTATTTCTGAAAGATTTTTTTTTTTTTTCATAACTCATATAAAAACTGTTGCAGATCTCTTTTATGTTCCTTACAAAACATATTGCCACCACACATATCTAAACAAAAGGAATTTCTTATCAGATCAAAATAATGAGATGCAGCTAAAGAAAGTACTCAAAAGTGACGCATCTTCAGAATTTAGTGTTGTCATATTGTCTTAAATTCCATGACAATGAATTGCTTTCCCATGTTGTCCATGGTCCTGTTCATTGCAAAAGATAAAAGGCAGAAAGGGAAGTATGAAACCAGTCTACAACTTGCAGGCATTCCTATGGTCATCGGATTTTGGCTGATTTTCAGAAAAACAGCAAGAGTTATCTTGGATGACTGACCTTCACTTGTCATCAAATTAAGACTTTTTTTCTTCCATAAAAACAAACATTTCTATTTCCCATACAAACATAATCTCAGTTTAAAAGGTGTAAAATCAGTTCGGAACAATGAGATCACTTGGAAAGCTTTCAGGTTTTCCCAAGTTATTTATTCTGGCAAGATCATGACAATTGAAACTGCAAACTAGATGGTTAGCATCTAAGCTGCCTATTGCAAAAGATACAGGCAGATTACAACAGATTTTGTGGATTTTTCTTCACATGCAGTTAATAGTTTTACTCTTATTAAAGAGAATAGCTGCTAGTCTCCAGCCTCATTGGAAACCAAGCAGTTTCCCTAACCTGTCTTTCACTAATTCACCTGACTCTTTGGAAATTAAGAAAACAGGCTGATCCCTGTGCCTCTGTAGTGAAGTGGAAAACACACTTATTCTGCAGGAGTGCTGTGAGTTTTAGTGCTCCACTCCTACCCTGCCAGCAAGTGCTCCTCTGGAACAGCATCTACCTAGCTGATTCTCATGGATGACTACTGCCAAAGGAGAGTGATAAAGAATAAGAATCACGCAGCATGTGCCTGCTTCTGCTGCAAGCCACATCAAGAATCTTGTCACTACACCAGACCCATCTTGGTGGGCGTTTCTTTGATTTGAAACTGATTTTAGACTGGACCAGGAATACACTCAAAGGGAATACAGTTGAAAAACCCCGAGACAAATTCTCAGTGTGGTCTAAACCATGGCAAAAATAACGTTGCTCAGATGTGCTTCAAAAACAGGCTCCTTATCTGAACTACAGCACTAATGGAGGCCCCTTCACTCACCAAATTAAGAGGAGCTACAGCCTTGTGACTGTGGCATGTTTACACCAAATGTGATGCAACTTACAGGCAAACTGAACTAAATTAACACAGATGCCTAATAACCACACTGTCATTTTCTTGGAGATGGAAGAGTACCAGTACAAGAGAAATACTTTTGAACTTTTAACAGATTTCCTTAATAAAAGAGGGAAATATTTTCTCCATACAAATATGCTCAAGGAAGATAAATCCTATTCCAGAAATACTGGGTTTGGTGAGAAATTATTGAAAAGGCAGTTAAATCTTGCCCTTCACTGGAAAGCACACATGAACTCATAATGCTTATGCAAAGAAAAATTTTTACTCTGTTTGGTGGGTACATCTCATCACTGTATCTCAGTGTTGCTAAAGGGAGCTTAGTCAAGAAGAAACAGCAGAGCTGAAAAATGTTGGAGCAAGTGAATCCCTGCATTTGATCTTTGGCTGTGAGAATTATTAGCTGCCAGCATGAAACACCATGAGCTCCTAGGTTATCTTAATTGGACCAAAAGGATCCAATTCCCCAGGATTTCAAAAGGATGCACAGAATTGCTGTCACTACTGTTTGATTTTTTCTTAGGAAAACTATTCTGTCCAAAAATGGTCATTTTCTCTTTTGCCAATTTATAAAGTGCTTACAGTACTTTTCAACTGTTAGAACCTAAAATTAAACAAATTTATGAACAACTCACAGCAAGTAATTGTTATGCATAAAAAGAATCCACAGAAATATCTAACTCTGCTCATGCATAGTTCATCACTTGGAAAAAAAAGTTTCAATTCACTGAATATGTTCCCCCTGTAATAGCCTACAGAGTGCCATGTTTCTCTTACTTTCATTTTACAGGCTCTTCTTTTTCTCAGGCTCATTTCCATTCTTCCCACTTTTAAAACACAAAGTAATCTAAATGACAAATTGGTCTTCCTCTCCATTTAAACATGGTGTGAATGAGGCACATTAATTCTCCACACCAAATGTAATCCATTTGTAGATCTCTTCCCTGTCACTCCTGCCCTTCCATTATGCTATACAGTCAGCTGTCTTTACCCGACTAGAGGAAAAACCATTTTTAAAATGTTGCACCACACTAGTGGAATTTCATGAGGGCCCAGTTCATAAAGCTTCTTCCTCATTTCTGCAAAAATGATCAGAATTTGTAAGAGCCCCAAGAGCAAACATTAGCGAAAGCACATAAATATTTTATTTTGTCAGCATTTCTTGTCTTTCTATTAATCTTTCTTTATAGGTGATAAATAGGATATCTAAAGATTTACAAGTAATTGCTGCCTCAGATGCACTGTTAGTGCAGGATATATGTCTGACAAGATTTACTGCACTGAACAAGTTCAAAGAACTAGGGACTGCATCTCAAAAGAGGATATAGATTTCCTCCCACCCACCTAGTGAAAGTCAAAGCTTTAAGGAACTAAAAATCCATATACAAAATATGCAAGCTTTAAGTATTCAATAACGGGGCCCTTAAAACCAAGGGTAACTTTCCATCAGGAAGCTGTGCCATTTTACTTATTTCCATTAAAAATAATAAGTTCTGAGAGAAACAAGCAGAAACTAGGACTCAGTTCTCCCCTAGAAAAGCAAGCCTAATCACAACAAAGACATGCTTGCCTTACTTTGGCTCTCTTTGCATCCTTTTGAATCATGGAGAGCTTCCAAAAGAGACTGAATAACCAGATGGCTGAAGAGGTGACAGATGGGGATTTGAACCATCAGGCAGATAATTGAATTAACCAGAATTTCATACTGCTTCAAAGACTGATAAACCACCAGACCATCAAGCAGAGGAGGAGGAGATTCCTCAAAAAGCAGGAGACTCCTATCAAAAAGTCACTTTGCAAAAAAAAAAAAAAAATTAAAGAAAAAAGGTCTGAACAGAAAAGTAAGCAGCAGTCACAGTTCTTTTCAAGGAAAGGCTGAGGAGTCAACATGCAGAACAAGATTCAGAGACTTAGTTCCTAACACACCATCCTGAGATCACAAGGTACATACTAACATCTCAGGGAGAAACAGGTTAAAACCCCTCCAGCTAAACAGTCTGGAAGTATAGCATCTTCCATTTTATGGTGATTTTAGAAAGCTCTGGATGGTATTTAAAGTCTACATATTCTGCATTACAGTTTCTTCACTGGGACCAACATCAAAGTTTTATCACAAGTATTTAGAATGAGTGTTAAAATTCAGTGGTAGAATTTGAACCTACGTATCTATTTTCTGTTCAACTTTCTGGTTTTTCTTCCTCAAGGACTTGTTTTCCCACCAACCACCATTCTGTCTGCTGATTTCATGAGCACTCTTCTACCTGAGTATTTCAGAATGTAAGTAATTTCATGAAAGACATATTTTTTTGCAGGTCCTACTAAATAAGATTAAGAAAACAAAGCCCTGCTGAAGCACTTGATTTCACAGAAACTACATAATCATATTGCCTCTTGTCATGTGTGCAATATACACTATTTCTTCCCATCTGTAATTGTGCTAACACACAAATGCCACACAGAAATGCCCATATTAGTCTTTTCCTAAGTTTATAATGGCCTTTTAATTAACATACTAGATGTTAAAAATTTTTTAAAAGCTATTCTTGAAGTAGAATCTGCAGATCTCATGAATTAACTTCATATCCTTTACTTCTTCCCTTCCCTACTTGTTTTCTCACATGCCCTATTGTTATGCCCTACTCCTCAAATGAGGGCCTGCCATTACCTGACTGCAAGAAAGAGTCATTCACAGTTCAACAAAATCAAAATTTGACTTCCAATAAGCATCTTTTTTTCAAAGTGAGAAACTCCACTTTATTTAAGTGTATGTGAAACTTACTTTATGCAACTGCATGACTGAAATGACTGAGTCAGTGCTACAAAAAAAATTTACACCAAAACCCTAACTAGTTAAATAGAAAATATATTTCAACTACATCATCAATAATAAAAATACCACAAGATATATTCAGAATCAATACACAAAGCACTTATGATCCAGTAGTGGCAATATCAACTGCCCAATTTTCTTTTCTTAGTGATTTCCATGTGAAAATCCATGGGACTAATTTCTCACAATCCATTCACTTTGTCATGCCCAATACACAGCTGTTCCCTTCAGGAAGATTATCCACATGCAGACCAAAGAAAGCTATTTCTGAGGCTGTGCCTCAAGCCATGGCAAATTCCAGGAAAAAGTATATATGAAGAAAATCTCAGGCACAGGGCAATGTAGGAAAAGGGGGATCCAACTGTATGACTTAGAAAGCCCATCCTGTGAATCTTTAAAAAAAAATTATTTAAATTAGGTGCCAAAACAACTCAGCATGGCCAGAACTTGTGTCTCAGAAGAAGAAACCTTGCCTACTAATGGACTCCAGGAGAAAGTAGTTGCTCAGGGAAGAGACTGTAAAGGTCAGGATTGAAGCCATGGCATTTTTTCAGCATTTTGGAAAGGAGCAATGACACTAGAAGGACAAATAATTTACTGAAGTGACCAAGAGGCTTCCCTTAGACTAGATGAAGTACAGATTGCACAATGGAACTGTACTTTAACTGAATAATGTGCTTATGCTGGAATTGAGTGTGCCCTGTCACATTCCTGCTCATGCTGCTAAATGCAGAGTGAAGAAACTGTCAGCAATCCATGAGGAAATGAAGGAAAGAAATTGCCCACCCAGAAACTTAAAGGCAGAATAACTGTCACCACAAGGTGTTTCTGATCCCTGTTCCTCTGCTACTTCCACACAAAACCATTTAGGTGAGGGCCCTTCCTCTCAGCCAGTGCTGTCAAATCATCTAAAAGACATGAACAGCTAGGATGAGAAGTTTAAAGAAATACCCCAAGAAAACAAATTTTCCACATCACAACTAGATAACCCAACCCAGTCTTAGCATAAACACGACAAAACTGCCCTCCTTATTCTATTTCTCCTGCAGAAAAATGGTGTATATGTGCACAAGCACAGTGATACACAATTATTTACTTGGCTCTTGTTTCAGATTGAAGGCCGTGAATTTAAAAAGTAAACATACCATGGATCATGAATCAATGAAGGGCATGGACCTGTCCTGAGAAATAGAAGCTACAATCTGTTCTGAATTGGGAGTAAAAACATGTCCTCCTTTTTCTTCAGCTGTTGCAAACTGATTAAGTAAGACAACTTATCAGCTATGAAAAATTAACAGGCTTTTGATTTTGCTATGTTTTTCCTAGATGTATTACAGTCACTATGATACATCTGATAATGACAACAACAAAAAACTAGTATTATCCCTGACATGTAGAAAATGTGTTTATGACTGGCGAGAGAAATTTTGTAAAACAGGTCTCATTATCAACCATATTAAGTTTAATGCTGGTTGTTCAAATAACATCTCCACTGATACTGAACCTAAGAGCACAACCTATCAAAATTTTTCAATTTTCCTCAACTAAATAAGAGCCTGGCTGAAAAGTCTGCATGCACATCCAAAAAGTCCATCCTTGAACCAAGCTCCAGGTCTTGCAAAATATGCCTGAGAAATTATAATAAAATTCAGTAGGTTGAGAAGACAAATAGAAGACTGGGAGTCACTTTTCATCTGAAAGCAAATTTTACAAATTTGGGCAACAGAACTAATCTACATAAGGTATTTACAGAACTTCATTTTATATATATATCTCTATATAAAGTATGTGTGTATATATATACACACATACATATATTCATTTATTTGTGTATGTTTTACTACAGTATAGTTAAGCCCATAAGAAGACCCATGCTGAAGTATTTTTTTCAGGTTTTGGGCAGCAAATATTCTTAACAATTATTAAATGACCTGTTACATATGTACTGCATGTACTACACTGGACCTTCAATACATGCAGGCTGGGAGGTTCAGAAATATGAGACAGCTCTGAAGTTGTAGTTCTCTGTGCACACATCTGCATCAAACCCTGTAGATATGTTTCAATAACATGGCTTACCACTGTTGCTGTTTCTTTGCATTTCTACAAGGCAGAGACAGCCCAAGCCTGGCCCTGATATATAAGCTCAGGCACAAACACAGGTGGACTTTGAAGAACCCTAAATTATTATGACAGGCAATGGTCAGACAGTAGAAATGTGCATTTTTGCTTGAAACGTATAAAAAGGAATGCATAGTCCTAGTTGTGTTAGTAATGGCTTATCTCTTCTGCTGCAAAAAACCACAAAATACCTGCATATTACATTTTTTCTTTTCAGAAATAAGATCTTTGCAGTGGTTTGCTAGGTTAAAGCATACTGTGAAACTGCATGAACTGGCATCATGAACTTCCTCATCCTCTGTTTACATTTCCACGCAAATTCTTCCCAGCAAAGAAAAGTGAGAAGTTTTGGGTTACCATATGAAGAAACTAAGCCTGATTGACACTTTTCACATGAGAGCCAATGCTGGCTCACAAGTTTGGTGAGGGAGAAAAAAGGAAATACTTGTTTCAGTTCTGTTAGACTTACGGGATGGTACATTTTCATTTACCACTGAATGAAGTAACTCAAGCTTTCCCAGATGTGTACTCCCAATTTGGATGTTAGCCCTCAAGTGGCTAGCTTGATCTCATTTCCAGGGTAAAATGCTCACCTTCTGGTTGCATGCTTCACACCAAGGGCATCAGATTGTCAGAGGCCTGAACTTCTGAACTAAAGACAACTCTTGGTGCTGCTTTTTCTTTCCCAAAGCTTAGTTTAATGCTTATTCTGCCCAATCACCCTTTTGTATCATTCCAATCCTTGTGAGGGGTGACTGAAGTAACAGCCTACACACATTCACAGTGTGGCGGTGTTCAGCAGTGCAAGATCACAGACAAATTATGCCCCACTGGAGATGATGTCCTCCAGGCACCATCCACGGGATTCCTGAGGTAATGGCAACTCTAAGGACACTGAATCAAGACCATAAATTTATTTCATATAAGTCATTGAAAAATTACACAGAGGGACTAAAGCTGGATTTGAACTGATCACTTAAGGAGGAAAAGCTCCATATCCCATTGTATTGAGCTATCTGGCACTCTGCTTGATTCTCTGCCTCTGGCTGGAGATTTCAATAAACACAATACTCTGCCAGAGGACAGAGAGGGTCCATCTTCATGGATCAAAGACAAGCATTTGGTTCCTTTGTGGGATTACTCTTTTGAAATAAGAGAAGTATCTCTTCAGATTGAGATATGATAACTTCTTTGTAGCAAAGGTTCTTGTGTTACTTCCTTCGGCCTGCCTAGCAGTTTATCACTGAGAAATAGTGACAGAAAGCAATCAAGGGAAAGGCACTCAGACCGTACCAGGGAGAAACTTCCTTTTAAGAATGCTAAATCCTTATTAGGGACTAACCTGCATACTTCTAAATCATCAGACCAGTCATCATACAACACTGGAGACTTCTGAACAGCATGAGGCACAGTGGGCCCTGCCCCAGCAGGTGCTCCATGATCTGGGACTGCCAGAGCATCGCTGCCAGAGCCTGCCTCTGCAAAGGAGTCCTTCGTGTGTCTAAGGAAAGGTGCAGGCTGACGATCTCTGTGGTAGCTCTTCCCTTTGCTTTTCCCACATTTTCTTGAGGAAAGCCTTGCTTCCTGAGATGATGCTGAAGACTGTGATTCCTTAAGCCTTGGAATCCTTCGGCGATGATTTAAAGTAGGATTCTCAGGATCAGACACTTCTTGTTTCTCCTTTCCCATTGTCCCCAAGGTGACAAGTTCAACAGCATTATTGTTTGAGGACCCATCCTGGTTACTGCATGATCTATTGTTTCTTCTCCCTCTCCTGGCCATCCTGGCCTTTTCTCTTGCTCTCCTCCTAGCCTGAGCCCACTGACTCTCATCTGAAGATGATGATGAATCAGATGCATTCCAGCTGGATCTTGGAGGCTCAGGATGCAATTTACAGTTTCTCACCTTTCCTTGCTTTTCTGTGTGCTCACCATTGTCTCCAGTCTCTCTTTTCCGCCTAAACCTTCGTTTTATGTGTTTCTTACCACCAGGCTCCCTATTAGAAGGGGCCAGCACCATGACAGGGGTTGCATGTTCAAGCTCATCTTCTGACAAATCATGCAAGGTAGTAGATCTAGACAAATCAGTAAGCAAAGGAAAGGGATGGAAATGGTAAGGGTGAGTGGAAAGAGAAATCACACACAAAAAAAAAGGATGAGAATGAGAGCATGAATTTGAATAGAAAAACATGAGACTAAAAAGCAAAACCAAAAAACAGATAAAAAGGAAACTAAAGTCTATGTCAATTATGAATAAAGTTAAGCAGAAGCAAGAGCTACATAATACTTAATGAAACAACTAACAAGTATCAGCCAGTTAAGAGCATATTTTTCTCAGCACATACCTACAAATGTCCTGAGTGGAGGGGCAGACAGACAGCCGAGATTGACTCCTGGGAGCTGTTCCTGTTGTAGGACTGCTTGCCTGTTGAAATAAGTTAGACAGTTTGGAATCTTTGTCCATGAAATACATTGCAGATATCTTACTGCTTTGCCACATGATCACAAAATTATAATTGTTTCTGCTGTTCATAACGCACTGTTGAACACACAGAAGCTCGCAAAATACAGGAAGCTTGAACAAAAGTGAAACCTATTTGTGGAACTAAGTACGACTGAAGTGTTTTGAGCTCTTATTCGCTCATGACTGCATTTTGTCACTGTTTGAAGGAAGCAGCTTTCAGCATTTGAATTTTCATGTGGCTCTACTGTAAATGTCTGAAGGGAAAAAGTACTTGTTTTCTTTTGTGCAAACAACCACAATGATTCCTTTCCAAATCACATGAAGTATATTTGCTATACAGTGAGTGATGAAGAACCCAAAGCTAACTTAGATTGAGTGCACTGATGAAATGGCAGGAAGATTAGAGTATGTTTTTAAAAGTTTTCAAGGCAATCAGATCTTCTAGAAGAGCTGAAAATGTTAAACTGAGATGAGCCTGAAAAATCCAAAGTGCAGGTGGCATTTCTACAGAGCTGATCACATTCTCAAACAGCAGAAGAGGTATAAAACATGTTTAGTATGTGACATTTTGCTCATAAGGTTGTTGCTACAAATTGCAGATTCAGTTACCCAATACTTTCACTGAAAACATATTTTGATGGTGTTAAGAGGAAACCATTTCAATCTGCCTTGCTACGTACTGACAGCAGAACTGTATGGAATCCAAATATGCATCCAAGGCTTTGTGATTCTTCAGCATCCCTCACAAGACACAGTATTGTGGGAACTGGGTTCAGTACAAATAGTTCTTACGGCTGTGACCTTCCTGTAGCTGATCAGGGGTATTAGCTTTTAGTATGCAACCCCATCCAACCCATTGATCACCACTTCCAAATGCAGACAAAATACTACAAGCCTCAGAACTCCACGAGTTCTGAGTTCATCAGATGAAATGGAAGGATGACTATTAAGCAAGAGTACACAGTGCAAATCACACAAACACGTAAATCCCATTATCCAAGTATTTTGTACTAGCAAATCAAATTCAGTCAGATAATTGAAATTATTTCTAGCTCAACTTTCACAGACATTTGTGTTAAAAAGATGTTTGAAAAGAAGTAGTACAAGCAAAAATAATTACAAACAGCAAGTACCTGCCAACACTTCATTTCTAGTCAAGGTTCTCAATCTCCATTCTATTTAATGCACACATCTTTTGGAAACATCAGTCACCACTATGTGAATTTTTTGCTATTATATGGATACCAGCTGAGACTTAAGAATAGTGCTTTTGCATGAAAACAATCTTCTAGCTCCTGGAATTCAAGCAACCATTTTCACCTGCTGATTAATGTCGCAAAAATACACCAAACCCACCAACAATATAACTAACTTTTTACTTCTAGTTCCATGAATGAAACTCAGAGATACAACAACTAAGCCAAAATGAGAAATTAAATCAATAAAGCATATAATAAATTCATTGACATAATCCTTGTGTTCTAAGTTTTTGCCATGTCTGGATTCACCAGTCAAAGGAGGAACATTAGTGCGTCTACATGCAATGTCATGCTGGAAGAAAAGGACAAGTATCTGTCAGAGAAATTGTATTCCATATCTCATTTTCTACAAAAGCAATATTTCAATTATATTCATTGTGACAAAGTATGAGTTGCTCTTACGTACATATTAGAAACATATGTTACATGCATGGCTGGGTATTTAATCTCCTCCCATCTCAGTCTCTGAGATTAGCATTAAGTAGTTCGGCAAATTTTAAACTACTTTATGAGGAAAGATGCATGAGCACTGACAACTAATGTTACTGGGTTACATGCTGCTGCTGCGTGAAAAAACCTCCCTCCAGACTAAGCCCCAGCTGTAGGACTGATGAAGAAATCCAGCTCTAGAGTCAAGTGTGGAATCCTGAATTCATCCTTCATGATGAGCTCATTTCTTTACTCCCCTCCCAGCTCTAGGACTGTTACCATTACTTCTTTCAGGATCTCTGTACTACAGGTGTTTTGCCTGGTTTTAAATGGTGGTCAGGTCACCTCCATGGAATAAAAGAAATTTTTACATCACCTTACCACAAGCAGTACCCTTTGATGGGATAAGGAGATTGGCTAAGCTGGCCCAGCAACCATATAGTCTGCACAAGTTCAAGAAACTTTCAGCAGCTATTAAAGCAGGAAGCCAGCTAGACAGTTCTTAAGAGAGCTGTAATAAAGCCAAAACAAAGCCAAAAAAAACTCCTTGAAAAGCTCTTACACTTATGATTTGGAACTGCAGACCAGTGGAAACCTAATTATTTTATGATAAAAATTACATTACCAGTATTACTACTTAAATCTTACATTTCACTTTCAACTGTCAAGAGATCTGGACTGTTTCAGCCCTGCTCAGACAAATTTTCTTTCTAGTTCCCCTGTGCAGGCATGATGCTGCATTTAGTTATGCATAACTCAGAGAAAAGTTTATTTCCTTCAAAAAAATTTACATAAATATCTTTTACAAAATGAATGCTTTTTGCTTGTTTGTCTAAGCCCTATTGGAGCAAACATGACAACTGATAGGCAAAAAGCCAATGCACCACTTAAGTCTTCAAAAACAAAGCATGACAAGCTATACACAAGATAATTTAGATACTTACCTGTGATCAAATATAATTCATTTGGTTTCTACAACTTTGTAACACAAATTTTTATTTACATTATTTAAATTTATATACATTTATCTACATTAAATTAGCTTTTCATGGTAAAATCATAGAATACCAGGTTGGATGGGACCTCAAAGATCACCTAGTCCAACCCTTCTTGGCAAAAGCACAGTGTGGACAACATCTCCCATCACGCTGTCCCAGCTGAACCTTAAGTGTTTGATGTTGTGGAAAAAAAATTAACTGATGGAGTGATTTCTAAAATCAAAACCGTTAGTGTTTCTGATATTAATTTCTGATGTTGATTTGTTTACTTCACAGGAAATGAAGACCCTTATTTTGTAAATAGGTTCAGTGTTTATAAATTAAATAGGAGTGGAAGGACCTGCTAATGTCAGGTCTGTCTTTGCTACCGCATGTCATATAAATATAATAATTCACAGCTAGATGAGGTATTTTTAAGAAGCTGCAAATTTCAACTCAGCTGGATGCCTAGTCCAGACCTCTGTCCCCAAACCCTTTTACTTTTTCATCCTACCCTGTTCTGACAGCACTAACAGTATCTGCTTTCTGCTACCAGTACTGCCTCTAGGTTTACCTCAATACTCTTGGCAATAGCCCCTCTTTGCCATCTCTTCTAAAAGCCAATACATCCCAAACTAATTTTAAAAGTTCAAATAATTATATCTCTTAAATCCAGTCTGAGAGCAAAGATACCTAAAGGGGCATTTACTTGGGTAGTGCACTTACAGAGAGAACTGTGCATTTTCAAGGCATATCTGACAAACCAGAACATGATAATTTGAATATATTCTGCTCACGTCTTATCAGTCCAGCTCTTCTGGGGATGTATATGCAACAGATGTTGGAAACAATCTCAAGCAGACAGATCTTATTGCTATAATTGCTATCTCCATTGCTATTATGCAGCTATTGCTACATGCATCACACTGAGTATTTTGAGATACTGTATTTAGTGAATAGGGGGATCAGATTGATGCTGAGGATTCCAATTCCACTTGGGAGGCTGAAAAACATTTTTTTAAAAAATATTATTCCTTGAATGAATGTCTTCTTAACACAGGTATATTGTACAGCTCATTGGAATGGGAAAACTAAACAAGCACTCCACTAATTTTATCATAACAAATTACATCAGTAGCAGTATTAAATGTGGTAATTCAAAATAAAGCTGTCTCACAATCAATTTATGAGCAAGGCAGTTCATTTCTCTATGCCATCAACACAAGGAAGAGGTCTAAGGGATAATACCAACTCCAGCTGATTAGGTTTGGCATTTCAAAAAGATTGTTAGTAGAGAGAGACTCCCCAGTCACAACCTTCTGCTGTCTCGGCCAGTTTAGATGAACTCTCTTGTCAAGGATATGCAATTCAATTAACAGACATGACAGGGCACTCATCCATAATTATTTTCAGTATGCTGATAGTGTGCTTTTCTAGCAGAATACTGGTAAATACAAGTTTTTAGAATAAGCGAGATTATAATCACTCACCCAACACAAGGGGACTTCAGTGTCACACACGTCTATGTTAAAAAAACCAGCAAAGACAGAAATGCAGGACAGAAATAAGTTCAACTGGTGAACACACTAAGAATTTCAGACCAAGACTTCTTTTACTTAGGTGCTCAGCATCTGACAGATATTTCCAGATTAAAATAAAATAAAAAGAAGAAAATTAAAAAAAAGAGGGGAAAAAAAAAAAAGAAAAAGGAAGTGCTTAGATGCCATCTATTGCTTAACCTGCATGATGAAATTAGCGCAAGAACATGAGTCAAGTTGTGCTCTTCATAAGAACATAGAAGGGATCTGCTTTGGCCCAACAGAAAAGCTGAGTAAAAGCAGACTGCAGAAGTGCAAAGAGTCACAAAGAAGGGAGTGAAGCTTTAAATTAACAAACCAGATGATGTAATGGACAGCTTATATAAAATGGCCTCCCAGCTATCACCAGAACAGCTAATGAATCCAGTCTCTGTTCTGAACAGAGGCATTTCCAAGAGCTGGTCACCTTACAATACTGCTCAAGTAGAAAGCTGCAGACAGTTGATGGGTGATAGGGCAGACAGGGAACATGTCTAATGCTTTTATTCTCCTACTGAGTTTGCTCTAATAGCAGCGATGCATCACAGAATTCTCCAGATCCCATCAGCCATTATAGTTAAAAAGCTGAAACTCTATCCTATTTGAAAAACAGCACACAAAGGAATGGATACCTAGAAGATTAGAGCAGTTTGTATGGCAATAAGCTCAGCAGGAGACCCAGTCTGTGCATTTTAGTCTGAAAACTTCTGCTCTGTAAACAATGCAACATTCCACAGAAAACATTCACACCTTTATGAACTTTTATGTGGACATTTCTTCAGGTCTAAAAAGTTCCAAAACATCGTGAAGGTGACTGAACCTGGGTGTCATTTTACAAGCTCAGTCTTGATGGCAACTGAAATTTGTGCACATAGGTTTGGGGGAGAAAGTTTCTGGGTTTTGGTTTGTTTGGCTGCTGTGTATTTTATCTTTTCTTTATTTGTTTCTTTATGATAGAGTTCCTGCTTTGTGCTCAGATTTCAAAGTTGTTTTAATCTGATTGATGCCTTTACAGCAACGGTTACATTAGTTGGCAACTGAATTGCTATTAAATTATCTTTCACAGATTTTCTTTTTTCATAAATTATTCCTTGCACAATTGTTCTTCAAAATTTTCTCTCCCTCCTTTCCTCCTTCCCTTCCTTTCACCTGCCTCTGAAGAGAAGGAACTAAGGGAAAAGTTACACACAAGGAAGGAGCAGAAAAATCCTTAGGATTCTGCCAAACAATACCATTCAGCAACCTTGAAAGTCAGTATGATCATGTTAGAAAGTGGTTTGAAATCTAAAATCAAAGTTGCAAATTGCAAATCCATACCATCATTTAAAAAATTAAGCAAATGAGTAATTACAGCTTTAACTTGTAGATGCAATCAGCTTGTTTAAGGTGTTTTCTCCTGCCTTTCTAATCTATGTTAAACTTTATTTTCAAGGTACAGGTTTGACTAAAACAAACCACTTTTTCTATAGGCATAGAAGCACTGCTAGCTAAACTTTGAATGATCAGATGGATTATAGTAAGCAAAAGTCTGTATTATGGCAACACAATATTTTTCATTCGTAATTCTATTCAAGGTTGCTTCTTTCTAGTCATTATCACTTTCTTAATATTTTTCATACTTATTAAAAAAAAGTAGGCAATTGGAACAAAGGATGTGCCAGGTTTTATACAAAAGGTGCAGAGCCATGAGACCAGCAGCTTTTGACTATCTGGAGGGAGCTAAATGGAAATTTAGTCTGTAGGAAAGGTGAAGCACAAAACCTGTATTTTCTTTGTTACTGGGTTCTGTGGCACTTTATTTCTAAAGGCAGGCAGTACTCACAGAGCCATTTAGAATTTCTGTTCCAAAGAGGGTATCTGTTTTCACATACCCCTCCATTTGCAAGACTGAAACCTTCAAAACATTCCTATATCCTAAAGAGTTTTCACTCAGATGACATTCCTGCCATGCTCTCCCAAGTGCATATGCATGTGAGTGCACACACCCACCACATTCTTCCTTTGGTCTGGTGGACTGCACAGAAGACAGACTACATAAAATCCCATCTGTGAGGATAGCATTCTTATATTTGAAAAACTCCATTCTGGTGTGATTTGATGTCTATTTATTCCAGCCCAAAGGGAAGAGAGAAGCCTAAATGTGCCAAGGCAGAAGAGCTGCAGTAAGAATATTGAAATGCCTAAATCAAAAGAAGTGAAACCCTGAGAATGCCTCATTGTGATAAATAGGCCATACCGTACTTTTATGAAGTACAATAAACATAAAACTGCATGACCTCCCAGTTTCTTACCTTTGTAGAACTTTGTAGAAACAAAGTTTGCCTAATTGAATTTGTTTCTAGGACAAACATGCCAAGTGTGCTTCTGAGTGGCATGGTGAATTAACAAATGCCATGCAAAGATTTCTGGAGTTTATATATGTAACAGACATGTTACAAATCATAATTATTATTCATAATTATGGAAATAAGTTTAATTATAAATAATAAGCATATATAATAACTTGCATGCTCCATTTACTGAAAACAAATCAAAGCTGCTTCTGTATGATATTGGTTATGAGAATAGGACTGAATTCTGTGAAAACAGAAATTAAAATTATATACAGGCATTACACACTGTATAAAACAAAAATTGTGGCACAACACATTCCACACCTATATGCAGTTTTATCTGAATGTGTCAATGTGACACATTTAGGTATACTTTATATACTTATATATATTTTCTGATAGTTGTCCTCATGTATTTAATATCATCGTATATTCATGCAATTTTATTCAGAAGTTCAATTTTTGGGCAGACTTAGGTAAATTCTGCTGTCATGCCTTTTGTTAAGCTTCCTGTAAACAAAAAATAAATTGTGTGGACACTACAAAGGATTCTCTGTACATAGAAATCAAAAATTCATATCTAAGAGTTAAAAAAAGTGCAGAAACAGTTCCTATACAATGGATAGTTCTAGTTTCTGTTTTCTACCTTTTCTTTGCATTCAAAACAAATTCTGTTCTGATGAACAAAATCTTTTCACTAACTTGTTTACTGGCAAAGTAAACAACTTAGTAAAAAGATTTTGTTCATCAAAACTGTTGTTTTCAGTAAATGAGAGCTAAGTGCTAGGTTACTCTTCAGCTTTCATAATAATGATTCTGTTTATGAGCAAGAAGAATGATTTGATGACTAATGCAACATTTATACTCATATTTTAATGCCAGGTTTGTATACATGGTATTATTATCTACTGTAAAAGCACTTATGAAGGCTGACATTTTATGCTTCACAAGAATGAGGACTTTTTTTTCTTGATTTGTTTTCTTTTTGAAAGCCCTATGTTTTCTCTCAGTTTCTCGTTACAGTAATCTAGAACCTACACTTGGAAGGGATGGAGCTACATGGCTCCTTGGGAAAAAAAGCAACCACCAACCTGGAAGAGAATTTTTACTTTTGATTAGCATGAAATTGGCAAAGAACAGTAAGAACTATGGATCAGCTTGTAGCATCATAGTTGCCTGTAGCAAAACACAAGGTGTCACGTAACTGGTCTTTAGGATTCAGTCATGCAACCGGTTATCTTGGAACTGGTGCAATCCTGGTTCTGGCAAACAAAGTCAAAGTAAGAACTTCTTTAAAAAGAATACTTAAGCTCCTTTATGATTTATTCACCATAAAAACCTATCAGGAGACATTACGTGCTCTCTGTTGGTCACTGCCTGAAACATGGTGATGTTTGCCATTATAAACACTCACAGTGTATGAGTTCAGCTTCAAGCTGGGTAAGCCATCCAAATTGCCATACAGGACCCTTCATATATTCACCTCGTACTGAGAGAGGATGAAATATTTGAGAATACCAAAACCCATGTGAAAGATTATTAAATTCCAATTATTATTTCAATTATTTCAATTTTAATGGAAGAGATTAAATGGTAATTTATAATTCAAAAGGATTAATATTGTATTACTTATTACAGAATTTGATACCCGGTTTGTGAAATTTATTTCAGAGTCATAAACTGAGAGGTTTGAATCTATACATTGGCAACGATAAATTTTTTATCTAGACTGGCATCCTGGTGTCTTTTGGTTTTCATCCTATTGAGAGGCGTCCCATCCAAGACAAGACATCAGAAATTGTTAACATACAGTAAAAACAATTCTTTCTTTTCTCTGTTGTTATTCATATTCTAAATTAGACATGTAAATATTATCACCCAGAATATTCTGAAACAAGCACCTCACTTCCTGATATAACTCTGTTGAGTTTTATTAGATAGGTGCTTTAGAGACCTGTAAATAAAGAGTGTTCTAACACCTGCTCCAGGCTTTTGAGAAGTAACTGAGGCAAAAAAAATTGAGGCAATTTGCTCCAAGGCTGATTTTCTCTGCACTGAAAAATAAGCCCAAGGTTCCCATCAGAGAATTTCAGATCCTGCTGCTGAGACAGCATCCTTCTCTAATGAGCTCTTGAATCATAATTAACATACAGAAAGATAATTACAATGTTTTAGAAACATTTCTTCCAGAAAGCATTTTAAAATTACCAGGCAGCCTCAGAAACACATATAGAGCATGAAGTCTACAGACTGTCATTCAGACACAAGATTTATTCCACTGGTTAACCACAACAGAAAACAATGACTCCACCAGATCCTTCTCTGACTAGCTTTCCTCTAAAATTACACATATTCAGGAAGACTTAAGAATTTTAGTAAAAGAAGTTACAGTACACAGAAAACTAAGCAATGGCAAACAGGTAACCAACAAGGTCAAGTTTTTCATTTACTTAGACTTTAAACACATGCAGATAGGATAATTTCAATTCTGAAATCCAGAACACTGAACAATACTATGACCTACAAAGAATAATTAAGTTCTTATGCCAGTAACATAGGAAATAGGTGGGAAAAAAAGCCTAATGCTTAAAAAAATAGTAATTTAAAATAATTAAGGCTGGTTCATAACTCACATTTCCAAAGACTTTATATTTTTCTTTAAATAGAGTTTAAGATGTATGTATTTCCTTATGTGATAGGTTTTGAAAGCCATAACTGTGGACTAGGGCCACACTTTGCACTTTGTCAATACAAGGTAATGTGAAATATGGATCAATCCAAAACATGACTCAATAATCTAATTATTAAATCATTAATCATGGCTGAATAAGTGCTAGCAGGGCAGAAAGCAAAACTATTGTTTACTGATTTATTCATTGCACAGGACAAATCTAGATTATTACCAGAAGTGCAGCAAAAATCAGACATTGATACATTTTCCTAAATGTCTCTGACTGGAAAGCTAACAGAAGCAGTTGCTTTTGGAGTTCCAGGACAAATTTCTTGATATAAATAAAAAAAAGGCTGAGGTGAATGAATGAATTCCCAGGTTGCTGTTCACTGAAGACAGCTGTAGCTGTCAGTCTAATATTGAAAGTTTTGTTCTTTTGTTTGCCTTAAATAGTCTGTTACTGAAATTCTTGCCAGAAAATTACATGCAATAAGAAAAGTCCCTGCAACATGCTAAATTTCTACACTTGCAACATACAGCAAAAGTGAATGATAAAACTGAGGTATTGATTTACATACACACACATCCACCTGTCTCAGGAATGTATGATTTTAAAATCTCCAGAATGAACAGGTATATACTAACTAGTCTCTGGAAAATACCAAATCAAAACCATTCCTTCTCATTATAACTAGATAAGACATATTCAGTGTTCAACAATACAGTTTAATATGTAATACCACAAAATTCAGACTTCAAATTCATGTACCAAGCATGCAAAACTGCCCAAGCATACACTGCAAACCTCAGGTGTCCTCTCCAAATAAAAAATTTCAAAGCATTATGAAATATGAATCTGCATTTAGAGAATCTATGCTGTATTTCATTTCACAAATAGGTTGGTAGAAAATCCAGTGCTACCAACACTGCTCTGGGGCAGGAGCTCTACGTCCAGCCAGGGGTGGAATACACAACACATGGTAACTATTGAAATATAATTCCATTTCACCCTTTTTAACTTACACATTCAGTGAAAACACTGAAAGACAATGTTTTGATGACGTTAATTTATGGTTTTATATATGACCATCTTTTTCGCCCATTAAAATTTTTATTGTGTGCAAGATCTGATACTACACAGAACACAGCTCTTGCCTTTGGCATGGAGTTTATCAGGCCTAGGAGTTTTCAATCTTGTTTTGAGGTGGAGTATTTTTTACTATCACTTTCTGCTGTACAATATTAACCTGCAAAGTCAGGTGCCTGCTTTTCTATGTATACGCACACATATAAAAACCTGTTTCACAAAAAAGGCATTTTAAGTCAGACAACAAACAAAACTAGAATTCCAGTCAAATGTCTTTCAGCATTTGAAAAACTTCACTGGCAGGTAGCTTCACATAGAAAAATTGATCAAAAACTTGATCAAAAAAATTGAAAAAATTGATCATGATGCTATATATCAGAAAAAGATCAAGTGTATGACTGACAACCTGGGGTTTTAGCTTGCAACTAAAACCATTGAAAACATCAATTTCTAATAAGCACCTATACTGATTTCTGCAGAAATCGCTTCAAAATAAATGTTAGCCACTGGCATGTTTCTCATGTCAGTGAATATGTTTTGTCACAGTGCAACCCATGCACCTTGTCTTTAAAATAGCAGAAAAAGTAGTATCAGTTCATAATAGATTTACAGTAACTCTAGCTAGAGACATGCATTTAAAACTCAAAATAATCAATACAATTCCCAGTGATCAAGTTTGCAAGTATGTAACTATAAAAATTCTAAGGATAGGCAATAAGCTAGAAGAGTTTCAGCCATAACTTACAGTAGGCTGGATATACGCTACATCTTTTTCCTTGCCTTTTCTTCTTAACAGAAAGAGAGCGGAAGCTGACCTAGAACTAGTATTTTAACTTATAATCACAGTTGGGGTTTGTTGTCTTTTGTTTTATGTCTCTGAGAAAAAAAATGTTTTACAGTGGGTACCCCAAAGACAAAAATAATTTGGGAAGAGATTTAAGGATACTGTGCTTGCTGTAAATGCAAAATATTTAGAACCAAACATAACACATGGCAGATGTTTAGGCCTGGATTGAAAAAAAAAAAAAACAATTGAGTTTTATCTTTTACCTCCTGTATATCCTGGCTTTTTGACATGAATTTCAGCCACATCTTGAACCAAAAACACAGAAAAACCCCAAAGAATTTCAGTAAAAATCACATTTTGCCTTTCCTGAAGTTTCCCTTCTGTTTCCTAAAAATCAAAAAGCATCTAGATGTAAAATCCTGGCTTCAGTGAACCATACAGCCCTGTAAAAGGAATTCAGAATTTAGTCTGAAATGAAGACAGATTCATAGCTTTGCAGATTATAGCTGTTATAGCTATTTGGGAAGGGCAGAAGGAGAAAAATCAAGTAGTAACTCTATCTTAAGCCAAAGTGCTAAGGTAGCACTAAGCACTTGGGGAAAGCAGGCGAAAAAAAGTGAATGTGTTATTTGCTTATTATTATTATTACACATTTTATACTAATGCCTAACTGTATATTTATGATGGAGTTTTCAGGGTAACCATAATGTTCAGCAGCAAAACTTTAAAATCTGTTTATTATAAATAAAATACTACATAAGTAATTTAATAGATTAAAGTACTGTGTTATATTTAATTACTTAGTTCTTTTCAAATTCTAGAAAAAGGAAATAGATTTCACATACCTTTGAAATATTACTTGATCGACTTGTGGACCGCCCTGGGGATTTGTCATTCTGGGAAACAATACAAAATGAAAAAAAGTTATGTCATTTGGATTTTACCTAATCCTTTCTGTGACTGTGACTGCACAGAGATTCTCTTCCTATATTTTTCTTCAATTTGACTACTGAATGTAAAATAGAAGACAGTTCAAGAAATGAACCATCACAATAGTCTTGGCAAATTACATGAGTAAAAGTTTTTTTAAACCCTGCAAGAAATTAATGCTAGCATCTAATTACTCTCAGTTTATTTTGCAACTTTCTAGAAAAAACATTTCAAGTCAAAGATCAAGGAGTCATCAGAGCTTCTCATGAAAACTGGTACTTAAATATGAAAAGAAATGTTCAATGACAAAAACTTCCCAGTCACACCAAAAATATTCCTGCTTAAAAAAAAAAAAAAAAAAAAAAAAGCAGAATTCATCCTCTAGGAAAATTAGCAGTTCTAGATGACTTCCTGGACAGATATGTTCTGAGAAAAACAAATTGTGACCATGCAGAAATGCAGTTCAGATCAACATCAACTCCTCCATCTCCATCTTGCAAACAACACATATACACAAGATAACCACAGACTGAAGAGCATTAATAAAGCGTATGTCAAAGAGCTACATTTCTGTAGCATATGGTCATCATGTTTTTTTTCTACCAATCCAAAGGAGGGAGTGGAGAAGGGGTTCAAAAATTTGTTCAGTATTTACACTTCCCTGGAAATTGATTCAGCTTTATCTACTTCAAAAATGTAAGATATATCCCCTTGGTAAATGTATTTATTTCAAGAGAATAATAAATAAATTTTTCTTAGCACTTGAGAACGTGGGTTCAAACACTCTAGTGAAACATTCAGGTCAACAAGATTGATTTTTATCTAGAAGGAGTTGAACTAGATACCATGTGTCTAAGTCTGTTAGACAAGCTACTTGGAGGAACAGGGTGTCGAAACCCATAGCAGAGCTTTCACTTCTGCAGCTTTATTTTCAATTCATGCATCATGCAAACACATACATGCACACATGTCCTCGAGAGGCTTTCAAACTGACTATGACCCATCTCTCCTCCACTTGTATTCAATAAAACTACAGAAAAATACAGAAGATACCAAAGGCTAAATTTCCTCCACCATTAACGCATGTCTAGTCTAGAAATTAGTATTTCCCCAATACTTTGTGGCACAGAACAGTTTCGTGGTTGCAAGAATGACCAAAAAGAAACCTTTGGCAATTTTTCAGCAAACATTTTTGTACTAGAAAAGCCACTTTGATCTCAATCCCAGTAAGCACATCCATATGCAAAAAGAGTTTTAAAACTACTTCTTGTTTCATATACCTATGTATCTTTCTTCCTTCAGACTGTAGGTGGCTTCTGGTTTTATTCCATCCCTCAATGCCATAATTTCTTTTTCTACTGCAAATATAAATATCCTGGACTATCTCCCCTTCTACTTTGTCTTTGTTAGCACTAAGTAGCACAATGGACACTTGTAATCAAAATCAAGCATCATTGAATTCACTGACTACAGAGCACTCTACATTTTATTCTATCACAGAAAGTAAATCTCAGGACTTAACCATCTTCAGATTTATTTGTAACTTTTTTTTTTTAATAAGAACAATTTAGAAAAAATAAGTTCTTCAAGTTATACACTCATTTTTTATATTTTGTCCTTGAGGCTGGGCCCACTTTGAATAGGGATGTGGTATAGATGATCCTTTCTGACCTGAAGTATCCTGTGATTCAAATATTATTTCTGTAGTATATCATCCACTGTAGCTTTTGTAATAAATTCATAATTGCTTATCCTTTGTCAATGACATTAAAAATATACAGTTTTGAATGTCTGCATTTATATCCATAGAAAATACACTTTGGATATTCTGGGTACATCATGAGCAGCTCTGCTTTGACCTTAAAATAATAGAAGTTATGGACCCATGAAATTACTTCCCATTTTGTGGTTAGAAATTATGAACAGGGATCACAGCTGAGAAACTCCTTGCTAAAAGCGTGCAGCCTTTATTGTCCATCCCTAGGACTAAAAAATACATTGTATTTTCTGCAAGCGTAGTGAACCCTGGAACTCTAACTTCTTTTCTTTCAACAATTCATCATTCAAGATTCATTTTCAAAATCTGTTTCTGACTACAGCTCTCCAGGCTTTTTACACGATTCATTCTTCTCTCTGGCACATTATCTTCTCCTCGTGGGTTACAAGAAGATTCTGACTCTCCAACTGAAAATTCACAGCATTCACAATCCGCAAAGTACTGCTCATACACTGAGTCGTCTTAACTGAGGGAAAGAATGCGGTCTAAACAGTGTTTTTTAAAAAAAACAAAGAAATAAATTTAATCATCATTATTAGGTTCAGGTATTTCACAGTGACTTATCCTGAAAACCGCAGTATAAATAGAACAAGAAGTGTTGCACTACATAAATCAAATACAGAATTCTTCACCAAAGTTCCTATTCATACAACAAAAGAAGAGAATAGGAAAATTATGGCAAAATCACTTTTGAAATGTGTCATTAGAGTGTCTGTGTGCTTCTGTTGTAATGATTTGTGTTTACAAAGTACTCACATTGTTAAGAACAATTGATTTTTGTTGTAACTAAGTGAAGAGGAACTATATTGCAGAATGCTTTCCCTACAAGCTTGCTAAACAGTAAGTTTTGGTGGGGTTTTTTGCACAGATTTAATACTAATTTACATTTTAGAAGTTAACAGTGAAACATAGAACACACTGAATTAGAAGGGTGATCAGAAGAAGATCATCACAAGGATGATCAAGCCCACCTCCTGGCCCTGCACAGAACACCCCCAAGAGTCACACCATGCACCTGAGAGCATTGTCCAAATGCTTCTTGAACTCTCAGGTTGGTGCTGTGACCTCTTCCCTGGGGAGCCTGTTCCACTGCCCAACCATCCAACTGGGTGAAGAAACTTTTTCTGATATTGAACCTAAACCTCTCCTGACAGAGCTTCAGGCCATTCCCCTGGGTCCTGCCACTGGTCACCAGAGATCAGTGCCTGCCCCTCCACTTCTCCCCTCAGGAGGAAGTTGTAACTGCATTGAGCTCTCCCCTCACTCTCCTCTTCTCCATTCTGAACAAGTGACCTCAGCTGCTCCGCACCAGGCTTCCCCTCAAGGCTGTTCACCATCCTTATGGCTCTCCTTTGGACACTCTCTAATGCCTTAATACCTTTTTTATACTGTGGTCCCCAAAACACAGGACTCGAGGTGAGGCCCCAGCACTGCAGAGTAGAGGAGAGACATAACCAAAGATGTATATATTCAAATATATATACCGATTTTTGTGCATCAAGGAAATCAGATTCAGTTTCCTTAATCCTCGGATAAGATTATTCCAAAGAAAATAGCATTCACCTTTTAGAATTACACTTCTCAGCAGGAATTACTTAATGTTTAAGTAATGTAAGGAGGATTTTGACCGCGGTGATTGAGTTTTCTAAATTTACACACAGAGTCCTGGTCCTTGAGCAAAGTGAAAACAAGATATTCAGAGAGCTCTCAAAATTCTTAAACTGTGTTTTCATTCAGTCAACAAAATAGCAATACAGCTCCTCCCAAGACTCCTCCTGGACAGGCATGAGATTTTTGGGTTTTGGTTCTTATGAAGACCACACTGAAATGACTCTCTTTATTACCAGATGTCCTGTACCACCAATATCTCATCTCTTCTATCCTACGCTACATCCTGCAAATACTCATCAGGTATCTTTTCTAAACTGTGATGGCAGAAACATAAGTTTTTTTGAACTCTTCTACTTGAATATCAAGAAAAATCAGTCTGTGTTTGTAAATTTCCTAAGAATTAGGTTTTATCAAGATCACTTTCAAGGATATAATTGAAAATGTAATTCAGCCTTCAATATAAATTCTGGGAGGAAGACAAAGGAGAAATACTACCAGAAAATTTCAGATTATGGCATGTTCATGGAAGTGTTTTGGGAGAAATGTTCCATGCACCTGTCCCACCATATAATTAAAGAAAAATACTTCTGTATGCAATTAGTAATTAAAAGAATTAAAAATGAGTGCAAAAATCTCATTTTCTACTATGGTAAACTACCTCCCAAAACTTCATTTCAGCCCAAGACTGAGGTTTTTGAAGTGATATTATTTTCAGGGACCATCTTAAATCTAAACCCATTAAACTTGCTAATACTTAGATACAGCTTCTTTTCTTTTTTTTTTTCTTTTTCCCAATTTGGAAATGAGACTGCTTACAAACAGATCTTTGTTTTTAAAGCAAGAGAATAAAATCCTGACTGGGCAGAGGAAGAGGTTAAAAACAACAAATTTCTAAAATACTGCTGTGAACAGTTCAGGCTCCCATTATAAAGAGGAAAGTAAGATATTAGCTAGTTGCTTTCTGGCTCATACATAAATATTCATACACACGGTTAACGATTTTAAGTCTTGCTGGGCAGCACAGCACATTTTAAACTAATCCATTTGTCTAGTTTCTTTCCTTAGCTGGCCCTTGTTTTGCTTTGGCTTTGAGGATCACTCAGCCTGACCCAAGCACCTTGCTAATGAATTGCACTTCATCTCTCTGAAGTGAGCACAAATGCATCAAGAATTAACCAGAATATCTCAACTCACAGGAGAATTTTAAGCAGCAGCTTTTGTCACACAAATACATCCAACTGCCCCCCCCCAAAAGCCCCTTTTACAAAATATTTAGTCTTAGTTTTCTTTTTTGTGGACTCTAAGCTTTGCATCCCAGTGGTGCCACGTGCTGCTTCACACATCTGTGCAGTCCTCGCACTCCTTGGAGTTTCACTCATGACTGTAATGACAGATATCCATCTGTAAGTCATGTCACAACATGTCACAAAAATAAATGCCTCCTAAATGAAACCACAACACAGGTCAAGCAAACACAGTTTTGCCTGCCTGAAGTGCCTTTCCACATAGTACTCCCCTCACTGACAGGAGCCTCCTCTCAGCACTTTTCACTTCTAGAATTCTGAACAGGAGCAGAAACTGCTTTCCCCTTACAGCCTGAGCTATCACATATGTAGAGAATCTCAAGTAGGAACATCAGTTGCTGAAAGAGCAGGAACTGAAATTATTAAAACTGATATATGGACTGGATACTCTTATTTCAAAATCTCAACATGAAAACAAAAAAGAAAAAAATCACAAACAAGGAAAATTTTGCTTTAACGGTTAAACAAAACCTCCAGTGCTCATAATTATCTAAGACATAAACACACTGCAATTACTGGGAATCGTGCATAATTTTACTGGAACGCAGAATTTTTTCAATATGACAGCAAAGCTAGATTCGAAGTGCCAAATGACAGGAAAAAATGCTCACTGTGAATATTAAAGACTGTGATACAGATGCAACCTTTAATTAAAAGAACGAAGTACAGACAACAGTAACTATTAATAGAATTAATCAACAAAATACGCAGAATATTACCATTTGTATTACTCATATACACTGTATCACATATATATAAATAAAATACCTAAAAATACATAACTGTCTCTTGATCTGTTTGCATGAATAGATGTGTAAATGTATTCACTGTCTACTAGTTCTCTGCTACTGCAAACAGCCAGAGCCAGGATAACGCTGTCTCCCATGGTGTGGCTATCGATACATTACTCAAAAACTATTTCAGTTTCTTGTGTTGGGGTCTAGGTTTTTAAAACAAATACAAGCATAATACTGTTTATTTTAAATTATTTCTGCCAAAGAGATAATGACAATGTTACTACTGACAGAACATAGAGCCTGCCTCTTGGCCAGTTTGGCCTTGGAGAGCCTTTTCTCCATGGAAAAGATGAGGGGGAAATCAGTTGTTGGTGACAACATCCGAGTGAACTCAGTAACTGGCAATTCCTAAAAAGGTTTGATGTGGGGAATTTATGCTCTGAAAGGAATTCAAGGCAGATTTTAGCTCTAAAATAATACTGCTATTATCCTCTGTGCTGCGACGTATTTTATCTATTTTTTTCATACTTTCAAATATTCAACAGTTAGACCTATAACTCCTCTTATAAGTGACTCATACCACTAAATCACCAAATACGAAATTATTGGTAGTCAAATCTGTATTTGAAAATGTAAGAAAACCTATCTCCCTTCTTTGTAAACAAATAACTCGCTTATTCTAATACATTCTAGCTTCACTAAGAAGTTCAACATTAATGTCAAATCACCTACAAAGTCACTGGGGGAAAGACAGAAGGAAAAGATGAATCTAAACAGACTGAAGGTCTCTGTTGTAAAGCACAACTGTGCAAAACCAGCTAATTATCATGAAAAGGGTTCTGAGGTTGCTGAAATTTCAAAATGCCATTCTGACTGTCATCTGTGGCTACAGACTGCATATTCCAGTGTGACTATTCCAGTAATAGTTTAATTACCTTAAAATTGTATATTTCCCACATTTATATATGGGTAGGAGAGTGCATAGCAATGATCAAGCAACCTACCTGTCCATGGCCTACTGGGTAGCTTTACTTAAGAATCATGTACAGGTGCTTTTCTTGTCATAGGTCCTGTCACTCATTATGCAACTAAGAAATCCCTGCTGCCAGATTTGCAGCACATAAGACAGTAAAAATTTTACATTTGTATTTCCATTGTAATAAGGCTCGGAGTTAAACATCTTAGGAAGTTATCTTTTTTATCAGCCTTTTTTTCTCTAAACAAAAATTTACAATGCCACCAACTGCATGGCACAGACATGTTGCTGTGTTACTTATGGCTGCTTCTTGCCCTGGTATCTCTAGTGTGATAAATTCCCATCTCCATATCAGCCTCCGTGTGTCAGGGGTTTTTTTCAGTGTAAGCTGCTAATAAGCATGATAAATACATCAGAATCTGATCCACCACCCTTTTGAGTTGAAAATGCTAATTGCACTTTAATGAGGCTCAGGGCACTTTCCATCACAGGCCAAGATGAGTCAATAGCATGCCTCCTGTTAAGGCTTTCACAGTGATGCTTTCACCTGCAATTACATGCATACCTTCCATGTTACAGCAGTCAGTTACTTTCTCTACATTGCACACACATAACCAAGGTCAAAGCTGTTTTCAAATAGGAACAAATGCACCATTACAAAAAGAAGGAAAAATGCAGCATTGAATCAGCCTTGAAACAAAGCACAGGCATGCAGAGAATACAGTTAGAAAACACTGTACTAAACACTCACCTAATGCAAGTGAAATCCTTTTCTCAGATCACAAAATGGGACAGATTTTAAGTTGTTCTACCACATGCAGCAAAAATGAAAAGTTCTTAGAAATCCTTTCCAAAACTAAAATTAAATAAGCATGAAGCTGGGAATTTGTTCAACACAAATCAGTTAACAGACAATGTGTGTCACGTAGCTGCCCTTGACTGATCATGAGGTAAGAATTTAGTCAGAGGCTTTTATTGGGAAATTATTTTTGGCAGTGCCTATTACAAATGAGAATTAGGTTTGTGCTGGTTTTGGTTGGGATAATTTCCTTCACAGTAGCTGGTATGGGACTGTGTTTTGGACTGTGCTGGAAACAGTGTTGATAATTCAGGTATGGTTTGGTTGTTCATAGAAATGCGTGCCAATAAGAAGTACCACTATTTGCATTATTCAGTACAATGCATCCCAATCTGACAAATGTCTCCACTTGGCTCTACTAGGAGGTGAAACTGTGTTATTAAGGATAGACCTGGGCAATAAACAGTGCACTGCTGAGTGGCAACAGCCTGATCACAGTGGGTCTTCCTGCTTCCTTGGTCTAGGGCAATACTTTAGACTGAACCTACTGACAGAAGTTTGTGGCACTCCTCTTTTCAAAAAAAACCCCATCTTAAACCACCCAGCTCACTTTCAAATGACACAATCTAGCAGAGACTAGGGACAACAATACCCTAACCAGTTCAAAGTTGACATACTCTAAACCCCCCACAGCTTCACATTCGTCTTAAAGTTTTCATTCTTTAAATAGATGGAAAATTTTCATACACCACTAGTTTCACTGACTGAATCTATCAGCTAACTAACAATACTTTAACCTTAAGAAAAATCACATGCATCTAACCCAAGGTTGTTCTCTATAATTAGGCATTCTAAAATACTTAGTATGCAAAAAGACACATCTAAAATAGTATCTGCCCCTGTTGACTCAGGAACTGTGTGGTGAACACCATGCATTAAGCATAGCACTGCATGAAAAATCTAGTAAAATTAGCTGCCCGTGCTCTTCCGATTGTACCTTGGATTCCTGGTTCATCCAAAGCTAACCACGTAGCTAAAAATTAAAATCTGCAGACAGATACTGGACAAGTGAAACATGCCATGTCTTTGAAATTAAAATGTCACAGAGAAAAAGCAAGGAAGACTATTAATAAACGTCTAGTCAGTATTCTAATGATACACCCTGGAATTACCAAGAGGTATCGAATACTATTCACAAAGGGTACTAAATAAAAAGTGCAGACAGCTAAGACTAATTGCAACTGAAGAAAATATTTTGAAAATAAATGAATTAAAAATAAAAAAGAAAAAGGCAAACACAAGAAAAAGAATTTGGAATGAAAAATAAACATGGGAAAATGTTTCCTGTTTTGTCAAAAAAATGGAAGCATATAAAAAGTTTTCTCTACTTCTCTTATAAACGTTTTCTATATGCATATAGGTATTTTTCAAAGTTTGCTCTTAAACACAAAGGAAAAACCTATAGGGAGAGTAAGCAATTACATGAATTCATCATCACTATTAAGGTTTTTACCAGAGAACCATGCACTTATACTGACACTCAATACAAGGCTCCAACTTCTCTGACACATAGTGTCTGTAAATTTATGTGTCACATTCAGAAACACAGCTTGGCTTCCAAACACCTTATTAATGTTCTTCATTTCCACTGCTATTTGCCAAGTTACTTCTCTTCAGTGAAAACAGAGAGCTTTTAATTATTCTTGTATTAATGTCTAACTGCACCCTGTTTAATTTCCATCTCACTATGGTAATCAGAGCACTTGAGCTAAACCAGGTAAGCCATAGAATTTGAGGTAGATACCACATGTTAAAACCACCTTCTGCTACTTGTTTGCTTGTTTTTAAATTACCTGGCAATTATAAACAAACTGCACGATTGCACCAACACTTGATTTACATTTATTTAATACAGGAAACCTGCTACAGGAATTTTGGGGTTGGGTGTGATTGGTAAAGATACTTTACCTTGAAAAACTGAAAATGTTTTATGCTTCTTGATATTTCTCAGTTACAGAAAATGAAGAAAAACACCATGACTCTTTTTTTTTCCCCTCTAAAATACAAAGACAATTAAAGCCTGCAGGCTTTGTCAATCTGTTTTTCTAGACTAGCAGGCCATCTTAAGTTTTATTACTTCTGGACAGGTGTGAAGTGTCACTGTACGTCAAACAAGATATGTCACTGTACATATCTTGGTTTCCAATATAAAATAAAGCAACTCTTTAATTATCACTTATTTCACACCATATTACCCTTCTTAAAAGGTTTGACATACAGAACAAGAAAGTGAACTACAATACTCCTCACTGTGACATCAAGCTATCATTTTTTTCCGTCTCTGGGATGAACAGAAATGCAACACAAATTTCACTGTAGCACTCCTAAATCGAATGGGTCTATTATTTACACATTTCTATTATTTACATATGATGCATTTAGGCATTTCCATCCTTAATCAACAAAGATCTGTTGATTAATCTTTTCATTCTGTCTTGTACAACATGACAGTACAATAGTACGCTGTAATCCCCAGTCTGCTCAGTAGATTTATTGGGAAGTAGCTGGATTTGCTGTGGGAGTTTGTGGATTTGCGCAGAAGAAACAAAATTCTCAGAAGGTTCAAAACAACTTTTTCTTGCAAACTTTAGACCGTTCTGATGGAATAAGGCACTTCCCACCTGGTTGTTTTGAGCCAATCAACCGTTCCTCCAGTCTCCTACACACACTAGGCACTGTATTTATTCTCCTAACCTCGCAGTACAAGATGCAACTTTGCATTTCCATGAGATTCAGTGAATCTAAAGAGACAGCTTTTCATCACCATGCTGAACTGATAATATTTGTTTCATTATCAGTCTGAATGCTCCCAAACACCTGGTCTCTGCAGTTCTCAATTGTAGGAACACACTAGGTGGTCAGTATAAATTTCAGACAAGAGTTTTAAGTTTTTTACAAGAAAGTAGATGTGGTGCATGGACCACGTAATTTGATTTTATTTCATAGCATGGTATGCATTCCAATTTAACTTTGCTAAGCATGAAAATACACAGATCTTTTAACTGAAAAGACCAATGCATTTCAGAAGCTGGAATTCAGGGACACTTTGCTGTCTGTGTTTTTGTGACCTCCTGGATTCCAATCAATTAGTACCAGAGATGAAAGCCTCCGGGTGGTCAAGTAGTTTTCTAACAGCCAAGTGTTTATCAAAGGATAAAAGTTTAATTAAATACACAAAGTCAAAGTGCCTCAATTACAACAGAGCTATAAAACATTATTTGATTATGTTCCGTAGGTTCAATATCACCCCTTTCATATCTGCTATCTAATTAAAGTTTTATGTCTTTATGTTGCACATTGGTGGCCAGAATTTCCACTTCTGAATGTGGACAAAAAAAATCATAAATGTTACCAGCTGAGTAATTTATTTTGTATTAGCAGTCCCTGTAAATCTTGGTGCTATGGGCTTAGCATGTCTGAAACCTTTCAGTCACAAGCTGAAAATAAAAAAATGTAAGAACATGAGGAAATTTTATGCCAGTTGAATCCAAGATGTACACAGATTCCACAACGATAATCATTAGCAACTTTCCTATTTCTTCTGGAAATCGCTAAATTCATCTTAACATGAGATCAGGTTAATAACTAATTAAGCAGATGTTGGCTTATCATTTAATATAATTAGTTTTGTATGTAGTTTGTAATTTTCAACACAAATGTGAACACTGCTGCAACTCCTATCTCTTTAACCACCGAAGCAAAATATAAACTTTAGGGCCTGAATGAATGAAAAAAACTCCACACAATCATTTTCAACAAAGCTTTATATGAAAGCTCCTGGAGTGATACATACATTCACAGTAAAAGGTGTAGAAAACCAGAAAAAAGATAGCTTCAAGTTAAAATGTGTCTCTACAGCCATTTCTCTGCTTTAGAACTAAGACTGAAGTTAACTAAAATCTTCTATGTACTTCAATCCATCCTTCATAAAACACAGAAGCACAGAATTGTCTAGGTTTGAAAAGACCTCTAAATTCACCAAGTCAACTATTAACCCAGCACAGCCAGATCTACCACAAGCACCACACCCGCACGTCTTTTAAAAAACTCCAGGGATGGTGACTTAGACACTCCCCTGGACAGCTTCTTCCAATGCTTGATCCTTGTTTCAGTTACCTCTAGAATATTTAGGAACAGTATTTTTTCTGCAGCTGCTTTCTGAAATGTTTATTATATTCATTAAAGAAAGGATGCCATGGAAATTACAATTAAGTTGGGCTTATTCTTAGCAATCACATGCCCTAACTATTACTATGTATTCATTTATTCAGTCAGGGGATGGAAGGAAACTATTACACAAAAGACTTTTTTGTTTCATTTCCTCTACAGCTACCTTAATATTTAATTAAAAGGCTGAAAATTGGTTCTATTTTCCACATAAGAATAAAGCAAGTAAAAAGAAGTGAGGAACACAGAATACACCTGTTGTTAGCAATCTTGCCGATCAAGCTATACATATTCATGAGAGAAGGTTTCTACAGACAGACATGACCTACATTTAGACTCAGAGATGTGTTGAGAGACGGGCACGTACAGCACAGTATTTACTGATTACTCCTTCTTAGCAGATTTTGTGTTATAAAGAGAAATCTCTTAGATGTAAAGAGGAACAGCAAGGGGCTAAGGAGGAGGAATGTTGGGGAAAACAGATAATAATGACACTGTCCTGGTGTAGACAAAATGTTACTCTAGTAAAAGAAGATTTTACTGTTGAGAGCACAGTTTCTAATTCTAGATGTGACAAATGAACAAACAGATAAATAAGACCGAAATATAAGAAGCAGCTCTGCCAAGATATCTGATTAACTGTAATGCAGAATTTTTGCAGGCAGTTATTAATTCCTCCCAGTCAGACCTTCATGCCTAATAAAAAAGTCCCTGGTACAATTAGGACAGACAATAATTCAAACTTTCCCAGGGTGGCTATAAATAACTACTTACCAGAATATGGAATAGACTACATTTATTTTATTAATATCTGTTAATTACTGCACAGAATTTAGACTAATGTGTTGGGAGTAACATCCTCACACTGTAACTGACTGGAGTATTTACCCACAATATTCTATGCATTTATGTGTGTTTGTCTTCAGGGCTGTAGCTGCTAAAAACGCCACTGAAATTATCCTGTCTCTTATTCATGAAGCATTTTAATTAGTACCTTATGCTCTTTGTTTTTTCCATTACTGCAAGCAGTAATGAAGCATTTGTGATTTCATTCTATTCTTTTTTGTGCTTTCTCACCAAAGGATCCTGCCTTGTTTAGTCATTACATGAAGTGAAATAACATTACACCCAAATCTCTAGTGTCATTTTCCAAATATAATAATAAATACCATACTTCCTCACATTTCAGTAGATCTCACTGTAATAACTGCACTAGATTTTTAATCTTCAGCTCATTTCCAGATTTCCAGCAGTCTATGTTCAAGCACAGTCACACCATTTTAAGAAAATATACAACATTCTGCCACTTGTATCCGAAGCAGGTAATTAACTGGTGGCTTATTCAGAGTCAAATGGAGACCTGTCCACTGAAGATTTGGCTCATTCATCTCAGGTGGTGGTCCAAAATTTTCAATTTGATGCTCATACAACATGCTTAGCAACATGTTACCTCTTTCAGATTTTTGGAAACCTCACCTCCCAACACCGGCAAACATTGGCTTATACAAATATAAAAACACAGATGATACTCAGGTGATTCTCTTTTAGATCTAAATAGCCATCTTTAGCTCCAAATGAAATTTTTCCTTTGCACAGAAAAAGTAATATTGCCAATTTTTACTGCAAACAAGCAAAACAAAGCTTTCACAATGTGAGATTCTAGAGAAGAAATTATTATAGAGAAAAGCCTCAGAGGAAGGATTAAGGATTCAATTTTAGGTCCTGATATTTTTATTGAGCATTGAACTGATTAAAAATAATGAGTGATCAAGCAGAAAACAAAGTAAAGGGATTAAATCTACTTTTTTTCTCTTTACTTCTTCCAGAGTCAAGTTTCTTTAAATAGCAACAAAATATAATTCCAAAAAACATGTTTCTGTTTTAACTGAGAAGGGCATGGAAAACTACAACGAGCTGGAAAACAGGACAGGTTAGAGAAAATGTCAGCAGAGAAACAGACAGTTTCAGTATCTTCTCTGCTGTTGCTATTTCACAATAAAGACAAAGTATGAAGATGTAATTTTGATATTCTGTTTTCAGTTTACCTGTGTTCTTTCCAAGTTCAGCTGTGTGCTTCAGCACTTCAGTAATGAACTTCTCCTTTTATCTGATTCAGGACAGTGATAATGTTTCTGGATACCAATGATCCACCATCCAACATGATTCCCAGTAGTATTTAAAACATAAGTCTTCTTGACTATGCTTCAAATATGTGTCCTAGTTGGAAGGTTAATTAAACTATGATTCTATCTGTTTTTCCAGTTGTAAAGGTCAGTATCCAGACTGAACCTACAACGAAATGAAATTAACCTTTTGCATTCAAAGAAAATAGATGTGCTAAAATCACTCAACTGTGATACATTCGAGCACTACAGCACATAACTCAGCTTACTCAGCCATATCAGAGACAAACTTAGGAGGAAAGATAAGGACAAACTGACAGAAGTTGTGAAAATGGTGCCAATTAGCAAGATGATGAATATAACCTCATACTGTGATTACACGGAGGAACTTTACTAGAGATCAGATGAAAATATAATCCCCAATAACAGCTCCAATATGATTTCTCTTTTAAAATTAATGCACACATGGTCTAGTTGGACAGGACAGCGGAAGCCCCTGCCCCTTCCCATTACTTGCAGAATGACAATCACAACTACAGTCTCTGTGAGTATGAACGTCTCAGCCATTAAATTCTCTCAGCCTGCACTACTCACAGCGAGGATGAAGTGAGATCACTTCCTTCCCTGCATTATGCTTCAGGGAAATTGGATTAAAATATGCTCAGAAGGCTCAGATAAAAGCAGAAGATTAAGTGCTACACAGGTAAAATATGTTAAGCCTCTGTGATGTAAAGGATCTATAAGGCAAAGAATAACAGCTCTTTGTCTAAGGAGAGCCTTGTGGGAGAGAGGTCATGTAAATGCCCCAGCTCTCTTCATTCAACAGGTAATGCCATCTCCCTGGGGTCATTCTTGACTACAATATGTTCTCATGGTGCAACTGGCCTCTGCAAGTAACTGGAAAGAAAAAATCATGCAGCTGGATCTTCTTCCCTTCTCAAATCTGTATTTGAGCTGCTCAGTAAGAATCTCCACAATGTGGGGAGAGAGCAAGTGAGTTTTGCTCTTAATTGCAGAAATGTTAGGGAATACATCCAGTAAAAAAAACACTTAACATGGCCTTACTGTCAGTCCCTCAGTTGTGTCATGGCAAAAATTAGCACCAGGAGCCCAGATCAGCTACAGGATGTGAAAGATCCAAGGAAGAAATCCTCATCCTGCCTCTGAGATGCTCAGTCAGTACCAAGAATCTATTGTTCCACTTTAAACATAAAAAGAAAATGTATTTTTACACCACTCCAAATCACTTCTGCAACACACTCCTGCTTTTTGAGTGTCCTTGTGGATGCAGCTTTGAGTTCATATTTACATCAGCTTTTCAGATCTGTTTTACAGTGCACTCCTCCAAGGGCTACAATTGGTACAAGTTCTTTTGTGGTGTTAAGAATCTGTGACAGGGAATTGGAGCAGCAAATGCAAAGCCGTGTTTTTACAAGCACTTACTGGAATTTGAGAATAGATATTGGGATATCAGTAACTTCCCCTGCATCCTAGAACTAATGTGTTCTAACTCCTGTAGCTTATTTACCTATTTAAGAGAGCCAAACACTTACCTGATAATCCACTAAGGTGCTCCCTTTGCCAGCACTGAAACAAACGTCTGAGTTGTGCACTGATCTCCATGACAACAGGCCTGTGTATTTGGCAACTAAAAAAACTCTGGTAAATTAAGATCAATTTACTCTCCTCTTTTACTCTTAGGAACTTTAAAAAGCATAAAGAATAAATAATGACAAATACAATAAATGGCTCATGGTATTTTAAACGATGAAAATAACAAAACAGAATCATCATTAAAATGTTTTTCAGTTATTTCAAAGAATTAATTATCAAAAGGCTCATATTTATCAAATATATATGTAAAATATACTGTAATTTGTCAGCCCTGTTATACAGAAATTCCAGTACACAACATATTTTTTACTTAGGATAGATGAAATAAAAAATACAAATGAAAAAGGTGCTTTCCTCTTAAAGGTTCTTTGCCTCTCCCTTAGTCTTACTTTCACAAATTCATTTCGGCCACCATGAAAAACTATTTTCTTGCTACCATCTGTTGCCTTTTACTCTATATTTGCTCTAAGCTTACTGTGAAACAGTTTTTATTATTATTTATAATTAAGCAAATTAAGAAAATCCTAGTTTCATCCTATTCTGAACTGATTTATTTTTTGCTGTTGGAGGTGAGCAAAGACTTTTCACCACAGTATGCTTTGAAAAACTTTGTTGAATACTCCAGTATAGTTCTGAACTAAAGTGAATTTAGACATCACTCTGCATGAGATAAAGGAGAATCATCATCAGAAACTATATCCAAATAATAAATTTCTTGCTAATGGACAGGAAAATCAAGAATAGTAGTTCTCCTCCTCATTCTAATTTACAGGTCATAGAGAAAACTAGTGTATATCATCCTAGCAACTCCTTTCTTTCTTAATGTCCTTAACTCATATAACGAAAGTTTCAGAAAAGTTTATTCTTCAACTTCTTTTTTAAAAAGACCTTTGGTGAACTTAGTAAAGATTTCCAGATACACTTTGATAAATGAAACCAGATGCTAAATAGCAATGTGGGAATATAATTTTATATGATGCCATCCAAGAGTGATGGAGGGGAGGGGAGAAGAGTTATGCTATGCATGCTTCATGTTGTGACTCCAGAGAAAAATTATTCTGAAAACCCTGATAAGTAGATTTGTACTATAAAATTTCATTACATGCTACACTCAGTATTGTACAGAAAACTGGAAGGAACTGAATGAACAAGCAAGAAAAAACAAGAGAAAATACAAATAAAAGATAAAGCTGATCTTTACTGCTCCTAAAGACCTCTATTGGGCCTAAAGACTTAATTCATAGCCCCACAAGCCCTTAAAACGAAACAGATTTCAGAGGAAATATTTAAGGAAGAATATACAGTCTCAGTGGCTTTGAGAAAAGAAAGGAAACTATCAACAATATGGATAAATATTAATTGTATTTTCAGCCTCTTGCTCCCAAGTTTAACTTTGTTTGTGGGAAAGGAAGAGAAGATTAACTCCACATAAAGCAAGGAAAGACCTTCACATTTTGGTACTGACAAAATGATAATTCAGCCTAACCATGAAATTAAATCATGCACTCCATACAGTACCTCACAACTTGTTCTTCTGGGAACTGAATTATAGCTCATTAGTCAACTTGCCCTTTCTGGAACTCTTAAGTTTTTCCATCATTAGCCCAGCTGAGCATTATCTTGACATTGTTAATCAGATCATAACAGAAAATCCTGCATTATGAGAAAGTTATAATACTCCTAAACCAGTTTGCTACGACATCCAGTATCTGTATGGTCTTCCCCTGCTGCTCAAGTAACCTATCCTTATCTTTCCTTGAGATGAATGCTGTTTTGCTACTTTTTCTTTTCCCCTCCCTCCCCAGGCCTCAGATTAGGCCCAAGGCTCAAGATACAATTTAAACTTTTTGAATTGGAATTTCTGGAAAAATGTATAGCGTTCTAGAACTTTTGTCTAGGCCTTAATATTGATTTACATGGTCTCATTCTGGTGATTTACTCTCATATTTATCAGTTCTCATACAGACAGTTTTGAAAAATATAGATTTTAATCCTAGGGAGATTCTCCTGAGGAATGCGTAACAGCACACTGACCCTTCTTCTGGAAGTGTTAACTTCGTACGCTATAAAACCTATTTTAAATTGCCATATCTAGCTTTCAGTATTTGCAGTGGAAAAACAAAATAAAGGAAAACAAAAACCTATCTAGCTTTGATTTGTACTAGGTTTTTTTTTTCCAAATCATGTGAAGTTTTTATATCATGGAAAGCTCATGGAAGCTCCTGCCTGAACTTTCAGCTTCAGTATCTTCAAAAGCAACTAATTTCTAGCTGAAAGCTTTACTTCTTTACTTGCCTGAACAACTCTTTCTTTTCAAGATTAAAATGGTAATTGCTATTCTCATTTCATGACACATTTGGTTTAGCACAATATTTCATATATAACAATTTTTAATCCAAATTCTTCAGTAACAGGTTTCTTTATAAGCTTTTCATTAACTAACACTAAAAGAAATGTGCATCCTTTCTGAAAATTATCAGGGAATGTTATGATTGTGTTAGGCATTGATGAGATCACATCTATAATAGCATGTGCTAGGACACAAAAGTAAGAATGATTAATTGAAACTGAACTGGGGGTAGAAAGGCAGTATAACCACTAGAGAAAGCCAACATTCCTAGTAAGGCTTAAAGAGTTTAAGATAAGTCACAGTTTGCACAAAATAAATGGCTTTAAAATATCCACGGAGTAAATTTAAGCAGGACACAGAATATTCTTAATTGCTAGAAGAACAATTTCCCAGTAGAAAGAGAAAAAATATATCTGTTAACAATAAATCAAAGAAGAACATGAAAATTATAACAGCACATGACTGGACTCCATGATGGACTAAGTCACCTCTAAACATATATTTTATTTTTGAAATAACGTTTTGTAGCTTTCATTAGAGAGAGTGATTAATTTTCACCAAAATTGCTGCTTAGTAGGAAATTTTCCTTTCTAACAATCTGCTTTCCACTGGAAATACAATTTTTAAAAACTTCGAATTAATAATGTCAACAAAATGAAAATTTCTGTTTCAAACTTGGCCAATGCATAGAATAATGAATGGCCTGAGCAATGCTTCCAATGCAAAAACTACCCAAGTTTTGGGTTCGAAATTCATATGAATCACAAAATGGCATAAGCACTTTTTATTGCCTTCTGCTCTCAAGCAACTGTGTAAGTATGACCTCTCAGACCTCAAACTACATGCTTTAATAAGAAAGCTTATTAAAGATAAGCTTTGATATGGATGCAATATGCAAAATACAACATAAGTAAGGCAGTTGTGGCAACTAATGTGAGTATCAAAAACCTGGCTCTACTCTCCCCTGTTTCAAACACAGAAGCTAAATTTTCAACTGAAAGCATAGATACAAGTTTTTGTTTAACTGGGCAGAGGAGCTCAATATTCAGCAAGAAACATGCATCTTTTAACACTAGGTATTTTGCTAATAGCATTCTTCAGGAACATGATGCAAAATTACATACTGTATCCAAGATGGAAATCTAGTACTAAATCAAACCTGAGATTAATAGTTAATTCTTTTATAATTTATTATTTCCTGTACACTGAATAATCCTTCAGTATCAACAGAACTTATCCCTCTCTTTAGTTAACCAGTTTCAAAATAATTAACAAACACATAATCCTTGACTCCGTATCTCCTCAGTGTTTTCAAAACTGCTCAAGGACCTTATTAGCCACAGAAAGGATTTGGGTTTCTCTAATCTTGCATTTCCCGGTGTTCATCCAAAGGCTATTTCCATTCATTGTTACCTTTTCTTTCTCAAACACATTTTTAATCTGCCTTTCATACACTAAACACTCCAACAAAACTGTATTTGTGAATATTCACTCAAAAGAACATTGAGAGTTCAGCTAATTTAGCTAGCTAAATATTTATTGCCTTGTACAGCAATTTACTGTTAAATTTTAAAACAAATTACTAGTATTCTTAACAAATATGCATTTTGTCAAATTTTCCTTCGAATAGTTGTCAATAAAACTCTTCTTATACAAAGAAACATTCTTATTCAAAATACTCCCTTCCCTATAGCAACAAACTATTATCCCCAGCTATGACAACATTTGCAAGATGTTTCCATTAAAATTTTGTAACACTATGAATCCTTGATTCCCTCTTCTTTTGAAAGTGACAGTCAATTCCATTATTTAAATCTTACTCTAAGATGCTATTATTAAAAGGTATAAAAATAAACTAAATTCTGGCCTGCCAATTTTTAAAATGCCACCATTTGAGTAAATTTGACCAACTGGAGTGACTCCAAATTTTTTGTAGTGAAGTTTGCATCTTGATATTACTTAAATACTTTGAAGGAGCACAAGATTCAATTCAAACTCTAGGAGAAATTAGGCAGCCCATAAAGGAGACTTCACTAGAGCACATTCATTCATTAATAAAAAAGACATATTTTATTTATGGGGAAAAGTTTCTTTTTCCCCTGCATCATTTCTATACTTCACACGATTCCACAACTGTCAGCTCAGTTGAGATGAAATTATAAACACAAACTGTTCCGAAGTCTGTACCACTTTCTATTCAAGCTTCATAAACAATGAAAACACCAAAATACATCTGCTTTGATTCTTTAACACCATGCATTTCACTAGTACATTAATATAAAACATAATAAGTTGCAAGCTATACCATAGATCCTTTACCTGAGGATACTGGTGAATGCTTATACTCTAATCTCTATTATATTCAGCTCTGGTAATAGGAAGTAACATTGGATTTCCTCATTTGATTTGGGTTCAATGATGAGCACTCAATTAAAAAAATTGAAATCTGCCATACTGTTAGAATTGATTGCCCCCAACCTCAACCAGAAATGAAACGAAAAACACACTTAACTTGTGACAACAGAGCAATGTTATAAGCAGCAAAGTTAATATTACTTTCCAAATCAAACCATGTCCAGTGGTCAATGCATCATAGCACTCATTTAACCCAGCAGAATTCCAAAATTACAGTCTCTGACAAATAAACAAGTTCAGCTAATGCCATGTGTTTCAGTACCCACAGCTGATGTGACTGCAATGACTGCAGTATGTGATAAGGTAAGAAATTAAAACAGAAAAAAATTTATTCTTCCCTAAATGAAGGAGATCCAGAAAGCCTGATATTTTCCCTTTTTAAAGACAATCTTGGCTACGCATCTGCAGCACTGGAACTGGCTCTGCTGATACATACTGCCATGTTATGGTGCAGATTGCAATGCAGGACACGTGAAGATTTGTCCATTAGTGCATTATCACCCCTCTATGCTCAGCATTCTGCTTATCTTATCAACCAAATGCAATGGTGCCACCGGTGATTCATTCAGGCTTGATTTACAATGCAGAAAATAAATTCTACAATTCCCATTCAATTTCGTAATGACATCAAAAGCTTTAAAGCAAATCTACACATGAAGTGTAAAGCCACAGCTTGGATGAGGTGAACTGCTTATCACTGGTTTCTTTTATTTCACTAGTAAACTGAACCCTGCAATGCAGGCATGGCTAGACAGCCACGAAATTGTAATGAGGCCATTGGAATACTGTAAATACACAAAATAATAGAACGTGCCTGATGATACACTCATGCTCCTGATGAATGCTGCTACCAGCGTTCATAGTGAGTCCTGTGACAGCCCACTGTCAGAAGGCTGGAACACGACCTGAAAACTCTGAGATATACTTATAAATCAATTTCTGTTTAAGAAAAAAAAAAAATTTTTAGTGACCCTGGACATACCCTAACCCCTACTCTAACAGTCTAAGCATGCTTACAGCTACTAAAGTAAGAATATAAATCTTTATGTCTTTAGTAAATTGAATATTTATCTTTTCCAAGCTTTTTTTTTTTGTAAAATGTTTTTTTACCTTCGTGCAAAACTCTAATTTTTCTTTTTCAAAACTGCCTTTTTTTTTTCAAAAATGTACCTAAATCACTCTGTACTTAAATTCCTGTGCTGACTGAGCTTTAAAAACAGGATATAATAGGACAACATTAATTCTTTTTTTTTTATGGATAAATTTTGGAATTTGGGATAGATGATCTTGTTGGTGCCATGGGAGATTTGCAAATTTCCCACTAGATCTAAGCAATGCAAAATTTTTATCTTAGTTTATTTTCATCTACTTGAGTAGCAGAAAAGAAGCAGTGTATATCCAAATAGTTGATTAGGGTGCTATTTTTAAACCATTAAAGCATTACATTAACTTCAAGTATTTGATCATATGGCTAGATGTAGAATTACTTACTATTCAGCGCTGACATTTTAACATACACAAACAAAACAGCATATGTTCATATTCAGCAATCTATCAGGACCTTAATGTCTTTTTTTAGCTCACTAATTGCTGGAATTAACAGGTTTTTTATAATCTCTTACAGCACACCTGAAAGAAGTAGCATTATGTTTAACATAAACCTTGACATATTAACTTGGAAGTTATGAAACCTAGCACACTTCAGCATAGTAAGCATGCAACAGAACAAGACATCATTACACAAGTATAAAATTATTGAAAAACATCTTTTTAATTCAGTACTTGCATTTATAGATCCTAGTGCCTGTGTAACAGAACAGCAAAAAGCATGTTTAACATTCCTCCTAATCTATCAAGTCCTAAGATATTTTAAAAACAGGTTGAATGATTCAAAAGTGCTTGAACACTCAGTGACAAAACCCAAGCACCTCATTGCTATTATCCCACTTAAAACCCATAGTTTTAAAATATTCTGCTTTTAAAAGACATTAAAATAATATTCACACAACTAATGGAAGGCATAAAATATGCGCTATTAAGTGCAAGTATACTAATTAATGGATTCCACAAGTAAGAAGAGGCAGAAAAAAACAACATAAGACAGAATCGTAGAAAAATTCTTCCCTGTGATATTATATTAATTGTCTATGCAAGTTTATCAAACAAGAAAAAAAATGCCCCCAAGAATGGAATAATTACGTTAAAAAGTGTGTAAACTAAGCAGGTCACCTGCAGCCCTGCATTCAGAAGTATTCTGACAATATTCTGCTGCTTTCACATACAGCCTGCATTCAGTCCTTTCTCCCTGCACAGCTGCACACGATGATCTCCCCCCTTTCAGCTTTTCAGCACATTAAAATCACATCAAAAAATGTTAATTATTGTTTTCCAGTGAGAGAGTTTTCAATGACAGCACGTGACTCCAGTAAAGCCTTTGAATATAAAGCCTTTTCCATGTTTGGATGGTAAATCACCACGACAAATGAAAGAGTACTTATCATATAAATATGTAAGCTACTATAAAGTAACTACTTTGAAATGAAATTAAGATTTAGATCAGGTTAAATTCCCAGCAAGTTACATGCATAGGTATTGCAAAGGATTTACATAAATTATTCCGTTCCCTACCAAAATAACAATTTGACTCTTAGTTAAGTGCAATGCCAAAGAATCTAGTCCTCTGTAAGCAACATACAATGCTGAGACATCTCAAAATCAGGTTATGTTAGGCACATCAATTACTTTTGAAACACATGACTGTTCTGCCCTGCTGAATTTACAGATAGAAGAAGACAGGAATCAAATCTTTTAGTGATACTTTTTTGTACAAGTATACCATATATTTGTCTTCAAATAGAATCATGAACCTTTTACTTTGTTCTTTGATGATGCCCAATGTGAGAATCTCTACTGCCAAAGAACTAACTTGAAAACAAAATGAATTTAACTTCTTCCTGCATGTATTTAGAGAAAGGTTTACAAGAAGGGATTATCAAGGACAACCTCCTCCTCCACAGGTTCTGCTTTAATTCCAAGAACCTTTCTGCCTAAGCATTTTCAAAAACCAGTGAGTCCTGGTTAAATTTTAATCCAAAAATCATCCCTCAAACATGTTCAGTACTTTCATACTAAAAAAAAAAAAAAAAAAGGTAAAAAAAAAAAAAAAATTAAAAAAAAAAATAAATAGAAAGACAGCAGTTTTTATTTACACTGAACTTCTACTTCCTTCCTCAAATCCCTCAACCATCAAGTCAGCAGCCCAGGAAAAGCTGCTGCTCTCTTCACCCTTGCAAAGAATGGTGGAAGTGACAAGTGCAACTCTACGAAGAGGGAGGTTGAACACACACATGCCTGGGTGGAAAGCCCAGATGAGCACTCTGACCACTCATGATGACTTGCCTCTCATCCCTGAAGTGACCAGGCATGGCACCAAGGCTGCAGGCAACAGTGGGGTCTGCTGAAATGGAGCAGTTCAATCCACCTCCTGCTCTTCCATTCAGCTGAATTTTCAGCACCCCTGGAATGTGCTGACAGATTTCATCCTGCACTGGTTATTTGAGAAACCACTGCAGGGAAACCTGAAATTAGGAGTAGCACTCTGCTTGAAATTGTTTTGAAGGTATTTCACATTCTTTACAAAACAACCCAGGTGCTTCAAAGACCCTGAGTTTAATTTCTTTAATCTTGACTGTAAAAGGGGAAGAAGGCGTAATTTTGGAGATGGTACCAGTAAGTGACAATTATTTTTTCCTCTGAAAAATTAACACCTCAAAATTGTAGCCTCAAAATTGTACAGAAACAGCAAACACATGTTAGGCCTCAGGGACTCTTGCCATTTTTTAATATGGCCTATGAAAGAGGCATAAAGGGCACTCCTTCTAATTCCATGTAAGATTTGACAATTTATTTCAATGTGCATCTCAGCAGGAGCCCAGGGGATTTCATTAACAGTAGTTCTTCACACAATCCAGTAATTAACTCTGGAATTCTGCCAGAGAAATTAGTGTAGATTTTAAACTCTAACTTTCTATGGATATTAAGAGGAACGCAACTGATGAAATTAATGAAAGTAAATACTTTTATCATGGGCTGCTAAATGCCCTACATTATCCCCTCTTCAGTTTTGGGAAGCATGCCATAGAAATATTGAGATTTGCGGTCTTCTAAGGACATCAGTTGCTTTTGAAGGAGACATGACTATTTTTATACCAATCTTTTTTAGGTGGAAAGAGATGTAAAGCTTTCACCTTTATAATTCATTATTACTTCCTCATTGTTCAACACTTGGACAAAACAGGACAATGCACAACAATTCCAACAGCAGCACAATATTTCACTTTTAGGCGCATAGTGAATATTAACCTCTGCCATATTGAAGCATCTTTTAATACCAAAATACAATGTATGCCGTATTTTGTATCATAGCCTCATATAAAGATATTATGCTTGTAGCTATAGTAAGAAGTAAACTTAATAAGTATTACAAACATATTTGTATGCTACTTTGTATTTTCTACTCTGACATGTTTATTTGAAAGCTCTGTTCTTTACTCAGTATAACAACAGGTAAAGTAGTGTCACTACTGTCCAGGAAATGAGTGATGAATGGCGAATTTTCATAATTTGCATTTTCAAAACAAGGCACCTGAAAAAATAAAATTAAAAACTACACAAGAATAAAATCTTCTAGAAAAAAGAAATGAAATCTTAACAACATCAAAGCAATCTGTCCTGCAGACCTACATTTTTGCTCCTTGCAGATCTCCAAAATACCGATTAGGCCCAGGCTGGATTATTCCACAAGATCTGACAAGATCACAGCCCATGGCAGTATGAAAGGTTCATTTCCTTTGTTAATGTGCTCATTGCTACTGCATGGAGTGAGAGAAATGGAATAAGGAAAAGGAATTTAAAATATAAAAAAACCATAAAAGCACTTCCAGGATGTCCAAGTATATTTAGCTTTTCTCATCCCTTAGTTCACAGGCACGTGTATTTTAAAGACACACTTCAAACAAAACATGGCTAAGTATTGTTATGAACACGTTTACGTACCTTATCCATTGAAAAAGACGCCCTTCTACAGCATTAAAACGAACATTTAGTTAGATTACTCATCTCTAGCTCACCAAGTATTAATATCATTACCATCTTGCAACCAAAAGGACTACCCAGGTAAGAAAGAGTTGGGCGCTCTATCAAAATCAGTCATGTGTCTATCTACTGAACCTTCTACACTGGATTTTCATGTATATTGGTTTTTCCCAAAACTACTCTAATCTGAAAATAAGACAAGATTTTTCAAATCAGAACAAAAATATTCCTCATGTTTAGTATTTAAGCTTTGATTCAAGTGAGAGTCATTTAAAAATGTATTCATCTTAAAAACATCATACCTGGGACTTGAAATGTATTGAAAAATCATACACAGTTGACAAAATGAAAGGTAAAACAGTAGAAAATTGTGTTCAAAATCTTCCCCTCTTCCCTCTCCTGCCAAAGATAACTGTGCTGTCCATTATGGAGGCTTTGAAATTTGAAAACCAAATCTTACATTAATTCCCTCCTAACTGGAAAGACCTTTTGATCTGGGGAAGACAGATGTGCACACCTGAGAGTGGGTGGGAAATGATGGGATGGGGAATGATGGGAAATCAGGAGGGGCAACTTAGCATACTCTGAATGTGATTTTCAAGTTCAAAATGTTTGAAAGGTTTTAGTTTTTACTATTTAAAAGAATAACTTAGAACAATTCTGAAAACATAAAATAAACCTGGACTTCATATTAGTTTTTTAAAACCTGTTCTAGGCAAAGGAACTCAACAATTACTCAACTTCTTTTAAAAATAAATTTCCATCTTACAAGACAAAGCAAAATTCATGGTTTTCTTCCAAAAGCTCTACAGAACACAATACAAAAACACATGTTTCCAAGAAAAAAGCATTTGCATGAATGTGAAAAATAGCTTCGTGATTGTGGAAAGTTTCATCACAGATATCTCTTGACAGCATAGGTTTTAGTGAGGATTATAAAGCAGTTTCAACTACACTGTTTCCATTAATATAACAATATCAGGACATCCAAATCCAGAGGCAGTGACTGGAAGGCTATTAGAGAAAACTAATAAGCTTTCTTGAGCAGACATGTTATTCAGAGACATCCTGCTGAATCTAATTTTTTTTATATTGTTTTAAAGATAACTTACAGGTCAAATGCATGAGAATATATTAAATTTTCACTCTCAGCTTTTTAAATAATGTATTTAAAAAGCTCTCATTTCTTAGTCTTGGGCTTCATTTAGTATTGGGTCTGAAGGGGAAAGGAGTGAACCTGTAAACCCCCTGGTTTTCAGTATCACATATACAGTTCTCCTCACATACCTCATTTAGGAAAAAAACAGTAAAATGTATTTTCTCTCCTCCTACTCTCTCATAGCACAGAAAACTTAGCAGCAATTTAATTCTCACGTATGATACGGAAGTATTCGTCCTTTCCCAAAGTAATTATAAATTTAGTATTATTGAAAAAATAATGCAAATGTTCTGATTTCTTGTTTTATGTAAATAATGATAGTAATAACAACAATAATACTAGCAGTAGTAATGTCCTTGAAGCAGCTTGAGATAGCTAATGGAATAATGTAAACACTTAGCCAATAAATCTTCAAGCAGTTACATTTCTTGATGTCTGCAATCAGTCGAAGGCAAATGAAAGGTTTATGAAATAACTAAAACGGAAACTGCAAAACTTTACATCATTCCTCTGTGCCACAAGTTACTGAGTCTCAGTTTTCTTATATCATGTTTTTGTTTTTATCAACTTTTACATACCAAGGGGTCTAAGCACTCAACCTGAGACTATGGTAGTGTGCAGAAAGCCCTAAAAAAAGTGTTCAGCTTGTTTGAACAGGGATGTCTACACCACCACTAACAATTCTGTGGTAACATTGATGTTATTTTGTAGGTGAGCTGTTCAAGTTATTTGGAAAAAAAAATAAGATGCTGTGAATCAAAGGTGATACTCTAGTACCTGCAGGGTTAACCAGAAGCTACTAAGCTGCATTGGAGAACTATCTTGTTTTGTTCTTAGCAATACTGAATTTAAATACATTTTGCTTATTTTATATAGAGCCACAATAGGAGTTTACCCCATGGAGTCTACTCCACTTATTTTTTGTTTTAAACTGTATCTAATAAAATAATACAGAAAAACACTCAAAGTTGCATTACTTCACGTAATTCAATTAAATACATTACGTTTTTAAGAGCAGTTTGGACAGAAGAAGTTAAAAATTGGATTTACTTTACCAGAGAGCTGTCGCTGCAAGTCTGCAAGCCTGTCAGAATGCTTTTTAGCTTATTCCTCTGCAGGAGGCAATCAGTATTAAAGCAAAATAAAAACTTACAAAGCAAAATCAGAAAAATTCATATACTGGGTTAGTAACCTCAAAAATTTAGGACAAAAAGCATACAGGTCAGGTCTTATCCAACTCAATGCATTGTTTCAAAGGTGAAAAAATCACAACTGAACTTTGTCTGCTATAAGCTAATAGAAAACAAAGTTGTCAGACATTCTTTCACCTTTATACAGATTTTCATAACGAAAGAATTTACCTGTACAATGCAATTTAAAAAAAGAAACGAAAAATAGAACACAAAACCTCCAGACAATGGCCCCTAAAAATAAAATTCCTAATGATATGATCTCTAGATGACAAAAAATAAAAGACTTGAAAAACAAGAGAGGCTCTTTCCTTGTAGTGAATTCTTTTTGGTTGTCGTTTAATTAAAGTACATGCTGGACTCCAAACCACATTGTTAATGCAGACAATTTGCTAGTCACTCGGGAATTCATGAATATGCAGATATAGGCAGATCCCATTCTGACTGGCCTTAATGTGGTTAATTGCCTCCCAAACATAAAAACAGATACAAAATCATATTGAATTTTTTCATGTACAAAACGAAGCTGCTTTCAATTATTTATATATTTAAACCTGTAAGAAACCAATTTGTTTACCAACAACTTTGAATTAAGAATAAATATACAAAATTACAGTGTATACAGTAATTACACATCTTAAGCATCTGAGAAGTTGATATCCCTGTCAGGCACTGACTGACCAAAGCAAACTCACGTTACTGTAACCCACGTTGTTAAAAACCCATGTCTTTGCAAATGATTCTTCAAACACTAAAGACTGAGTTTAAAAATCTTGCATATCTGAACTCACTAAGAAAACTCATATTAAAAAATTATTTTCTTTTAAAGAAGAAGAGACCATACTTTCAAGATGATACTGTAGTTAGCATTTCTTGATTCAACCCTATAAATGGAGATGAATTCCATGAAAACGTTTTGTCTATGTTAAACAAATAGCTTTTGGGTCCCTTACAGCATTAAAGCAAAGTTTTAATGTTGCACTTTGCAGAATTCTTTGTATTCTAATCACTTTTTGGATCCATGGGAAAAGGGTTTCCAAAAAGCACATTTACATTAACTATGTGATACTGTATGTTCTCTATGTCTATTTTGAGAAATAAACATAATCAATATACAAAATCAAGCAGGAAAAATGAATGTTCCAATGACTAAAGTACAGCACGATGACTGTGATTCCTGTCAATGATGGTGCACATAAAAACTCCTTTTCCTTCAAACAGACTTCAAAAACAACAGATTAGTGACAGATAGCTCAAAAACTTTTTACACTGTATTTTAAGCATATTTGCATGCCAAAAGGGTGGGCACCCAGATTACATTAAAACTGCACTTAGCTGGAAGTGTCAACACAGTGAATACTCAGCTAATTGATTCTGCTTACTACAGAAGCCAAGGTGAACTGTGAATATGGTGCAATAAAGCATTTGGAAGAAAACAAACTTTCTTTTGAGAACAAGTGAAGTCAGAGCTGTACATGATACTTATCCAAGTAGAGCTGACATCTGTATTTATACAGTAGAAATACTTTTTTCCCTCCATTATCATCCTCATCCCACTTTCTTTCTCCTTTATATAATAATATTAATAATAAAAATTAAAAATTCTCATCTGAATCACCCTCTAATTACTTAAAAGAATTCCATTATAGGACCTTGGGACCAGTAACATCAACTCTGAGATGCATCACTTCAGATATTCTAACCATGCAACTTTTATTGGTTCCCTGAAAATCAGACCATTTTTATTCAAATCCGAAAACAATGACTTGAGCCCAATATTTATCTTCACACATTTGAAAACACGCCTTTTGATTACAGACCAGGATTTTCAAATAGAGAGCACTGTTAGACACTGAAAGCACTGGGACATTAGCACTTCTTTAAAAATGACATGAGTGTCTTAAACTGGCTTGAATACAACTTAAACTCTTGAATACAAGATGAGACCTTCAGCCTTTTATCATCTTAGTTCTAAATAAAATGGCCTTAGCCTATGACAGCAGCAAAACTGAAGGGAAATCATACTTAGTCTACATAACATACTCAACCTATTCCATACTACTGTAGTTAAACACACATAATTACTGATGTTTAGACAATTTAGTAATTATTCATGCAATTATAATTTAAATAGATTAATTGAATAGCTCATTTTACTGCACTTTGTTTTTATCAGCTACTATTAACATTTCATAAGCATTAATATTTATAAATTACAAAGATTACATGAAGCAAATAACACATGCTGGAATACTATTACCCAGAGAAAACAAATATCCAACACGATTCAACAAACACAAGTTTCCATAATACAAAAATTAATTCAATTATTTTGGCATCAAATAAGTAAAATATTATATATATGATATGCATACAGTTTTGATGCACCCCACTACCAACAGAGCACCTTGGGAGCTCTCAGAAGCACCTGCACTGCTGCTGTTGTCTTCCTCTACCATGAGTTTGTAATTAGATGGAGCAGCATCAATGCACCTCTACTCAATGACCTCATTACCATACATTTCACTACACAGAAGTTTACTCTGCCTGCCTTCAGACTTACACAAGTCAGAGCCTGGACTCAAGAGCTTCTCTATGAAACACAAGTAACAAGTCTGCAGATATTTCAGGTTTGGGTTTTTTTCTTTTGTTTGCTTGTTTGTTTATTTGTCTAGGGAGTTATTTGTCTAGGGAGAACACAAGTTCAGATTAATGGCCTATGCAGCACATCTACAACACTTTTTATCCCACAGTACACCTTTCCCCCTTATTTATATATTTACCTTACATATTTATTCCAAGGGTTATACTGAAAACACCAATTATGGACTGACTGACAGTAAAGATAGCCCTACAACAGATTCTTCTCTGACACTCAATGTGAGGAGCCAAATCATATCCAGGAAGAGTAAAATGGGATTGCACAGAATTAATACAATATTCTACATCCTTAATTTTAACTTTTTTCTCTCAGTATTTGTTCCTTCACATTTTTTACCCTTCTTTTTTTTTTCCTTTCTTTAACACAGGAAACAGAGAGGCAAAATTTCTATAACCTACCAAATTTATTTCTGTGAAAGGAATAAAAATTCGTAGAAAAATGACAATCTGTCATTTTTAATGCAAATATTTTATAGCCAACTACATTTTTAAAATGAAATTTTAATGTGATTTTCCATAAATATTTTTAAATCCTCACCTTAAAACAAACAAAACCAAGTTTTTCCAGGACTGCTGTTTAGTATCCTAGCAAATATCAAAGAAGAATAGCTCAAAACTGACAGGAAAGTTAGCTGTTTTGGGAAACTTTCCATTTTGGCAGTGTTAGATTTATGGTTAGATTCGATGACCTTACAGGTCCTTTCCAATCCAAATAATTCTATAACTCTAAATGAAAAAAACCAACATATATGTAGGATGAAAGTCTTTCTTCTCTCTCACAGCAGAGAAAAAAGGTGCAGTATTCCAATTTAGTAATAAAACTCAAAATACATTTATTATCACATTTACATACTATCAGAATGAGGTGTTTACAGCCTGAATAATAAAGTGCAGAATGCACATGTGAGCATATCCCACTACAATTTGAAACATGATTCTTTTACATGAAATAGATACCATATTTAAGAATAACAAAACCCATCTCAAAATTTAACTATCATTTATTCATAAGTAGAAAATAAACGGAAAATAAAACATCCTCTCTGTAGTATCTATAAATTTGAACTCAAATTTTTGCCATGCTTTTCATCTTTTTCTGTTATATAATGATTATTCTTTACATCATTAAATTTTTTTTGTCCAAAACAACAGAAAAGATAAAACTGACACAAAACAAACAAACAACCAACCCAAAAAAACCCCACCACATCACTTTTTGTCTTCCCATCCATCATGAAAGAGAACTAGTGTTTAACACTTGGGTATAAAAATGCTGAAGGCTACAGTTGGTGTAGCTCTCTCTTCTTACTTTAATATGGATGTGGGCTATTTAAAATCTCTTACAAAACCCATTACCTCAGTTACATAAATTGCAGCTTACAGGGTTAAGAAGCAAATATTGTCAGTGCCAATGCAGATAGAAAAAGAAAAAAAAATTGTAAAATCGAGCACAGAAATAGAAAACTGACACTTTATCAGAAAAGTTAGATCTTCACAAAGGACGAAATCCAAACACTTCTATTTCAACAATGCTTAGTTATTAGAGAAATCACACTCAACTGATCTAGTACAGAAGTTGTACCTCTCATACCACTGATTTTTTCTAAAGAATTAGTAGGACAAGAAAAGCTAGGCTGCATCTCCTTTAGAAAGAGGGAAAAAACCTGCACACACAGAAAATCAGAGACAGAAAAAAAGCAAACAAAAATATCATAGCAAATATTTCCATTTCCATTCCAAATTTCTAGGATCACAGACATGGGATTTCTGTAACCCCCAACACAAAATCACACAGTAGCCTAAGACATGTTATTGGCAAGATTACGCTCTTCACCTTCAGTTTAAATTTCCCCTTCTTAACCTTATCCTATTACTCCCATCTCATACTTTATGAAAGGGCCAGGGGGAGGGAATAACAGATTAACCCCTGAGGTAATTAGCCTAACAAGGTCACAAGCAGTTTTATCTCAGTCAGCAGAGTCAACACAAGTGATTATGGTCAGCATTCACATATGGCCATCTTTGACCATGTATCCATTTTAAAGAAATTGATAGGACTGGCATTTCTAAGACAAATATTTGAAAACCTCTGAAATTGCAGCAGGGTGCCTGATTCAGCCAGTTATCTCCACCTCTGTGGAAGAAACACTAAACTGCAGCCTGTCTGTTGATTCATCTTGAGAAAAAAAATATGTCTTCTGCTATATTTTCTCCTTCTTCTTTGTACTAATTATCCAAAGTTATTAAATCCTTTCACTATCAACCAGGCTAAGTCTAACACCTTTGCCTCAAGAGGATGGAAGCACTTTCCTATTTTAAGTGAAATCTCACCTCAAGTGCTCATTAGTTCATATTAATGAGGCTGAAATAATATAGCAGAAATTACTTTCACAAAGTTACACGGAAGTTACGTACAGGAAAAGTCAGTGCTTTAACCTACACAACAATTATGATGCCTTTTCTGCTCCCGTACTTTCTGTTGCTGGTTTTGGTTTAAAGGGAACACCACAATTCCAGCTGCAATGGCAAGTATTCAGTGCCACTGACAATACAAAACAAACACATCAGATTTCAGAGACTTCCCAGACCATATTTTTGGAAGAACCTGCTTATAAAGGTTATCTTTTATCTGAAGGTCTTATATCTCTCCAGAACCTATTGCACCTCAGTTCTCCATCAAAATTGCATAAAAGGGAAATCATACATGCTGCAGATTGCAAGAGGCCCTAGTTAATCTTCTATGCTACAGAACTCCTCCATGAGATAAAAGGAAGAAGGACGGAGAGCTGCAATGAGGACGCTCAAGCTGTCTCTGCTCAGGCTAGGTGCTCACATGACAGCCCTGATAAGTGCAGGCTCATTATCTGCAGGAAAGCCAGCCCACAGCCTGGGTGGAACACAGCACTGAACGTGTGCTGAAATGGATCCACGACACCTTGGCACAGTACTGCAGTGGAAGTGCAGCTGCAGAGATGTGCTGCACTGCATAGCCTCCTAGGACACAAAACCAACACCAAATCAATCGTAGTATTGGGAAGACTTTTACTGAGGATAGCAAAGTAGAAGAATACATTAGGGATGTATCTTGGGAGATACACATCTCCCTGTAGCTGTACTACTTTCTTCTTCTTCCACCCCTGTCTGTCAAAAAACTTAGGTACTAATATAAATGCATGAAATGGCTTCTAGGTGTGCACATACAGCCCTATTTTTTTCTTAAAATATATTTTGGAATATATTTTGCAGCAATCATTACTTCACAAACCACTTTCGTGAGAATGAATCCTGTTGCAGAAACTGCAAAAACTTACATGATTAGGTAAAATTTAAACTAGCAAGGTTGAAATATATATATATTTACACAGACTTACATACACATATTCACATATTTGCAAGCATGCAAATAGTATCAGGATAGACTATTTAAACAAATTATGCATACATATTTCTGTTTGCAGGACCGAGTTACACAAACTGCAGTAGTCAGCACAGAAGAGAGCTTATCCCTTAACTGTTTCTGGATCTTGCAATTCAAGTAGGACAGCAAAACACCATACAAATACTAGAGAGCCTCAGGAATGAGAATATAAATAAACTTGCAATTTAACTTAAACATTTAGTATTAGCTTGAGATTTTTAACAAGATAAAGCTGCATTATCATCTTCTACCACTACCTTTTTTACTTTTTTTTCCCTAACATGATATGCTTTCATAGCTTTCTTTGCTGGTATTATTCTGGCAATAAATGAACAAGCAGAGACATTTTTTTGATGCTTCCTATCACCCTGACTTCCCCACTACCATGTATGTGTTCAGTTAATGATGGAACTGAAGGATTCACTGAGCTAGAATGAGAATAACTCATTTCACCTTATGAAAAACTCAGGTTAATTACTTGGCCCTGTCTGATTTTCTTATTTTCAAGAACTCATTTGCCAGATAGAAACTAAATGGTGATCTGGAAATTCCCTCTTGTTTCAGAATCTGTAACCCTACATCACATAACCTGGAGTTTTGCATATTTTAAACTAAATATAAGATTTTTATGAAATAAAAATTAATAATATGAAAAATTGCTAGAAAAATAATTTCTTAAACTTTCAGTTAAAAGTTATGTGAACAAGTCTAATGAAGTCAGACACAGCTCTCATGTTCAAAACTGAAAAAAAACTTAATAGGTGTTAAATTCTACACTGAAAGGATGCTCCTTTTCCCTAAGTGAAAGATTAATGAGAGCTCCAATTATACAAAAAGGAAACAAATTATGAATATTTTATAAAAAATAGATTTGAACCAATCTTGTGACCACATGTTACTGTGAAACACAAGGTGCATGAAATGTTCTGGGGAAAATAAAGGGTTGAATACAACCTATTCAAACAGTTACACAGACATTTAACACATATTTATGTCAATGTCTTCTTACAGTAATTTTATCTAAAGTATTATATTACAAATTTCACTGATAATAAATGCAGCAACCTAACAGCTAAAAAACCTGAAATATAATTTGAGTTATAGAGCTAAATAAAGCATGACAGTAAAATAATAACAACAATAATATTAATAATGATAATGACAATACTAAAACCTTATTGCCTTATTGAATCCAGCATTCAGATAAGCTTTTTTTTTCTCCTATATTTTATTTTTCTGCATACAAATTCAAAGTACTATTAATTTTCTATGTTGCCTCCATTTTTAATTAGAAAAAGCAAAACAAAAATACTTTAAGTGAGGACTGTTATTTTAAGCCTGCCTTAGGGGAAGTCTAAGTGAAATCACTGGTCAAATATGTAAAAGCTTGACCATAACTTTCTTGCTCTTAAATAAACTACACTGGGGAGACTTATCCCCTATCAAAAAGCTTTGGCCTACATCTACCCTGCTCTAATTGTTTATGTATGCATAGAAAAGGAACACAAATGAACTCTTAACAACTTTACATCCTTATTAACACATTCATGGTGAGAACGTAGAAGGTGATGGTAACCAAGGTTACAACTGCTAATTGGCTTTAAATATAAGGAAAATCAACAAGATTGGCCTGGGGTGGCATGGCTCCTGAGGCCACTGACAGCTTAGGCTGATCCTGTAAATTGTAAAGCAATACATCATTAAAACAATTGCCCTGTTGGGGCAATGTAAATAGCATACAGCACTGTGCAGAAGGATGTGGAACACCTACAGTACAAGGAGCAGTTTTCCTAACTTTATCATCAACAGATACCTACAGAAACCATGCAATTTATTATACTGGTGAACTACTCTGCACCTTATAAAATTACATTTCTCTGTATAATCTCTCTCTTCCACAGTTTTACTAGCAGATATACATTGTTTGGCTTCTATATTAACATTACTACTATATTTTTATAAACCAGTTTCTGTAGAGGCTTGTGCAGGTGTGGAATGGTAAATTTCCTAGCTAGTTCTGAAGCTTCATTCATAAAATCTACTGAACAGTTATACAAATAAGATGATAATTTAGAAGAAACCAACTCCACATTCTTAGATAATTACTCTTTTCTCACATCTAGTTTTTGAATTTTAAATTACATGGTTTTCTTATAACAAATTAAAATACAGATCTTAAACATTCCATCACTCCCTGTCAGATTAACAGTTCAAGGCTTGCAGTATAAAAGGAAGCCTAGATGTACCCTATTTCACAGGATTTTCATCAAGGAATTACATTATCTTGATGAAAATCAGGCAGCTGAACACTTCAAACTCAGATGAAAAAATCTTTCTTGTTCTGAAATTAAGTTTGGGTGTTTTGATAATGATCCCAGATTTAAAGAATGGTTAAGGTTATATCTTTAAAGACCAGTAATAAATCATTCTTACACTGTTAGGATACTCACATAGCATAACTTAGAGTTAAATCCCAGCTACTCACTTTATCATCACTGCAGGAAAACATGTACTGCTTTTGGCTGGAATAGAGTTAAATTTCATCATTATAGCCCACATGGGGCTATGTTGCCCATTTTTGCTGGAAACAGTGTTAATAACGCAGGGTTAATTCAGATTTTGTTAAGCAAGGCTTACATCAAAAACTTTTCTGCTCCTCACCCCACCCCACCAGTGAGGAGACTGGGGGTGCCAAGGAGTTGGGAGGGGACGTAGCCAGGAGGGCTGATCCCAACTGACCAAAGGGATAATGTGTTCTATAGTGCCACGGTCAGCATATAAATCTGCAAGGAAGAGAAAGAGGAAACAGAAAAATTGAGTTGCATTTTTCTTCCCAAGCAACCGTTACACACGATGGAGCCTGGCTTTCCTGGAGATGGCTGAACACCTGGCTGCCCATGGGAAGCAGTGGATAAATTCCTTACTTTGCCTTCATGTGTGGCTTTTGCCTTACCTATTAAAACTGTCTTAATCTCAACCCATGATTTTTCTCACCTTTCCCCTGTGCTCTTTTTTTCCATCCCACTGACTGAGAAAGCAGCTGTGGGAGGGATGAGCTGTCTGTTGGGATGAACAGCAAAAAAACCCTAAAAAACACCACTTTTCCTTGTTTGTTTAATTAAATTTCGGAATAGCCATCAACTACTATTAGCTTGCTTAGTCAAAAATCAGATGTGGTAATATGGTATCCACCTATGTCAAATAGATGATTCATAACATTTTACTTGCCATTGCAGTAGCAGATGGCTTCATTTGCTCGCATAAAAAAGAAATCCTTCCTTAAATTAGAAGCTTGATCATTTACCATGACTTCTACATTTCATTTGCATATAGAAACACAAATTACTTAGTTACCTGACTATATGTCCACATATATTCACCTATAATTCTGGTTGGGAATACAATGGGCTGTTGGGGATTGGTTTTCCTTCTCATAGAGTTTTTTCCCAGAAGTTGCTAGGAAACTAATTACTGGGTACTTATGGGTACTTAAGAAAAATAAAATAAATAGCTGAAGTTGGGAGAAGAGTGTGGCATCTAGCTACATTTTTCTCTTGGGGAGTTACTTTGGAGGGACAGTGACGCCATGAGAATAGAGGCAGGTAAAAGATGGGGCTGGCCCAGCTGGGCTCTCTTGCTTTTTGGCATCAGATGGAATGGCCAGGCTTTTGCTTACTGTGGGAAGAACACCAGCACTGCTGGAGCTCAGCCCTGAGGGCCCTACCCCCATCAGCTTGCGTGCCCTGGGAATTCTGAACTGCACCTCTCCCTGCCCTGCTGGGAGCCACGCCACCACTGCCCCATGCCCGCTGTGCCTTCGCTCCTGCTCTGGGTTTCCCCACGCCGTGTCCCGCACCCCCTGCCTTGCTGGGACATTCCCACAGCTCCAGCTACCACCACTGAGCCTCTGATACATCTCATCCTGCACCCCGGGGCTTTGGCTCACGGCTGCTGGCTGTGATGGTGACTGCACCAAAGGGGAAAGTGCCAGCAGCCAAGAAGAACTGTCTCTGGCTCTGTTTGTTGTTAGTGCCATAGTTATTGTTGTTCTGTTTGCCTTGTTATACACACGAGCAAAAAACTGTTATTCCTATCTTCGCATCCTTGCCTGAGATGTCTTAATTTCACGACTCACCTTAATTTCACAATTACAACAATTCGGAGGAAAGGGGTTTACATTCTCCATTCCAAGGGAGGCTCCTGCCTTCCCTAACTGACACCTGTCTTTCAAATTAAGATATGGGGAAAAGTGGTTTATACTAACGACTACAATTCAGCACTTATCAGTACAATTAAGTACGTGGTTCTTGTGCCATTAATTTCATGTGTTTCACATGATATACTGAATTAAGGACCAGTTCATGCCCTATGCAGAAAAGGCTACAAATAACAATTGGTAATACAGATTATAATAATGCTCAGGTTTTGAATTAGGACCCAGAGAAACACTAGACACGGCAAAAATAGTCAGATAAAGAACTGCTTCCAGGCAAATTGCTTAATCAATGTTAATACATACTTATGCATTCCCATCAAAATCATCTGAACTCACCACATGTACATATGCTTATTAATATAGAATTACAGTATAAATAGATACTGTAAGGACAGACTGATTAATGAAGAAACAATTTTAAATTTCTTATTTTCAATTATATCCATTAACTTTTCAGGAGACAAAAACCCTGCAAATACTACTGAATAAAATCATGAGCTTTCAAGATCTAGATTCTTTTCAAGTAAAGGAAAAAACATTACTATTCTTTCCTTAATTCTAGAAAATATCAGAGAAAGGGAAAAATTAAAAAGATATGAATTTGCATATTGCCTGGTACATAGAAAAGAATAGAAGAGCATTAATAATCTGAATTGATACAGTCTTCATGTATTAGATATCAACACAGTCTAGAGGTTTGCTCTCAAAACTAAAATAGCAGCTACAAAAAAGTATCAATAAAGTGATTTTAAATCTACACAGTATGACAAATGTGCTACTGGACAGGCAATAGTGTTGCAGTTGTTGGGAACAAAAAGCTTGATCTGGAATACTGTGCAAAATTGGTCATTCCTGTTCCAACTGGAGCAGGAATAGACAAGACCTTTTAAGATACTCATGGTAACATGAAACCTATGACAAAAAGGGAAAATTGTATTACAGGTCTCTCAAAATATGATGAAGATTACAAAGGATGAATCTTCAAAGTTTAGAAAAAATACATACAGAAACAAACTGATAACAAATTTAGTTTGATAAAGAAATGATTTCTAGCTATCAGAGAAGCAAAGTCAATTCCAGCTTTATGTTCCACTACACAAAGTTAATAGTCTTTATGGAATTGTTTTGAGTATAAAAACAGAAGTTTACTCACTATGAATCTAAAACTATCAATACAAACCCCCAAATCAAAAAAAGGGCAATACTAAGCAATATTTTCTGAGAACATATGAGTCCTTTGATGACAGAATGATTCAAAACTTTCAAGGTATGCTCAAACCAGAGGCTAAAGTGCCACCTAAAAGTGAACACAAAGGTGTTAGTCTTCAAATAAAGTAGACTAAAGTGATAAAAACTTGGGGGTATTACTATAATTTATTATAATAATTTTATTATTGTAAGTTGACAACAATAACAGAAAATGTTGCCAAGAATCCTTAGCTGAGTTCTGTTGAAATATTTCAGAATTTGATTTCGATGAAGCTAGAACATCTTAACATCAAATAAAACTAAATGGTACTACTGATTTTATTAAACTCTTTAAATATATCCCAGTGTTTACATGAGCTTAATTATTTTGTATTTTTTCCTCCACTGCTGTTCAGTATTCTGTTTACTTGCTTAATGAAAAAGCAATTTCTTAATGATCTTAACCTGCTTCCTACTCTACAAGCTTCCTTCTGTTTTTCACAGAGAGAAAAATATTCCTTTCCACAAAAATGGACTGGGAAGCCTGCCACATGAGGAAAGGCTGAGATAACTGAGTTTGTTCAGCCTTGAGAAAAGAAAGCTTAGGGGAGACATTATCATCATGTTCCAATGTTTCAAGGGTGGCTACAAAGAAGATGAAGAGTCTCTTTTACAAGGACTTGCAAGGAAAAGACAAGAAGTAATGGGTACAAGCTGGGCAGGCTCTAGGCACACTCTGATTAGACAGAAAAGAGAAAAATGTTTTGCAATGAGAACAATGAGTCATTGAAATAATCTCCAAAGGAAAGGTGCTGGATTCCACAACACTGGATATTTTGAAGACTGAGCAGGATAGGGTGCTGTGCCTATATGGTGCTTATGCCAAGAAAGACTGGACCAGATGATCCTTGAGATTCCTTTCATCCTGGTATTCTATGATTCTGTGAAAAACTAATGAGACTTGCTTGCAATTTTCAGATAATTTTCCTTCAGAAAAGTGGCACTGTGAAATGCCCATTTTGGGGTTTAGTTTTAAATGGGAAGGTTTTTTTTTAATGCTTTAGCTGAAGTTCTGCGATAAAGACATCCTGCTGAATCACAAGTGTACACAAAAGCACACGGTAGAGGTCAAAAAAAGATGCAGTCTACATTCCACTTTGCTTCCTTCCAAACCTACAGAATAAGGAAACGAGCTGTGGCTTCATGACATGGGGACAAGACTTACCAAATAAACCCAAACTAAAGAAATCAGGTCCACAGAGAAGCTGCAGGGCACTGAAAAATAAAGTTTAACTCAGAAAGAAGGGGACTTGAATAGCTCATCAGAAGTGGCTGTATACACCGAGAACAAATCATTTGCTATATTCTTTATTTTCTGCTGTTTCGTTATTTTTCAGTTTCCACTGCTAAACTCTGTATCTTCACTCAAGACCAGCCAGAAATCTTTTTCAATATTGAAAAGACAATGACAACTAAGCAAAATCAAAATTGATTTCAAAAGAATTTCAGATTAAAAATGTTCACAAGTGAAATAAGGATTTTCAGTGAACATCCTGCAAGTTGGAAAGACATTGCCAGCAAAAGCTTATACTGAACATCATTTTCTTCAGATGTGAGGGATAGAAAAAGTCATGGTTGAGAGAGTGGGAAGCAAAGAAAATGAAAAGGAAAGCTTGGCAGGCTCAAGGGACATTATTGCTTTATTTCCTATTGTGAAGATTACTGTTCTACAGCCAATCACAATATTAAATAGCACACAGTACCTTTCCCAGTAGTTTATTTCTCTGGCTTTCTTACACATTTCATCAACTAAGCAGCACTCTACATGCAAACTTATTTTTGAACAAGTTTTAATATTAACAGGCTTAAAAGATGCTAAATCTATAGACTCACCAGTTCTGAACTGTATTTCCAGTTCATCATTTCTAAATCACATCTGGTAGATTGAAATGCTTATCTCATGAATATCAAATCAAATTAAATGTTGAATGACAGTCAAGCAGAAATCAAAATATGCAAATTTCCACATATCCCAATTCCTTAATAGCTACCTCCCATTACTATTAATAGCTAAATAGTAAAAGCAATTAAAGTTTAAATATAAAACAGCAACAGTAATTAAATGTGGGGATAATATACTTGACATCTTTTTTCACAGAACCATTGACTTTTAATTTCCTTTTATTTCTATGAAAATAAAGTATTCTAGATGAAAGTGAGCTATAACAATATTCTAGGATATATATATAATAAACTATAAAATTTGCAGCTTTTAATGCTGCCTTTTTGTGTTCTCTTTTGCGGGAGAAACTTACATTCTATATAATTTACCACCAAACATGATAATTTTGCAACATTAAGTAGGGGCTTTATTTCAAAACTTCAACAGCTTTCAAGCAGACCACTCTCTCTACATTTGGACTACCACATTTCTTCAGTGGTTAAGAACAATTATTCACCTTTTACTTAGATGTCATCCTGTTCATGTTTCAACAACTACAGGGCAGTATTTCCGGATCACTCATGTTTCTTAGGATAAGGAAATACAGTAGCTATTTAACACTCATTAATGAAATTGAAGCAGGCATATTGAACTGGATATGTTTCAACTATTCAGCCTGGCTCTAGCCTGAAAATATCAGTTGAATTTAAACAAGCACACAATTTTTGCTCTTAGAGATGGGGCAGTTGGAAGCCTTTGCATACAAGTACCAGTTCTTACTCACCTGGCCAGATCTACTGATGTAAGTGGCTTTATTGCAATGAACAAAAACTGTGGGATTAAAATTCTTATCAATGAATAACTTCATTCAGTTTCAAATGATACATTTTAACTCCACCATGTAAACTGTCAGCTTTACGTAAATTGCCTGAACATCTACTGTCAATAGCTTTGCATGCAGAAATTCAACCATCTCTTGCAACAGCATGCTTAATAAATGAAGATAATTTTAAAATTCAGCTGTCTAACACAAGTTTAGACACACGATATATATAACCCCAACATTCACTGATATATATTCCTGTTACAGGCAGGAACAAAGCAAATGAGGTGCCTTTAGATAATGTCCAGCTGTATTCATCAGAGACCAAATACCACTGCACTGATTAAGATCACAAAGAATGTAAGTGGTCCATATTCAGTCGTCATCTGCTTAAAGACTTTACCATTCACAGAACATCAATACTGATTTATAGACACAGCATGCAAGTCAGAATGAACCATGCATAACATAAAAGACAAAGAAGCAAAAGGAAAAAGTAAACATGTTAAAAGGTTTCACACATGGAGGAAATGCAAGCAATTTTAAAAATAAATTAACACCTCTTCAGTTCATCTGAGCATGCCACCGGCACGAAATGCAACTTTCACTCACCAAAGTAGAGTTATGTGAAGCATCACCTGAGACCTCGGGTGTTCTTGTGCTGTTTGGAAGTCTGTGAGGATTACGAGCTATCGCTTGGCACCAGCCCAACATTTTCTCCTTCCACTTATCCCTTCTCAATTTCTGAAATTCTGAAAATAATTTAAATTCCCTGAAACATTGACACTTTGAATTCATTGTGTGCATGTCTCTGGATGCATGTCTTTAAACACAGTTTTTTAACTTATATCTGAACAAGCTAATAAATACATTTTTAATAGAACATGTTTTTCTAAAGTATTCCAAAGTGCTAAACCACAAAGATTAGAAGAGAGTCATGCACTTGCAGCACACCTTACATGCACTAGTATTATTTTAGTATCAGCAAATACAGTGCCTTCTCTCCATGTTAAATCTTCTTCACATTGTAAATTTAATTTAAAAAGTGTTATTTTAATGAAATTTTATTACGGAATACCTCTAAGACTAGCACCCAAAATCATATAACATTTGGATACAAACCCCAACATTCACTGAAACAGGTAGAAATAGCCCTAAAGCAGCAGCAGACACTAGATACAAATAAATAGTGTGAAAACCCACAAACCTGTATGTCATGCCTGGACACTCCAGAATACCTGGCTCATCTTGAAGAGCTACACTAGGATGTGTTGTACATAGCAAAAACTAATGTAGGCACACCAGAAATAAATGCACATGCCAACTGCAAACTGCCTCTAGACTTACTTTTAGTTTGTAACAATAACAAAACACATTTTAAGTAATGTTACCACATACTGGAAATGCAGCACTCATAAAGCATGCTATTAGGCATAAGAAACCTTCAGAAGTACGTTTAAAATTTCACAATCTGCTTTTTTCCCAACTGAAATCGGCAGTGGAGGTATTCAGTGCAAAACTTTTCTAATTCACTACAGAAAAAATACTTTGAGCAATTCTATTCTCAACATCTGAAGCAATTTCTAATCTGGTTGTTTATAACATATTGTAATTTAAAATGTGTTATTCTGTAGAATCATGAAACATAATAAACAGAAAAATTAAATTGCCAGATTGAGTGCCTAGTACTCCAAATAAGGGTAATACTAGATTGAATAAAACTGGAACATAAATACAATAATGCTAAAGACCTCTCGTAGCACTATGCAGCATCAATGAATATTATGCACTTGTAACTTATTTTTTCTGCAACACATCTCTACAAAGGACACAAATTATACATATATTTACAGCAGATTTCATCTTTCCAGGTTCTGAGTCTGACAAATCACAACCCCTTCCTGAATAACAGCAGCTCTATCATTTCCACACTTAAACATGAATATATAGCTTTCAAAGTATGAAATGCTCAAAGCTGTATTCCACACACAACCTCATGGAACTGACAGGAGTAAGTGGAAATTAGCCTTAACTTTATTGCACTGGACATGATTAGGTGAATGAGACAACTGATTATTACAATTTTTGGTCTCTTGAAATCTTAATATGATACAAATCATGCTCAGTAGGTGACCAATCAATCCTTTCTATGTTGCCTGTACCTGTGAAGACAAGAAAAACATCAGAATATAGGTACAGTCCTATCCTGGTCTTCTTGGTGCGCAGAACCCTTTGGAAGATCTGCAATTCTTTTTTTTTTGCCCTGAGCAATCAAAATTACTATCATTGTCCAGATCATAACTGAAAGAAGGACTTCACTCACATACCTGAAGAACCACCACAAAAATTTCCTGAAAACGATCATAATTCATCATCTCTAGATTTATTAAAACAAATAGAATTATTTTATTCATATCTTTTAAGGTAAGAAAATTTTTACTTATAATTTAGCCAAGCAATGGGACACACAATTATTGTTTTAGTGTCATTATGTTGTTATGCTACACTGAATTGTCCTTGTGAAACACAGCAGTCATAGGATAATACCTGGCTGATTAAGAAAAACCAAAGGCTTACTTGTGACACAGAAACAACAGAAGCTGTCAGAGATTTCTATGGCATACAGCCCATCAATTCGTGTTTTTATTGAAATTAGAATTGATTAGAAGTCACAGCTTGGTGTAAGACTCAGACAAGAGATACGTAATGAATAAGAGTGACTGTATTTATTTTAGCAGAGCTCAGCATTGAAGGTTATTTGTATTTCAGTATTCCTGTAGCTCTGCTCCTGGAATATTTTGATGGTCTGCCAAATCATGCAGCTGGACAAATACCATCACTTTGATTGCTGTTGGGAATCTCTGAACACAAAACTTAGCTGAGATAAAGAACAGTGTGTTTTGTGCCCAATTTCCTGTTTTGTGTGATAGCAGTTGGATTCTGGTAAGGACTGAAAAAGCATAACCTTCGTTACCTGAATCTGATTATGCTCCTGAATTAAGCATATAAATTAATTTTTCTTGCTAGATTTGTGAACTTCTTTTGGAGATATTATGCCTTTTATTTCATACAACTAATTTTTAATACGTCATCCTTAATCCTCGGGGGTTTTAGCATTGATATTGTACAGGATGAACAATAATTGTGTGTCCCATTGCTTGGCTAAATTATAAGTAAAAATTCAAATGTGTAATGTTTATTAATAACTGTTTTCAGAGGTGCTTCTAGGGCACTACTGGAAGAGTAAACCAAATTATGCTCATCTAAATGCCTCTCCCTACCTGTAAAGACAAAATAGAGTTGTCATTTAATTTAGCTATGCAGCTCTTTCAAAATGCCATTGCAGAATCAGCATCCCTCTCGAGAGAATTAAACATTATATTATAACCAAGTTTTCTAGAACTTATAGTCTAAGTTTACAAACTGTCAACTATGGCATGTTCTTAAATTAATACCTACATTATCTAATCAATTTTCATAAATTACTTTGATGGTCCTGTACCGTACTTAAACATATAATTATTTCCAACTAAATACAGTCTTTGTTGATTTGTTCTTTTCTCTTATATTGATAATATTTAAGTTGTCCCTAGTCCTTTAAGACTTTGACTCTTTTTTTCACAACTAAGGACACAAATTTCACTTACTAATTCAAAAAATTCAATCACTGCAGATAAATTTAAGATGAATAATACAAAATTATTGCTAAAAAAATAATATTGCTTCTTTTAACCTCTCCATAAATCCTATGCCCAGAGCATGCAAAGAAAGCTCTAAAAGTTTTCAAAGAAAATAATCTCTTGGGCTACTAATGATTTAAAAGTTGTGGGCATGTTTACCTTCATAGTCATACTTGCGTTCTTCCCCCACAAGGAAGAGTATCGCTTTTGTAAAGCAGAAAGCAATTTTAAATCACCCAAGGCTCTTTAGAAAAAACACCAATCGGTTCTTTTGCCCACAGTAAATTTTCAGCATTGTAATTATGCCATTTTGCATTTGTGAAGACTTCAAAAAGAAAGTGCGGAGAAATGTACATTTATGGCAACTGATTTAATGTTTAAAAAACCCCCAGATTTTATACATTTAGATACTGTAGAAACGTCTGTATTTGCTGATGCAGTTTTGGAACTATTTTAATAAGCAACCTCTATTCCATCCTCAAATATGACTTTACTTTCTAAAAGGTTCTTGCTGTTAATTCACAGCTACTTTTCAAGGGAATGCCTCATCCAAGGTTAAACATCTCTGTTGAATTTTCCTCAGACCTACAAAGAGCAGTGCAACCATATGTGCTACTGCTACAGGTGAGCAATGACAGGGTGCCTAACCCCTCCCTCTCTCCATGTAAATTCCAGATGCATCAGACTCCCAAGTAGAAAGGACAACAGCCTTGATGTGAACATGGAGCTGAGAAAAAGAACAAAGAACATGTTTTTGCTTTGTGATTTTGCATATATTTAGCCATACATGACTCCCAAGCAGATTTAATCAAAGTTTCAATCAACAACAAAGTTGTTACTGGTAAATGCACCTGATAAAACCATACCCAGCACTTGACAGATGAAAACTCTTCAGGGAAGTCAGAGATATAGCAGAAAATGTTAAAATGCAAAAATCCACATGAAGCTAACGCATTAACTACCTCATGAAGTTATGGATACAATTATCCAAATGAACAGGGCATAAGAAGTTAGAATAAGTCCTTAATGGACTTTGTTCTGCTTATGCAAAATTAGAAGTTATTTCTTAATGTTTCTTCCCATTCTTATGTGGTTTATTTATAGAGGAAGGGTATATTTATGCTGAAAAATCAAATCCACTTTGAATCCAGCAGAGCTCACTACTGAAATACAATAAGACAATAAAGACAGAAGCAGCTTTTTATTAAAAGCCCAATAAAGGTTAGATAACTGAAAGACATAATTTAACCATTAAACACTGCTATACCAAAGGACAGATAATTAATACTGAATTTAAGTTAACTTTCAAGAATAAAGAGAAAATCAGATTTCATTGAAATACCAGAAGTACACGCACCAAAATGTGTTTAAGACCATGCATAGTCCAACAGAAGTATCTCCCCTTTGTCAGAGAAGCATTTTTAATGGAAGTTTTTCTGTCAAATACGAAGTTCTGGACAGTCATAAGCCATGTTCTGCTGACAACCCTAACAACAGAAAACCCTTGCTTGTGAGCAGTTCAGATAGCTGCTTCTGTGAGAGGTCAGTCACATAGAACCCACACTAGACAGTGGTAATCACTGCTGGAAAGAAAGGCTTATCCTCTTGCTTAGATATCATTGCTCTTTGTAACACAATCTGGAACAACTCCAGGGCAGGACAGGCCACTGCTACTTTACCTTTGCTATCTCTATCTCTAATTTTTCTTATCTCACTTCAGACAGTTTTCAGAATCTCTTTTAGGGTGAGTAATGAGCAATCCTTAGCATTATTCATCTGCCCTCATATTCTAGTATATAACTGTATAAAACGTAACTGTTGAATTCGTTTCTGGCTGCAAGTAGCTACTGCTTATTTTTAACAATCAGTGTTTGCAAGAAATTTACTCCTGGTTAGGGTGACCTGATTGCAGCCTTCCAGTACCTGAAGGGAGCCTACAAGAAAAATGGAGAGGGCATTTTTACAAGTACATGTATTTACAGGACAAGGGGGAATAGCTTCAAATGGGACAAGAGTAGGTTTAAATTAGACATTAAGAGGAAATTTTTACTTGTGAGGGTGGTGAGGCACTGGAACAGGTTTCCCAGGCAAGCTGCAGTTGCCCCATCCCTGGAAATGTTCAAGCCCAGGTTGGATGGGGCTCTGAGCAATCTGGTCTAATAGAAAACATCCCTGCCCATGGCAGCTGGGTTGGATCTAGGTGATCTTTAAGGTCCCTTCAAATACAAACCATTCAGTGATTAGTGAGAATTATAGCTATATCCATCAGTACGAATCTGTAAGTGTTCTGTGACCAATCAATATCATTAAATATTAATTATATTAAATATCATTGAATGCTAGTTGATAGAAAATTCAGGGTCACCTCTGGAAACTGAGGTGCAGCTATTTTCTTCTAAAAACTAAAGATCTGATTTATAATTAGTTAGAAGGTGAAAACTGATATTCTTTTGGAAGGTATTTAAAACACTAACTGAAGCTAAGTAGTATGCATTTTATTAAAGAAATATTAAATATGCTAAATATTTTGAAGAAGACTTGTTGTCATCAAGGGTATGCCACCTAATGAGTTGACAGAGGAGCCAAATGTGTAATGAAAACTTGGGACAGATTCAAAGGAGAAGATTTGGAATCCTTTTTAATAAAGATTAAATATGCCCATTAAATAGCTGTTCACTACTAAACTAACTGAAATATACTATTAAAAGTACCTCTTTTTCATACCACCCCCTTCTAGAGGAAATTGTGATCATGACTTATGATCTGACTTATGTTCTGACCTCTGCTAGTACAAAACCATGACAGATGGCCTATTCAGGGTTTTCAGGATAAACGGATTTAAGTTATAAATAATTACTGGCCTACTGGCCTAATGCTGCAGTTACTGGTAACAGCTTAAATAACTAGTCCCTTACATAAGTAAAGATGACGTTAACCTGAAAGCTAATAATTATGTGAATAAGCATTTGAATAACATTACTTTGATAATTTCTGACCAAAATTTCCAGAAAATAAAAAAATAGGACTTAGAAGTGAGTGCATGGGAACAAAAGTATGACTCAAACAGGTGAAATAATTTTTTTTTAAATAGGGTTGTCATTAGACAATAATAATGGTGGCATAATTACTGTAAGCAATTATATATTCCTGTTGCTCTGGTTGCTGTTAAAAAATAACTTGGAGAAATTGAGTAGGGAAGAAAAAAGTTGAAGGATTATGTAGACCTTCTAGTTTTTATGCTTGTAGATGGGAAATAAACAGAAAAGTTTTGCTGAATAGATAATAAACCTGGAGAGGTGCAAGAAGAGTGGATGAGTATCAGTATGGCCCTCTAAACTTAAATTAGTGGGATTCTTAAAACTGTCTTCCTATAGTTTCAAATTAAGCCTGAACCTAATTTATTATAATGCCAGACTGTAATGGCTTACTAATTATTTTCCACAGAGAAAATTGGGGTTTGCTTCTTTGTGAGACAAAAGCAATGCCGCACATGCAGTTAAAACCACAACTCACACAGCTGTCAGCGAGGTAAGATTCACAGAGACCATATGCATGTCACAGCTATAAGATGCCATTCCTCACAAACCATTTTTAAAAAATTAAAATTGTGTTTGCTAATTAAAGTTTCAAACTAGACACATCATCAGTTTCCCTCTTCTATTTAAAAATGACACTAAGCACACTGTGAGTTCCCACCTTCTTGCAAGTCTTTCCAAAGTACCTCAAAAGAAGATGACATTGGCAAGGATACTGACAAAATATAAAGTTATAAAACTGAAATCTTGAGTGTACATCAGAAAACAAACACAGTGCTTGATGGCACAGCATTACTCTCTGGCTCCCTTCAGTGACTGGGTGAACACAACAATTTCTAACTCTGCAGTGGCTGTGGTGCAGCAGCTCAGACAGCTGAGTCTCATTCTGAAGGTTTGATCTCTACCTCTGACAACCCTCCTCTGACTTTGCTACCACCACGGCTTTCTACAAGGCTACACTGAACCCTGGTGCTGAAACTGAGACAAGCATATACAGTGCAGTACAGCACAGAGATGCCCATGCAGGTGTGCAATGTGGACTGGCACAGCTGTGCAACACCCATTCATGCAGTTCCATACAAAGGCCCTGTTCCAAAACCTGTTTAGGTGATGTAATGAAGAGCAGCTCCATGGCAAAGCCATAAGCCTTGCCCTCATGATGGATTTCAATTATTTGTGCCATCTACAGCTGGGGTATAACAGAGACAAGCCTTAGCTTTCCTTAGACACTTTACATCATTGATGATAATACAATTGCAACACATAGTCCAGACACAGACACTGGGACTGAGGGCAACCTCAGCAAGTTTGCCAACACCATCAAGGTGTGTAGTTCAGTTAACACACTGGAAGGAACAGACGCCATCCAGAGGGACCTTGTCAGGCTTGAAGTGGGCCAATGTAAACCTCATGTTCAACAAGATCAACTGCAAGATCCTGCACCTGTGTTAGGACAATCCCAAGTAAACATAGGCTGAACAGAGAATGGATTGAGAGAAGCCCTAGAGAAAAGGACTTGGGGATGCTGGTGGACAAAAAGCTCAACATGACCTGGTAAAATGCACTGGCAGCCCAGAAAGGAATCACATCTTGGGCTGCATTCATATCAGCATGGCCAGCAGGCCAAGGGAAGGGATTCTGCCCCTCTGCTCTGCCCTTGTGAGACCCACCTGGAGGGCTGCATCCAGCTCGGGGGCCTCCAACACAGGAAACGTGTGTGACAGTTAGAACAAGTGGAATTGATGGTAGGGCTGGAGCTCCTCTCCTAGGAAGACAGGCTCAGAGAGTTGGGGCTATTCAGCCTGGAGATGCCCCAAAGGAGATCTTGGAGCAACCTTCCAGTACCTAATTGGAGCCTACAAGAGAGCTGGAGAGGGACTTTTTAAAAGGGCATGTACTGATATGACAAAGGGTAATGACCTTAAACTGAAGAATTGTAGGTTTAGATTAGATATTAGAAAAACAATTCTCTGCTATGGGGATAGTAAGGCACTGGAACCAGATGTCCAGAGAGGTTGTGATGTCCTATCCCTGGGAGTGTCAAAGGCCAGCTTGGAAGAGGCTCTGAGTAATCTAGTCTAGGGAAGATTTCCTGCCTGTGGCAGGGAGGCTGCAAGTAGGTGATCTTTAAGGTCTCTTCCAAGCCAAAGCATTCTGGGATTCTGTGACATGTACTAAATGCCTCCTCCTCAAGGGTAACCACATTTTTGAATCAAGAAGATCTGGAATCAAAGCCTTTCATAGCCCTGATGTAATTCATTGACCCATAATCTATCTTGTGCCTAACTACTTGCCCTGGCTGGCTACTTTTTCAGCTTTTTTTTTTTTTTTCCCCAATGCACTACTATTCTCCCTGTTTTCTGAAAATGTCTCTCTTCTCATTTACCAACTCTGGCTTCTTCTGCCTTTGGCACTAATCAATGTACACTTTTTGTTTAAATCACTCAAATATATAGCATTTCTCTAATTTAAAATAGTTTCTTGAGCTAGTACATAGGCTATGCCTTCTTTCTTTGGCTTCTCAGTTCTTTGAAGTTCAAATTTTAATCATTTAGACATTTCACTGCTTGCCATTGAATTCAGAAAGTTTTATTTCTTTAAGGTTCTATTAAGGTTTATATTATTTTGACACTTAGCTGTCTGCTGTCTAACATTTATTTTTTATCTATATGTACGTCTCTAATTAGTGTTTTTACACAAATCTTTCTCATTTGAAGTAAATAAGCAAGCAACCTTCCATTCTAGCACTTGGGTTTTTATTATCTTTGGAAAAATAAATAAATAGAAATATTATTTGAAAGGGTTAATAAATACAAGTTTCACCAATAAAGTTCTGGCAAGATAGTAGAAGCAACACATGTATAAAACTCACTAAGCATTTAGAAAAGCACATCTACAAAATCATACAACTTCAACAATTTTCACTACAATATCAAAGGATTTGTTTACAATTTTGAAATAGATGCCATGCTAAGGCTCAACAAGCTAGCTGGAGTTCCCAAAACCACGCCACTCACTTCCTCAAATGCATGAGTGGATTGAGAACACATGCTTAGCAAGCACCAGCTCAGTGGATAAGGTTTTATTAAGGACCCTTTTCTATATATAACTCCACAGAAAATAAGCATGCTCCAGGAAACACAAAATAATGGAAAACAGAGATGAATGCAAAAAGCACATGTAGGTAGCTGGCCTATATTCAACTTCAAAACTTAATTAGAAAGCTAAGCAGAGAAAAACTAACTTGGAAAATAAAAACCCTATTTAACTGCAGACCAGCCACCCACAAAACCAGGGTGCGTTTCAAGTTCTTAAGGGGAAAAGAAATGTACTGGTGAAAATTACTACATACAGGCTATTGTTGTTGCTACTGAAGTACTCATTTTAAGATACTCCAAGCACAAAAGGAAGAGCCCAACCTCCCTCTCAGCTTAGGCAATATCTGAGATATAGCAAATCCAGGTCAGACCCCAGATAATTGAGTAGAAGTCAGTGGGAAGAAGCAAAATATAAATAGCAAAGTGCAAACAGGATACTCAAACAGCGGGGTCAGACACACACATCTGTGATGTGAAAACCAGAAAAATGAAACATGCACTGAACATGCAACTAAGCAAAGCACCTTATGAGTCTTACAGCCCAACATGCAATTGGTGAAGGACAGTCCTGTTAATCTCATGTCCATGAAGCTACGTCACATTTGCAAGCATCAGGATGTCCCCAGACCATCGGAGGAGATGCACTGGGACGTTTACAAGGACAATCCATTTCTCTGTGCCAACACAAAGCACTACGATATGGTGTCGTCGGGATGGGGCAGACCATTCTCAGACACAAAATATATTGATTCCATGCACAACTATTTACTTAGGTCTTTACTGACAACCCATGGGACTCCAGTTTGCATAGAGAATTACCAGTTGTTGTTAATACAAACATTATGCATTTGTTATGCCTTATGTTTCCTGTAGTGTAACAAAAAATACATTTTCACAAAAAAATACACCTCCAGCTGATGTCTAAGATCGTAACATCAAGTAAAACATAGTTTCAAATTTTTGGTTCTCCTTAAAAATTACATTTAAATATAATTTCCATCATAAAACAGAAAGAAACACATCTTTCATCATCCTTGTAAAATTTCATCCCAAAGATTTTTCCCCAGCAAGTAAAAGACCACAATGGCAATACAGAATGAAGATGCCAGCTCAAAACTGCTTTTCAGCAGAGCAGATGCTTTACTATGGAAGGACTTCCATACAGTTTTACAGAAAGAACTCTACAGTCCTTAAATTTACAAGAGTATCAAAGAAGTCCTGGAACAGAAACAATACTGGGAATTAACATACATTTTGCTTCATATAAGGGCAGTACAACTATTAAGAGACATATTATTGAAAGTGTGAAAATTACACATTCTTTTTTCATTTGCCACTGAAGTGCTCCCATGCTGGAGTATTATAATGTTCACTTTCCAAATTCTAAGATTGGTAAAACCAAACCAAGACTGCCAGGTAGGTGAAAAGCAAGATACTATATCCTTATTCCCAGCAACTGTGCCTCACTGACTTCTTTTTGTCATTTCTCTATTCTTCTAGTTTGTGACTGTTTAGCTCAAAACAGTAGTTTTTGGGGAGAAATCTGTTAGGATCTTTTAGACATTTCTGAGCAACTTACAGCCATAACATATTGTGTTCATGAAAAAAACCTGTCCAGCAGATTTTGCACTAATCATATCACAGAATCACAGAACCTGCTGAGTTGGAAAGAACCTACAAGGATCATTGGGTCCAACTCACAGCCCTGCACAAGAACATCCCCAACTCACACATGTGCCTGAGACTATTGTCCAAACATTTCTTGAACTTTATATCAAGAACTGTTAAACTACATAATTCTAACAAAGTAAGTATGATAAAAACATTGCATAATGAGTCAGCACAGAGCTATTGTTATCACAGATCTAAATTTCAGACATACGCATATCTGAAGATAAAGTATATCTAAAAAATTATGTTGCAAAATCTAGTATTTCACAAGTTTATTGATATTAAGATACCAATAAATTCTGCTTACTATTTGTTTTATAATGGGGAATCTCAGGTTAACAGAAGATTGGTTTCACTTTGAACATTTGAAGTAATTTTGCTTGACAGTATTGTTTGCTAATAGTGAGGCATAACTACACTCACTACGAACAAATACTACAAGTAAATTTTCAGTTATTCTGGCCTATTGCATCATAGGGTTTTGATCAGTTAGAACTCACACAGAGATGAAACCTGGCCTTGACTCTTTGGCTTCACCCAAGAAATGAAGGTTGCCTAAGCAATTCGTACTGTCACTAGCTTTAGAAAAAAACAGCATTAACAGTCTTCAGAATAATTAGGCTAGACAGCTTCAGAATGAGCTAAATCTAAAATGAAACAGATAACCATAAGGTAATAGGAAACCATGGGCCGAATACTAATGAGGTAAATCCTGCTTCTTTGACCCCCTACAGTTCTTGGTGCAAAGTCAACAGCATAATGAACAAAGAACAGAAATTACTATTTACCTGGACTCTCAAAGAACATACCTTCCTGAAAGAAATATTTAAGTAAGTAATCATAGGCACTATGCAAAGTTCTGTGTCAGACAAAAATGTGTGTCCATTGAGCAACAACAGGCCAAAACAGGAATATATGAGCTTTTTCTGCCATGAAGAGGTGTTCAAGGTTTTACACTAGGGTTTTCCTATTCTGAACATTAGGAATTCTTGCTTGAGCAAAGTTGCTGAAGCTGACAAAGCAAACACTAAGTAGAGAAAACCACCAAAATTGTAAGAGATTATTATACATGCACTGTAATGTCATTGATAGGATCACATGCTGCTTTTTCCTTGCATTACTTCATACTCAAAGTGGAAAATAATCACAGAGAGTAGAAAAAAACCCCATTAAATGAAACCATGTTTACTATACTGTCCAGGTGCTTCTTCTAAAATTGAATTTTGATTTCCTCACAGGTTTTAGTAATTTAGTAGTTAATTAACACTCAGAAAACTTTCCTTTACCCACCTGTCCCTCACCATACAGGTTACAAATTACTTGTGCCTCTTACACAGACACAGAGTTGGTGACAGAGACAGCCTGGCACCAAACACCTACTTTGCTGACATATGACAGGACTGCAGACATAGGTTCAAGGCCTGGAAGCAGTTTAGGTGTGAAATGGTTATTAACTAACATCACATTCAAGCTGACTTCTGAGAAGCCAAAGGAGCACTGCCCATCTCAGGAACCACAGCCTGTGAAGGCTTGTTAGCAAAGCCACAGTAAGAACACACAAAGACAGCTTGGGGCCACACTGCGCCTGACAAAACATACATGTAACTTGAGGCACCAGAAGATTTGGTGAAAGGATGCCCAAGCATTCCTATATCTGTGTTTTTATTCCAATGAAAAACTGATTGCTTCCTGTCTAAGTTAGCATACATTTGTTCTAAAACTTCAGACATCATTTAGGTGACAGCTCAGAATTAAGCTTCTCTTATTGCTCTGATTCTTGTGAAATACAGGTGCCTACCTGTTTCCATTCCTGTACACCTTTTAAGGGAAAATGCTCCTAATAATTACTTCTTCAGGATTTATGCAATGAACAACCTTTACTGAGACTGGATGGAATGAGAATTAGGAAGGAAAATTTCCTCCCTGAAGTATTCTCCCTCTTTGGCTCTTCTACTGGAAAAAAATTTATTGACATTTATTCTTTTATGACTTTTTCATTAATGTTAAGCACTCATTTTAAACTTGTGACATCCATAAACTTAATTTGTGAGGTCTTTCATAGATATGTGGCTTTGTTTTTCACCTCGGTAACACATGGTATTTTATATTACAAGGAAGGAGAATAAAACCTGCCTCACAATAACACTCATACCTTTTCAATCATACCATAATCAGAGGCTGAAGTAGTGCCATACATAATTGACAGATCTTAAGGGGGCTGATAGACCTGGAGTTTTATGTGCCAACAGCTTTGCCCTTGCCAATGTACAACATGTCATTAAAAGATCTGACCCAAGTTGCCAGGAATCCTTCATTCACCAGTAAAAACTTAGAAGTTTTGTGGCTTTCCAATCCTGTTAATCCCTAATTCTAGGTGGAAAACTTGGTGACAGCCCCTAACCTTATACATCTTCCTCAGCTATCTAGTTGCACTAAATCCCTGAATTTCTAAACTGGCTTTGTTCTCTCTGAACACTTTTACACAGAGTAAGGAACCTATGGGCTTAATTGCTTAAGGATTTCTAACAGTTCGGAAAAAATAGAAATCTCATAGAAACTTCAAGACTATATTTCACTTAATTAAGCAAAAAAATCCCATTATTTGTTTCAAGAACTGACTCAGTGAAATTTGTCATTCCCTAAATTTCAAGGATTGCATGAGTAGGGCATTTGACGGATAAACCCATGGGAACACAGCTGGTGATTTTACAGCAACTTTTGAAGGCAATGGAAAGTGTAAACTTCATCACCTTTACAACATCCTACAATTTATGTCTCACATAGAAGACAAACATCTGCTCCAGAAATTTTTTTGAAAAAAGAAAGGAAAGAAATCCCTACAGTAAAGTTCATCAAGATATTTCTCAGTTTAGCAGGAGAAATGAAGCCAGTAACAAATCTGAATAGTCTCTAGCATCCATAACTTTTGAAGACAAGCAATGCCCAATAATTTTAAAGAAGTTTAGTGTTCTGTACTGAAACAAACAAAAAAATGCCAAAAGACTCAAAGAAACACTAGTTTCCAAGACAATACATCCACAGTTTAATTTTTTGTGGTAGTGATCAAATAATACCATATATTATAATCTGAATCACTTTACCATAAAGCAGACTGATACTCCCATATAAATGTACCTTCTCCTGTCATTACACTCAATTTCGGCTCATTTAAAAAAATATTTTCAATGACTAAATCTTTTTAGGGGGAAATGATTGTATTCATAATTTTGTGTGAACTGGCCAACTATCCACACTGGCCTCATAGGAAAAGCTAAGGAATTGGCTGAGGGGCAGAGCAAATCCTGTAAGCTGTTTTACTTCAGTAAACGTGCTATAGTTCTTTAACAATTTAGAGTAAAATTTTCACTATTTCTGTAGGTTGCTTTGTATATTCTCTGTTTACAACCGGATAATTCTATGTTGCTTTCACACAGTGATGAATGTCAATGGGGGGAATTAGAGATGACAAAAAAAAAAAACATAGATAAGAAGATCACCACCACAACTATCATACAGCTTATTCATTCAAACAAAAAGCTAAACCTATAGCTGCAAATAAATTCTTTAAAAAGTTACTAAAAAATTATTTGAATCATGTTAGACTTTCACATAATATTTTTCCCCTCTTCTCAAAATTTAGTCCACCAAAAATCGTATGACAAAGGTCTAGGAGAATTGGGATTGTTCAGCCTGGCAAAAAGAACGCTTCAGCCTTCTAATACTCAAAGGGGCTCTACAGAACAGATAGAGAAAGATTATTTATAGTGACAGGACAAGGGCGAGTCAAAGAGAGTGGGTTTAGATCAGGTTTTGGGAAGAAATTCTCTCCTGTGAGGATGGCCAAGCACTGGCACACGTGGCCCAGAGAAGTCTTTGACTCCCTATCCCTGGAGGTGTTCAAGCTCAGGCTGGATGGGGCTCTGAACAACCTTGTCTAGTGGAAAGTGTCCCTGCCCATGGCAGGGGATTTAGAACGAGATGATCTTTATGGTCCCTTCCCACCCAGGCCATTCTGTGATTCTATGCTTAGTCTACTTATCTTACCATTACTGAAAACTACCGAAAGTACTATTTAAATTGCCTGACATATTTGACAACTACAAATCCTCAAAAAACAGATGCACCAGAGAATGATTTATTTCCTTAAGATCACATCCTATATTGTTTCTGATTTTTTTTAATAAGCTGTAAAAGCAAAGCAAATACTGAAACCAAGGGAAGTAACGTTCACATAAAGTCTTTGCAACAGCATACAAAATGTTTTATCTGGAAGGTCGTCTGAGAGCTTCAGCTATAAACAGAGGAACACAAAGTACTGTATTCTGAAGCATTAAATGAAGTAGCTCCATACACAGAAAATTTGATCCACCAATATCTGGATATCTAGTTTGAAAGAAAAGAAAGTGTTTTTTAAAGCCACAACTTGGAATTCAATGCAAAATCCAGGGAATTGTCAAACAAAATGTCCCACAGACCTTAGACTGAAATGAGTTAAACTGAAAAAATATGCAATCCCCTTTTAGGAGTATTTTTGTTGGTTAACTCTCATACAGTTCTGTGTATCTAAAGAGGACAACCCCTCTTGGCAAAGTTAGTGACAGTAATTTCTAGTACCACCAACAGCTGTTGCTATCACTAGGACGTCTATACTATGATCTATCAGAGAAGTTCAGAGAGCAAGATGGTTTTAAAAGTTCAGTCCAACTCTGCACGAGTTTGCCTGCTTCCTAAATAAGCACACACAATCTGTACCGAATGCAAAGCTCAAGATTATCATGATAAAATCAAGATCTTGGATTTCAGCACTTCTCCCCAGAAGGATCCCTGAAGTTGTAAATGCAAAAGTTGTAAAGGCATTAATATTAATGATTTACCTTGTGCCAATCCAGACTGCTCAAAATAACTTCAGCTCAAACAGAGCTCAGCAGGGAAAAAACCTTCTCTAAGCTGAGCAAGTACCTACTGGAAGTACCCATCACAGAAGGCTGCATGTCCAATAATTGCTTTTCAAATAGATATCCCAAAGGTGAAGTGGAATTAGCAAAATGTGTCAACAAAAAAACAGCTTTTTTTGTTAATGCTTGTTTATTTTTGTTATTGTTGTTGTGAACTTTGTTGTTGTTGCTGCTTTTTAAATCAAAACTGATTTTATTAGTCAGCTCTCATCAGATCAACATGAGTGATTCTAAAAGCCTTTTTATCACTATTTTGGCCATTGACCATATCAATAAGTGTATACCTTACAGGAAAATATTTAATCTCAAACCCATACAAGAAAGAGAGAATTTCTAAACATCAACGTAATCTTTATTTATTTCAGTGTTGGGTAGTGGTTCCTATACTTCTATTTTATACAAGAAATTTTATTCATTATTCGAACATGGAAAAAAAACAAAACCCAAGACAAAAAAAGGAAAAAAAAAAACCACCTGAAACAGGAGCAGAAGCTTCTAGATAGGTTACATCCTAGCAAGACAGCTGAAACAAAGGGAGACAGCACTTGCAAAGACCTCATGTTTGTCAGATCACTAAAACTGACAGCGTTCAACCATAGAGAAATAAAAATAGAAGAAAATTCTTCCACTGAGCTACTGAAAGATATTTCAAGAAGTTCACACATTTCTGACAGCGTTTCTCCATGCATGGGGGCGTGGAGAAAATGTTTTCCTTTTTAAAACAACTAGTAAGAGCTATACTCAGGATTTAATGAGGGGTTTCTTGAATTCTAAAACCTTTTTACTAATATGTTTACATCAGTATTTACACCATTACAATGGTAACATCATACAGAAATTTTACAATTAGAATGGAACTTTATAAAATCAATACCACTCCCAGGCATACCAGGTTTTGCACAGCAGTTCACCTTCCTTCACTAGCAAAAAAAAAAGCACATAAAATCAGGAATCTGCTCCTCCTACTACTGCTGACTTCTACCATCAAATCAACCAGGTGTCATCAGTTGCACAACCCTCTTCCAAGGAACGGAGAAACACTCAACTTTTTGACGTTCACAATCACCTTTTTCATTCCTTTAGAAAAATCACCCAAGGCCAAGCTTTTTGGAAAATTAAAAATGCCCATAATAAGCTATATCAAAAAGAGGACAAGAAAGAAAACCATATCTCCAGGAATAAAGATATGTCTTCTGTGATAAAGGTATCTTTTCTCTTCTCTTTTGAGAAAGAAAAGGCAACACTGGAAATCTGCATATCTCCTATGGTTTACCAGTAGCCTTACTGTGAGATGGTATTAAAACATATATTATGTAAGTACACTAATGGGGATAAGAGGGTTGCCTAACCTCCCAAGATAATTATATCTAATCTAGTTTCTTGGAAATATACTACCACAGACCAATTAGAGTAGATTCTTACTGGTTTTCCTGCTTATAAAAAAAATCCCTTCAATACACAATCCACAATCTTAACTACTTCTTCAACAAGGAGGAAAATGTATTTCAGAGTAACATTGAAATAGAGAACTTAATATCCTTGCAAGCATTACTCTTGCCCTAATTATTCACTCTGTTCACACTTTCTGGATGTTAAATTCTAGCAAACATGAAAAGAAGTGTATCTTGAGCACTGCTGGGCTTAGAGAACTTGTCTGCTGAATTCAGTTCATTACTTTCTAAAAAGGGAAAGAAAACAAAACTACAAAACATGCCTTTGCATAATAATAGAAGCCTCTCCAAATAACTATCACTATGCCAAACGTTCAGATTTTGAAAAGGATTTAGAACCTAAATTCCTGTCACAGAATTTAAAGGTGTTTTAGCACCAAAATATTTGGCTCATTTGAGCTTAACCCTCATCAGTTCCTGAAAATTAGGCACAGTGACTTAACTTAGCAATGCACATTCATATTACACCTTTTCATCTTCACTACTGCAGGTCCCAGTTACTCCTATTATTTTGGTATTGTATTACTTTAACTTGGTCAAAATTTTGGGATCACATCACATCCTAGATATAAGGTGGCAAAATAACTGTCACAACTCTGGCCCAAACTTCAGATTTTCCATGTCTGGACTTTGGTGATCATGGTAAGGCCACAGAAGCTGCATTCTGTATTGGTTGGGCAAACATTTGTCTTTGTTACTTCATTTCATGTTGACTCCATGTTCACACCGGCCATACTCTTCATTTTGAGCAGAAAAAATTATCTGCTTTCATAGGTACATTTGAAGCAACAATGAATAATGAGTACAGTCCCGTGAAGAATAAAAAAAAAGTAAAAGTGCAGTTTATAAGCAGGAATGCTCAAGGCACAATAACAAAGCTGTTAAGAAAAATCTGTCATACTTGCTATATTTAATGTAACAGTAACACAGCAATTGCTATGTTTTAATTAGTATTTACTGAAGATGGGATAATAATGAGAAATTACTTTGTATTAAAACTACCAACACTAACTAACTAAACCCCAACAGTGGCAACAGGCTTTAATCCTTTTAATTAAGACAGTAAGTAACTAACAATATTTTAGTAGTAGCATGGCTTGACTTACACCTTGATGCATAAGAGCATTTGAATTTTTAATAGAAAACGATCCTTATAAAGAACAGGTACAACAAAACAAATTCACTAAGCAAGCCTCTGATGAGTATAAAAACTTTGGATTGTCTTCATATAAACACACATTCACATGTAAGAAGAAATAATAGATCTTTCTCAAATGAAGATATATAAAATTCTAAAATTGGCCTGCAGTAATGGATCCACCTTCCCTAAGATTATTTTTTTTTGTTGTTGCTGCACTGCTTTTTCCCTCATTCTTTGTTAATTACCTCTGTGTTTCCGAGCAAGGCCTGTTTATATTTATCTTTCTGTAACTGTAGTTATGAAAAGTGATTATGAAAAAAAGGAATACAGTGAAAATGTTTGTAGGATCAACATTATATTTGTCACTGGTTATATGGAAAAAGGAATCAAGTGATCTCAGAAACTCTACTCTTTGTGCAGAGATCTAGGATGAGCAGAAAGTTTATTACTGTCTAGTTTAAAGACTTAAAGCTTTCTAGAGAACTATCAGTTTTGGATTTAACAAATAATATTCAAAGGCACTCAAAACTACCAAAACTGTATTCTGTTTTCATTGAGTGCAATTCTGATTCATGGTAAGGAACTGCTATAAGGATTACAGTAATATATTCCTACTGCAAGGCAATAAAAATCTGTATAAGCCTCTCAAATGTGTCATGGTTTATAAGGGCTGTAAATTTTGCTGGTTTACCTGTCCAACTATATTTTTATTGTTCATTCTTCACTGGCATCATGGTCTTTTGCATTTTGAAAGCATATGATGTTCAAAGTCTTCGACTAAAACTGTGGAGAGCAAAACAGGAGTTTTACAACTAGTGATACTGAAACAAATTTGAAGTCATGCAGTATTTCCAAGTGACTATCCAAGAACATAAAATACTGTACACTTTTGTGTAAAATAACAGGGTGTCTGTTGAAGCAAAACCAAAACCTGTGCAACGATCTGTACACTTGGAGCTTTAATGGGCTGGATTTACTACATCTTCATCTGATTTTACTAAGGAAAAAAAGAAATAAAATGTGTGTAACACCAAATGTTAGCTGGCTTTTAGCCTTCTACTACAGCCTCTTCTAATAGGAGAAAGGAGAGAAGGGATAGGGGAATCAGATACAATTGATGTTAGTTCAGTATCTTTTATAACTCCCAGATGATAGAATTTTGAAACACCAACCCTCAAAATTCATTGAAACTAATACTCTTGTGTTACTTTGTTAGACAAATTCTTAAACTACTCTGTGTTAAAAAACAGCATTAAACTCTATCATTAGACCAAAGAGAAAATGTAGGGCCTCACTGCAGAAAAGAAACAGATGGGTACAAGAGCACTTCAAATGAGAGACCTGACAGGAAACTTATGCAAATAATATCTATCTATAAACCATTTACAGGTAGATGGGTGTTGCTTTATTAACCAATAAAATATACTTCACACAGTAAATATCACCATTTTGACTTAACAGAATTATCTGCACTATCAGAACAGCCAATACACTGAAATTATAACAGGAGCTGAGGAGACAAAGTTTTGAGGACAGACCAAACTTTGGTACATGACTTATAACCATTAAACAGAAGGGAAGTAATGGGATAGCACATACATTACTCAACAGCTTGTAGCTCATGCAACAATTTAAGCAACAGTATCTATCTTCATAGCTGTCAGTCACTACAAGTCAAGGACAACTTATTTCAGTGTTAATTTATGGCAAAAAGACAACTAAAAAATTTGAATGTTCAAAAAGACAAATAATACCAGAAGTTGCAGGCCCCATACTGAAAAAAGAAATGTAAAGAAAATACACCTTGAGCAGCTGATTATATAAATTCATCTTGCCTATTTAGGAAACTTCGAACCACAAGAAAAATCACACTGTAACTAATTTCAGAATTAAATTTTTTGCCACTGTATGACGAAACTAAAAGAAAAAAAAAAGTTAAGCCATATTTAGAGTGTATTCTTAAGGTACTCTGAAAGGGGTTTTTTACATTAATACTTTCAGAGGGGAAACCCATAACTTCTTTTTCATTGCAGTAATTTTTTATTGTTGTTTTAGCAGGTTTCAACAAATACTCAGCAAATACTATCAACAAAAGGTAAGCAAAGACTAGGAACTCCAACTATGTTTTCATTTTAAATCTTTAACATGATCAAAGCAAGTAATTTTCCTAGTTTTATTCAGGGACATTAACTGTATCACCTCTTCTTAATCTTTTCAACTGAGAGACAGCACAGAGCATTTGGGCCAAAGAATTAAAGTTCAGCAAGACTTTTAGCAAGAGAAAAAACACCTCCATAATGAGATGTGTTGAAGATTAACTATGAATACTCCAATTTGTTATCTTAGCAAGCTTCCTGAAGAAACACTTGTATATACACACATACATGAGTGTGTTATGGGGCAAAGCTTACTTGAAGGCATCACTCAGAAAAGGGTCTGAACCATTGGTATGCCCACCAATTAGATGACAATTTGAAAAACAAGTATAATTGTCCCTGATAACGCATGTAAATGGCATGGGGAAGGCTTACCTAAATTTCTGCCAAGTGAGTCTACCTTGCTTCCCAGCTATGCAAGGAAAGAAAAAAAAGCAGTCATACAACTTTGTTGTTTTAATGTCTTCACAGTGAGAGGCCAGAGAGTCACAGCAACCCAGGAAACAACCACGAATTGCCCTCAGAGATGCATAGGAAAAAATCAAAGGTATTAGCTGGGGGCCATACAACAATGAAGCAATCAGCATCTTGATCTGAGCACCCATGTCAGGAACCAATAAAAAGTGGAGAAGGGTGCCTGTAAATGAGAAGCCCTCTATGAGTGCCACGAACCATGCAGAAGGCTGAGACTGATGTGGAAGAGCTGGCTACTCAAAAAAGCCAGCTGCAAACTAGGACTGGGCATATGGACCCTTTGGAGCAGCTGCCCTCTGCCCCCAGCCTATGGTGCCATTCAACTGGGCCAGGAGACTTGGTCAGTCTGTGCATCCTCACAGTACCGCCAATTTCATAGAAATCTTACAACAGAAATTGCTGTCAACCTGCTCTACCATTCTGGTTTGCAATTTAGTTTATCACACACTTCTATGCCATGCTACACTCCTGTTCTTACAGGTACCAACATATATTCCCCTTGGAAAACAATTCTTTTTTCCCTACAGAAGGTTTTAGTGCAGAACAAGTTAGGTGCAGAACTTTCCCACATTAAATCCATAACAATATCGTAAAAAACCAATTGAATTTACACTCTGGGGAACTTCAAAATGCAATAACATTTCAAAAATCACTCAGGTTAAATATATTTTTCCATCACTACATTTTAAATACATTACTGAGAGGTGGGAACTACCAGACTACCAAATACTATAGTAATAGGTTCCTTCATTAAATTAAAGTAATATGTTTCTTACTCAAAGTTGTGCAAATTACAACAAAAATCTGACATTAATCTGACTCTGATTAAGTGGCACTTAGCATTAACTGAAAATTCTGCAAACACCTCATGCTGTAATAGAACTCTGCATTTAACAACTACCCCAAATCTGAAAGCTAAGAACACAATAGGCATCATTAGGCTCCAATTTCTAAATGTTATATAGGAAGAGAGGTATTGACTTCACATGGTCATGGACAATACTTAAGGAGAATGCACAAAGATTAATTATTGATGTTGAGAAATATTGGGAAAAAATTCCCATTCATCAATTCGACATACACTACGGAAAAATAATACAGATATTCTAAATGCTTGATCACGAACTTCAATATTTTTTTCTGTTTGAAATGGGAGCTTTCAATCTATCTTTAATTATTTAATGTGTTATTGCTTCATCTTTTATGCATAATTTCAGTCTTTCTTCAAGAAAGTTTCCTACCAAAACAAACAAAACCCCCAAAAAAGTTTAAATGTAATTACAGAAATAGCTTCAGATGCCCTTTACACTGGGGAGAAGTAATTATGCCAGAGAATTACTATATCCTCTGACACATGCCATACTTCTGCACACAGAAGTCAGAGTGGAGACTTGCAGGCACATACACTGAGCATCTTCCAGTTGCAGACTGCTGCTCTCCAACAGTCATGAAAGTTATACAAACTCATAGTAATAACAGGATCAGTGTAGCTAGCTTTGTCAAGAGGCACCTTCTACCAGCTGCTCAGCTCTACGAAGGGGGGATTTTTTGACAGTTTTTTTTCCTTTAAACCTTTGGTTCTTACACAGAACAAAAAAAAAAATCTGAAAAATTACATTTGGCATTTCAGCTGCACGCTTTTTACAGCTCATGCATTTATTTCCTTTTCTGTAGGATCAATTTTATGGAGCATCTACTTAGAGCACAAAGTGTTTAGAATTGATTTTCCTGGTGACATGCTCTGCTGTTTTTATATCCACAATTTTACATGCATGACAAGTAATTGCTATTCAGACATGTATTTTCAGGTGCAGAAGTGAAGGCCAATGTTTCGTAATGTGGCTTTTGGTGGCCCTAGCATTATACCAAATGTAACTGACTTTATCAGGACATCTGCTAAAGGTTCCCTGTTGCTTTGCACATGAAATAGATGTGTTCTTTACCCTGAAACTGCCACCCTTCCTCCACATTTTCCACAATCAGCCCTTTTCATCAAAAAAGGAGTAAATTTTGGCAAGCCTTTGACCAAGGTTCAAGTTTTTCAAAATTCAATTCTCTGTCAGTCACAATTAATAGTTTTCATTATTATCTTAAAGGTGCTTTTAGCCTATATCTGATGGCCTCAATTTGTTACAATTTTAGAAAAATTATAACACAGGTAGCTGCATGAGGCATAAAACGTCTCCTTTGGAACTACCATGAAAAACAACACCCTACAAACTGCTGGAAGAGACAGAAAAACAATCCATACACTGACGTAGAACCCCTAACATAGAACAGATTTAACATTCCTTACAGAACGACTTTTTTTAACCAAAATTACTCCTACATACATTACTCAATAAGCAGAAATAATCAAGCCTGTTAGATAAAGCAAAGGTTCCAATGATGTAAAAACAGCCAAAACCCATCATGTGGGGAAAAAAAAAAAACAACCTGAAGACCAAACCAACCAAAACAAACAAACAAAAAAACACAAACACCACCCCAAAAAACTCTTTGTTTAAAAAATGGCTAATCAGATAATATATTGAACATAGCTTCAACAGCCAACCTAGGCAACAAAAGACAGCACAAATAATAGTTGAGAAGCCCCCTGCACACAGACCAACATGCAAAGCAAATAATGAAAGAAAACATACAGACAAATAGTGATAAAAGTTGGTTTTTTCTTCTTTATCTTGGGAAGAACAGTATGTGCATCTCTTTCAACAAATTACATCTGAAGTGGTAGTTCAACACTAAATATTTTAGGAGCAATTCAGGCAGAGTAAAGACCAAAGAAATACCATTTAGTTTTTCTCTCATTAGACTGAAGTAGCATAAAACTGGGAATAGGTATTTGCACTGCAGACATGAGAACTCAGACATGCTACTACATGTTATAATGCCACTTAAACTTATGTGACACATAATATTACTTAACTATTTTCAGTTTCACCAAAATTTTCATTATCAGTAATGTAAGGAGATATAAAACCTATTTTGTAGTTAAAATGTTTGATTTCAAGGCTCTGTCTACTTTGACAAATTACTTGATAGAAGAGCTAGAACATCAGTAGGGTTTGGTTCTTTTTATTTTAAACAGAGAAATACTTCACAAGTGGTAGAAGTTGTACATTAAGTTACCATACAGAGACACCTATAATAATTGGGGTAATCATATTAGCAGAAAACATTTTATGAATCAACAACCCCAGCATCAGATGTTTAAATTTTCCCCTAATTCAGGACAAATTGAGTTCAGAAAAATGCTGGAGGTTAACCAGGTTATTCAGAACAGACACAAAAGTGATAGCTCAAAGTTTTAAAGAACAGGTTGGTTACTTGTATTTTGGCACCATTGTGAAGTGTGGCAGCAGAGCAGCTATTCCCAGTCATGCCATAATACATTTGTTTAAGCTTAGCTGTTTGACAAAAAAGGTTACAGTAGCTTCAGAGAGACAACTGATTCTTGTCATATTTCTCCTAAAACACCTGGACAGCAGCAATTCAAAAGTAGAGAGTTCTATATTAAGATCTTAAATGCACTCAAAATGTTCTGTCCAGTTTAGCTGGTGGCAGATGCTGAAACAATGAAACCTCTGGAAGTAAAAAAAGCAATGAACATTCTTAGAGTTGTATCAATACAAGTGAAAATGCCAAATCTCTCTTACAAGCCATTGCCTTGCATTTAAGACTGCAGAGAAATAGCTTGATAAAACAATCTGTGAAAATATGCAAAACCTGTTCTAAATGGTTTGACTTTTTCTTTAGTTTGAAATGTTTTGAAGCAGGCAATTCTGAATTATGATCTTTCAGCCCACCACCTTTTTAAAAGGTGATTCTTTTTAACTCCTTGCACATTTGATTTGACAGCAGTATGATGACCAGTCTACCGAGTGTTTTATATTATCAGAAATATAGACTGTGAGCCTGACTGGAATACCAGAACCTTGAAATACCTTATGAAAATGTTAAACTGCCCTTCTACCTATCTGCTAAAGACACAGAAGAGCAGTAACATGATTTATGAACATATAAATCACAGAATATAGAGACTGTATTGCTGAATTTAAAAAATTTCCCCAAACACTCAAACAATTAAAAGACATCCAACTCCCCTGTTAGTCTTCCAATTTTTTATAACTCATTATTTTAGTCCTTATGTGTTAATATTGAGAAATTTTAAATGGACAGTGAAACAAGTAGTCCAAATTCTCAACCACATTCAACATATGCAGAAGAGGTAAGTGACTAACATTTATACTTAAAACAAAGCTTAAAATGGCACAAAACATGGAGTCTCCACATAAGAAATAGGTTGATCCAAACTATACCGTTTGCACAGAACTTTCATGATTATGTGGGAACAGTAAAAGTGTAAGGGTTTATTTGTTTCCATGGAAACTTTTTTACCTACAGGATCCACCTACAGGAAACAACACAACACATCCCTTAGAAAATGGACTTCACTGGGGGAGTTCATAATGTTCTGTGAAAGCAGAAGGAGCAGTGCCATACTTACTTCAGAAGAAAAAAATGAAAGCACAGAACATCTGGAATTAGAACCAAAGTCAGAGCACAGAAAGGTGTTCATCAAACATAGTCCATCAAATCATAAAAGAACAGCATTCATATATGATAGAGGGAGCAGGAAAAAATACAGCAGAAAAATTCTCATCAAAAACTACACTATTTTCATGCATTAAATGGATCCATGGATCATGTGAAGAGGACCAACAGCAAACCAGCATTCAGTACTCTCACTGTGGCTCAGCCGGGCCAAACCACACTACCTGCAGACAGGGGCTACAGTGGGCAATCCTCACTAATGAGACTTGAAACAGATCTCAGACACAGCATGTGGATAGGCTGAGCTCACAGCAGCACTGCCCTGTGCATGCTGTGACCTCCTTTTCTCACTGGAGGAGACTGCAGCACCATTACAGGGTCTTAACAGACAGGCATTCCTGTCACTGCCCATCTATAGCAGTGAGACAGCACTGTCAGTTGGTTCAGGAAAACCAGTTCACATTCCCACCTGTGTCTGAGCTCTTGTTTTCAGAGGAAAAGTCTGAAGTGGTTAGAAAATTGCAGACACATTGTCCTTCCAGGCACCACAGCATTCACAGCCACCAAATTGACTCCTCTCTGGGCCATGTACACTGCCTAGCCACAGCACTCTCTAACTGCACCCAGGATGTGATACAGCACACTCAGACATCCTGGTGCCTACTCACCAGCACTGCAAGGTTCACTGCCAAAAAGGCAAACACCTATTTCACCAATATTTTCACAAGGTTTGACCAGTTAACCCATTGCCCAGTGATAATGTCTTGCCTACCACTGGAGAATTCAAGTGATCAGAAGGATTTTGTTTTCCTCTCAAAGAAAGAGTATCTGAAGTAAATGGAAGGAATAGCTAAATATAGCTAAAACTTAGCTGTATTTACTAACATGGCACTGCTGTCTGACTCTTACCCTCACTTCATTTTGTTCCTGTGCTGAATACTTGACATTTTTAGCCTATACTGAAATCAAAGTTTCTGATTTCTTGCCCAGAAGCACAGGGAGTACTAAGAGGTTGAAATGTTTGCTGCACCTTTAACCCTCTCAAAACAACAAAGCCACTGCAGCAGGCTACTGCAGTAATGGTAGAGTACAGGATGGAAAAGCCTCCCTTTAAGCGTCTGCAAGCACGATATTTTAAGAGAAATGACAGTGTGGGGGTTTTCTATTTGGGCTGCCAGTAGACAACAAATCTCTCTAATAAGACAAGCATTTCTTTAAAATCAATAAGACATCACTGTAACTACTTTAAACTGTATCAGCATGACAGTACTGTAAAATACAGCTGTAATCTCAAATATATCTAGTGAGTAAACTAAAAGGGTTTCCTTAGGATCACGTCAGGGGGTTTAGACATACACCTAATTGCTCCAGAAGACAGTTTTCTTATTATTGACACTAAAATAATTCAACCTTTTATATTCACATAATCCTATGACAACATGGCTGGACACACTTGTCTAATAACATTGAAAAATGAAGGTACAGACTTGCTAATGACTGAAAAGTTTCATTCCACAACATGGATAGTCCTAAGAAACATATTCCGAACAAGGAAATGCTTCTACAGTCCACACATACTGTTCCTCCTGCCACAATTTTAAGAGGCAGCACTGATAGTGAAATGAAGTCCTGAATCTCATGTATTCAAAGTCTAGGAGAAGAGCTGGAAGATCTACTGATACTTCAAAGTAAGCTGAGAGCCATCTTCCATCTTCTTGCTAAAGTTAAATCATTGCACCCAGAAATGTAAAACAGCTGATGTTTGTATTCCCATTAAAAGTAAGAGAGTAAAACTCTCAAATTACACTCTCCAATACAAAATCTTGCCTTTTTATCAAAAAAGAAAACAAAACATCAAAATAATAAAATTACAAATACGTATGTATATAGGAGCTAAGAGATGTGCATATTTTATAAAAATTGTTCCTAGACACAAGAAAAGCCTTTGCAGCAGAGGGAATGCCTAAGGCTGTGACAGATCCTGGGTGATCTCTGTTGTGGTGGAACAATGCCTTCACCTCTAAGAACAGAATTCAGCAGATCTGCAATAACCATTTTAAAGGACAAGAATCAACAAGCCTGATGCAATTTGAGTAGTCTACACATGTGCATACTGCAGAAACTAGAATTTCTAATATATTTATGACAATTCTCTGAAGCCAGGAAGCTTCTAAAGCTAGTGATATGAGCTGAAAGTGTTTTCTCCACTAAACAGAAAATAATCTTTCCCTTTCATTGTAAGATTGAGGAACATTCACAGCATCTTTGAGAAAGACCCTCAAGCTGGAAATGTTGAAAAAAAAATCATACCGATCTCAGCATTATTTTGTTCATGATTATGAAGGACTAAATATTTCTGTCAATAATAAAAATTTTAGTATTCATAGTAATAATCATATAGAATTCAATATGCCTGAACACACAGGATTTTAAAATTTCTTGTTCAGATAAAAATCTTGTTCAGATTTAGACGAAACTAGAGAAACCTATCAGGCTAGCATCAGTTTTGCAAAGCTGGCAGTATATTCAAGCTATGTGAGCCTATATTATATTGTTTCTTAACTAAGCAAATGGTTTCCAACAACCATACTTCAATACCTGAGAGCTGTCTTTAAACTGAACAAGATGTGATGGGGTACATGTGACCATGGGAGCTATTTTTTTAAAATGCTGACTAGATTTAAAAATACTTCTTTAAAATGAGTCTTGGGACACAGGCTCCGCTGATGACAAAGTTAGCTGCCTTCGATAACTTGTATTTGAACTTCATTTGTAACATGCCAAACCCCCCCACACTCCAAAGACAAGCATCTCCATCAGGGCAAACAGCTCACAGAACACTGATCATTGTGGAAATCAGTGTGAAAGGTTCCTAGAGTAAATCCTCTGTTTTCCAGCTTCCTGAACTGCATCCACCTCCTGGAACCCTATTTATCTACCAGGTTTAGGTATTACAACACATTGTACAAACTGTCTAAATTACAGACTTTACTTCAATATAATTCAGGACCCAACTAAGTCATGAAACTAAAGTATAGAAGCTTATAGCTGAAGACAAGACAAACAACCAACAATTAAAGACGGAAAACTTCTGTGTTCGTGGTTTTGGTTTGTTGGGGGTTTGCACTTATTTTTAAAAAACATCATCTAGCCAGAAAACTCTACAATTAATATTAATATGGAAACTCTTCTTCTGTAAAACCTCAGATTAACTTCAGAGAGAAATCCAAGCTAAATGAAATCTGAAGCCTAATATTTTAAACTCAGAGGCATTTTAGAGTAAGAGAGGAAAACTGAACACGCAAGCCCAATTCAATTTATTGGAAAGGGGAATTTCAGAGATAAAAGGAATTATAAAAGCTTTCTTCATAAGACTTGTAGTCAGACTTCAGCATTAACAAAAGACGTCTAACCAGCAGATTGTAAGCACTGGCTACAAACATAAAAAGGCAGAAGGTTACTGAGATATGGAATCTTGAGCTTCATATCCTTTATCAGCAAAAAGATCAATTTGAAAATCAATACTGGTATTGGATGCTTAGTCAATACACAGAAAGTTGGAGAAATATGCTTTTACAGACTTTTCATAACAAGCCTGACCGAAAAAAAATACCACACATGCAGTGGCCTTTGCATAATCTTATCAGGAAAAGCAGCCTATAAAGAAATGCATTATCCCAAAGCATGCTAATAAAACAACAGCAAGGAATCTCTTATTTTTTTACTGGTAGCACAGTAATGTTTTTATTCACAAAAATATATTTAAAAAAAAAATCTCTAAATTATTATAACTAACCCAGCACGTTAACATTTCCCATTTCTCTCACTGTCATGAAATTGCTTGTCATAAGCATCACATGGCAGACCAAAATAATCGTTCCCAATCAGTGACCAGAAGACTTACTGATAAAGAACTTAATTTTCTACAGCATCTTAAAGATAAATAAGCATGCCACAGGCTGATTAATGGGTGTACTTTGGGAGCACATCAACCATTGATCACAGGAGCAATCTATCACCACAAAAATACAAAAAAATTTCACTAGGAAGCGTCTTAAACTGCAGATGCAGTTTGATTTCCATGCAAACATAGCATTGAAGTCCAAACAATGGTCAAGTCAAGAAAAGAAATAATACCATATAATATTGATGATAAACAGGATTAAGGATTGTGTCATAAATTGTGCATGACATCATGTTCAACATGAGCTTTACACTAAGAAAAACTATGAAGGAAAACCAATACATGTCAGAGTAGATCAGTAATCTGATTCATATGCTAGAGCTTCCCCTCCCCATTCTCCCACCCCCACATCTCTTGCTGAATAAAAAATCATACCTCCTAAAAAGACTGATTCTTCCCAGGCAGCTGTCATTGAAAATAAACATCCTTACCCTTCCCATAGAAAAAAATACCAGTGTATTTTAGGTCATAAACGACCATATCTATTTATGTGTTAAGTTACACCTGAGAAATTTTTAGAATGTGAGATTATCAGCCACGAAACCAAAACCATCTCTCTGGCTTATTAATTATTTCACCAATATCCTGCAATTCTAAGACTCCTATTCCTTGCAATACATGCCATTTTAGCACATAAGCAAACTGCCACATATTAGGAGTTACGCTATTTTCAACCTTTGATAAAATGATCAAAGCCACTACCAAATTTAACCACTCTAAATATTATGCCTCCCTATGTTAAGCAAAAACCAAACCAAAACAAAACTCACATGCACACCCCCAAAACAACCAGACAAAAGACCCCACAAAAAGACCTAATACACTGTTCAACCTAAGGTTGTAAGGGAATAAAACAGCATTAACATTTAAAGCCTTTACCTTTTTCCTTAATTACAGACACGTTTCAAATATCAAAGATCTCCATATGTACTTCACAACAGCCATGAAAAAAATTTAACAGAAAGGTAAAAGCACTTTCTTTGTAGCATGTAAGGAAATCTAAGCCTTAAAAAAATATTTAGTCTATCACTACATCTATTTAAAATTAAGTAGGTAACAAGTGAGATAACATATAGAAACTTCATTCCTATCAATAACATTGAGCTACTGCTTCCTCCTTTAAGAAACATGTCAATTCCTCCTAAACTACTTACAAGCTTTAAGTAAACATTAGCAGTTACTCTAGTCTGGTGCTTAAAATAAACGTCAGCAGCTACTCAAAAGTGCCATTCACAAGACTCCTTAGGTTTCAGTCTCAATTCTGACTTGAAGATCTCCTTAGCAAAAAACCCACGTGCTCTACACAATAAATGAGCATACATAGTTTCGAGCAACATGTTTTGGGGTTTTTTTTCTTTAAGATACAAACTGTAGAGAAAACCCACCAAGTTCAAATCCAATTTACTATACTCCTTCATAAATGACAGGTATTTCCCAGGTAACATTTAAAGCCTCCGAAATTAGAGATCTTGTTCTGTCTCACTGCTTTTGAGAAGGCAGAACATGAAAACACTGCTGAAGAACAGAGAAGTCCAGAGTTTCCTTCACAGCACAGAACTGTGCAGGGTGGAGAACTAAATTTCATGCCAAAGTACAACAGACAGTGGAGTGATTCCTCCTTGCAAAGTATTGCAAGTATTCTGTGGAGTTCTGTGAAGGAAACTAATAGTCATCATCACTTCTGCCAGAATATTAAGACCAGAGAAACACAGTAGGCATAAGAAGAAAACCATTTACCAGTTAGGAGCAAAGAATCAAAACTAAAAATAAAGCAACAATAACATCGCTAATTTGTTAGTTATTAACTACAGAATATCAAATTTTGTTACAGCTTAGGTTATTGGGTTAAGTTTTGGGGTAACAGAGTAAGACTCACCACTTTAACAAGCAAGATACACTAGCATATGAATGTGTCCAAAAACCATACTCCAAAGGTCATTTGGTTCGGGCTCTTTTCTTTTCACCAAACTTTTGCAAAGTAACCAAATCAAGATTGACTGATGCCTCCCACTGCTTTCTTCATTGAGGTTATCTTCTATTCTGAAATTTTTGCCTTCAGGTAACACATAAATTTTCCAGTACCATGCATTGCTTAAGCTGAAAAGGTGTAGTATCTACACATTTAATTTGGCATCAAGGAGTGTCTTCTCTACCACACCAAATCATGGCAATTTTTGGCTTTTACAAACTTGCTCCTACCAGTCTAAGTGTACAACATTCAAGTCTGGCTTTCCACAGTAGTCATGGCAGTTTATTCAATGACTTTTGCAAACTCTTGATTAGTGTTAGTGTTTTTGCTGACCTTCACTCACTTGCCCTGTCCAATTTTCTCACTGGATGAAATTTTCTTTCTGTACTTAACTTACTTCAGAATAATAATTTATGCCCATACAAAAGCCAATGTAAACTGAGGCTACTTTATGAACTTCAGAGTGTATGTTCACAACTAAATAATAAAATTATGAGCCAGAGTAGACATTTAATCAACCATGTTCTTCAGGAATCATATACATTTCTTTTAGCTTTTTTATTACAGCTGAGAAAATCAACCAGAAGTTCAACGTAACTGTTGAAATATTATATACATAATAAATGGGTGTCATATATTACCATGACACTGGTCCCAAGGCACTGAAGTGTATGTACTAAAAAAACTAAATTTGGAGTCCTGGTGGCATAATTTGATCTTTAGGTTACTGACTTAATTCACTTTGAACAACAGCTCTATTAGCAGACTGTTCTGAAAACAGACACTCAAGGGATTTTCTCTGTCACAGAAACCCAATTCCACACTTCACTATAAACTTATATTTCTCAAATATTGAAGAAAGCTGAATTAACTACTTCATAAAAAAAAACAAACAAAAAAAGCCTACATCATGTTGTGATGCACTTTATACTTTAGTCTTCATTTCCGCAACAAACTTTTCCAACTGCATTACTAAAAGAGTAAGAAAGACAGCTTGTACACTTAAATGTCTGGGGCAAAACTAGTGGCATTAATGACTGGTAACTTTTCCTAAAATCAGTGGAAAAAAAAGTAGCAGAAGATTATACCTGTGTATGGAAATGTAGTGTTGCTGCAATAGGTTGGTTATTCAACACCTAAGCATCTTCACTGCTTCAATGTGGAAAAAACCTACTTCATCTTTAAGCTACATTCAAAGAGGCTTTACAGCTAAAATTTGATATAAATTCCACTGATATCTACAACTTCTGCTAATTATTGAGGCAAATCACTGAAAAATTGCAGGAATAGTCTGCACTAAAGTTTTTACTCCCTCAAAGGACACTGCATAGAAAGATTGCCTGTAAACACTCAACTGTAGCCATTGTTATCACACCTCTACTCCCAATATTGGCCAGAGGTCCACTATGAGCACTTGTGGCTCCTAAGTGGCACTTAACATCCTTAATGATATATCAGTGTTAGGGAATCTGTGTGTGCAGGCAAATATTAAAACCTTCAGATAAAGCATGTGTATAAGTATCTAAAAATCACAGCAAAGCATTTTAGAATGAGTTGCATCAAGAACCTCAGTTGCATATGACTAAGGCAGATTTACAAATTCACCATGAATTTAGAAATAGTTCACTGCATCTAGCTCTGCAATTAAACAGAAGATGAACTCTTCTTCATAAATTTTAATGCTATTGTATGAAGATAACAAAATTCTTTAGCAATAACAGGATTTGGCATACAACCCTATCAGTTGCTATCCCTAGCTACTGGAAGCCCTTTAGGATATTTCCTTTTTTCATGTCTCCCTGAACCAGCTTGATGCTCTCAGCTAGAAGCCCATTTAACTACTTTATCTCTCACCTCAAAAAGCCTGCTAATGGAAAGGCAGAGGAAGCAGGTACTTGTAGAAACAATATGAGAATACCATGAACTCAGAAGACCCTCATCAACACAAACACTGAGTACCAGCTAGAGGAGTTTCCCTTTGTGAAAACCATACTGTGTAGGATTTGTAGATGTACCATTTACATAAGCCTGAGCAATCTCTGTCCAGACAATACGAAGGCTGGTTCAGTACTCCCAAATTATAGCCACAAAACAAACCTCATCATCATCATCATTTACGTAAGTAGATATAATGGAAAAAAACAATCTTTACTGCTTGGGCTAATATTGCCATCAATAGCACTAGGGAGATCTTACTGTATAAATTCCAGCCATAAGCCTTATAGGCTCTGACCAGCAGAGAGCACTTTGGCAGATACATTCCAATAAGTACTATGTACCTTAAGTTTGGTCGGAAACTTTGTAGAGTTAATGTTTGGTACTTTTTATATTAAGTTTAGAAGAGAACTTTAATGATCTTAGTTATCCTTGTCATTTGGTCTTTTCTGATATATAACTTCCACAACATTCAAGAAGAAACTGTTTTCTGAGACACTGGAGGCTTGCTGAAATGAGGCAACCCAGCCCTCACTGGGAAAAAAAACCAAAACAAAACAGGGAAGTGTATGAGATAAGTCTCACAACTCAGAATCTCCACACTTCCCCCACCCCCCTAAATTAAGTCTCACGTTTATCTGACTCCTGTGTGAATATTTCATGTATTCTTCAGTTAATTCTAATGATCAAATTAAAACAAGAATACCAAGAACAATTTAAGCCAGGTAACATGACATAGTTCTGCTTTTCACACCTTGAGCCTTAATACAAAGTTCAGTTTTCATCTGAACCTTCATCCTTAACCAATTAATGGAAGAATAAAACCCAATCAAAATTTTCCAATTCAGGACAGAAATCCCACAATATTATGACCCTTATCACTGTGCTAGTTAACAACTGGAGACTACTTCCAGGGAAGGATGCTACTTACACCAAAACTGCTCACATGAATAACAGAACAATCATTTTCAGTGGACTTGTCATTGCCAAATATTGAGCAAAAATATTAGCTTAAATTTAAATTTTTTTTTAAAAAATTCCAAACAATACTTTTCCACAGTCACACAGTTATGAATAGCAACCACCTGTTGAACTTAACAATTTCCTGAACGCTATATCACACACTCCACAAGAAAGACTTCTTTCAGGGATGCAGTTCGTCAGAGTCTCTCAGACAATAAGACATTGTGTTTGTTTTCCCAATAGTTCTTTGGTTTCCATACAGCAAGTGGAAAAGAAAGGCACAGAGACAAGAAACATATCTGTAAAAAGCAGATGTCTATATTACATACATTTACTGCTATATCTATCCACAGACTACTTATGTTTTGAGTTTGGAAAAGATGTGCTTTCTTGTTTTTGGTCTTACACAACACATGTTTAATCTATACATAGCAAAAGAGATTCCTACAGGTAAAAATACCATTAAAATTGCACAGATTTTCTGTATTTTTCTTGGACTAACCATGAATGTAATATGAACCTACAGTTTCTTCTTAACTAGGAGACAACAGTTATGTACAACATAACAAACAACACTTATGTATGTTTGTAAATCAAAGACAGTCAAGAGAGAAAAAACAAAACACTGATGCCTTTTAAATGGTAAAAAGACTAAGTTGACAGCTTATGCCTACAGCACACGCACATTAGAAAGACAGACTTGAGCACAGTATTTTTGTTAGTTTTAAACAAAGACAGAAATTTTACTAAAACTACTCTTTCATCCAACCTATTATAAAGAAACTGCTACATGACAGCTTATAAGGAACAATGACTGCTGACACTAGCAGGCTACACCCATGTAAATGAAAACTTCAAAGCCCCTTGGTGCAGTTTGTAACTGCCTACAGCTATTTATTTCACTTTTGGAACAGGTTCCTTGCCCCTGTAATGCCGAGGCGCTGCTCCCGCAGCATCCCCGCAGGACGCTCCGGCTGCACACCCCTGAGCGCTCCAGCTCCGCCGCATCCTGCTCCGCAGACAAACCCACCGCCTGCCAAAGGCACACTCACCCTGCCCCAGCAAACTGAAACCTTCCTCTTACCTCCACTTCCTTGCTCTTCTCTTTGTTTGTGCCCATTGAACTTCTCCCATTGCTGGCAGTCTCCCGCGCTGGAACTACAGAAATCTGCTGGAGTGGCATTTTTACAGAGCTGCAGGTTGCCAGTACCTGTTTGGATGCCTTATATCTTCACTCCCCCCGAGTAGCCCACCTGTATAATTGTTCATATCCTCTCTTTGCCAAGCTCTGCTCTAAATAAAAAGGGGAAAATATTATTTGAGAAACGGTGTAGCCAGAGTCTTCCATCAAAAGGAAAAAAAAAAAAAAAATCAACGAAGCAGAGCAAATTGCAAACACAAGCGAGACACAGCGAACAAAGAAGTGAGGCACAACAATCCAGAGAGTTTCACGCGCTTAGAGTGATGAGTTGCTGCAAGTCTGTGTCCCTGGAGCACCCCGCCATAGCACTATCCCCCAGGAGCACTGTGCGAGACAATTCAATTTCTGTGTTACCTAATAACTGTCATGGAAACCAAGGAAACCCAGGTCTCACAGGCCCCGATTAGCGATCGCTCCCCGTGAACGGCACAGGCTCCCACACCCGCTGCCACTCGGGCTTTTGTCTCCCATCCGATTCCACAGGAGCCCACTAAGCACCCCCAGACACTGCCTCGTGCTCGCTAGGTACAGCAGCAGAAGGCTGAAAAGCTTAGTGTCCTATTTTGGAGCCAAAATCTCCTCCTTTAAAAGCACAGGATAGCTTGCTGTGTCCTTCATGCGTCTACAATAATCTGCTTAGGTCAAAAGGATCTGCCTTGAAGTGAGGAGTAGCGGTGAGCAAACGAGGTGTAAAAAGGAAGACAAGACTGGGAGGGATTGCAAATGTGCCTCTCTGAGGTTGGTAGTAAAAAAAGTTAACCCTTTGCTGCGCTCATCTTTTCCCGAGACTTGCCCAGAAGCCAGCTCAGCAGGACGGACCAGGGGCAGACACACAGGTGCCTTTACAGCAGACACACGCACTCCGACTATGTCACTTAGGTGAGCTTCTCCCTCTCTCCCCTCTTCAGTACTCTCACCTACCGTGGAGCAAAACACTCCGGAAAACTGTTCCAGCAATTTCCCCTCCCCTTGAAACGCAAAACAACAAAAGAAAGTCCTATGCGTTGTATTACAATGAAGAAAGGAAATTCCTATCATTTATACCTCTCAAAAAAAATTATTGTTCTTGAAAAGTATTAGGAATGCCAGCAAAACTGATTTTGATTAAAAACAGTAAAGAAATTATTAGATCAGAAGTCAAAGTCTTAGCTGTATACATTATTCTGTATAAATAATGCAGGAATCAAAGAAAAAAAAAAAAAACCCACACCAAGCACCACCAGTGTTTTAATATGTTGTCAATTAAAGAAAAAAAATATTACCAAGCCCTGAAATACATCATCTTTATTTCCAACTGTACAGAGTGGCACTTAGAATTCTGACAAGAAATAACAGCATTATAAACAGCCTGGATTCTCTTACAAAGCCAGTGGGGAGGATTTAAAATACTGTTGATTCACTACTCCACTACTTTAGTTACTGCTTCTCAGTCTGAGTTAATAGAGCTTACAAGGGACTAGCCCGAGATAAATTGAGATCTGGTTCAGGCTGCCATCCGGGTTTTACATCACTGATTTAAACTAAGGTATATTGACCAGCTGTAGTAGAAGGGCTTAAAAATGCACTAACAAAGAAACAATCTGTTCTAGGAGTTTAGAGATGCTGCAAGATTTGTGTTTATGTGCACATCTTTATATACTTATATATATTTTATATATCTATAGTCATGGAACAGATTTACAAAGAATAAAATTAAGTCTATTGCCATTTACACTGTTCCTTTTGCACATTTTTAGTTGTTTTTTACATGCTAAGTTCATTTTTCATTTCCAATATTCCAAAATCACTTTGAATGCAAGTTTAAGTAACTTCTAATGTACACAGGGACATTTTCCTGAATTTTGAATATAAATAAAGAAAAAAAAGACAAGCTCTACCAAGACAGTGATAAATCAAAAATTTATTCCAGAAATATTCAAAGACAAGAAATGTCATATACTAGGCTGTTAAAGTTTAACTGTTAATCTTAAACTTGATTATAATGCAAAGGAAATTCCTTTTCAGTTCAATAGAATGACTTAAAGGGACAGAAAAACTCTTTTCCTTCCACTGAGGCACAAATGGATTAAGAATTCCTAAACCTGACTGCTCTGTCATGATAATCACTCACCTCTTTGATAAAAATACTGATAGAAAAATAGAGGGTTTGTAGTATTAAAATGGAAGCTTCCTGTAAATGTGCTTTCATGTCTAGCTAAGCTTTAAAAAGCCAACCTGCCTTTTGATACTGTGCCAATAATTCTGCATTTGAAATCATATAAACCTGAGATTTAAGTCAGATATTTCTGGGTTAACCAGCAATCTCTTAAATCCCATCTATGTCTGTTTTAGCCAGAATAAGAATCTTACAGGGTGTGATGTTCTTAGTTCTTTTTAAAATGATGCGTGGCCCCTTTCTTCCCCCCACAGTGAACCTATAACATTAATATGCATATAACAAAATGCCCTAGTTCCAAACAAGGGCTGTATTTCAACATTAGGTAGGTCCATTCTTGCATTCTGCTTAACTACTTCGCTAATTACATTCCTTCACCATGTGGAGACTTCAAATTAATGTGCAATTGCCTTCCCTGTACATATGCTGAACGTGGCTCTTCTCAGCGTAAGTGCTAAAACAAGTGGCAAAACAGTCAAACCTCATGCTGCTATACCTAGAAATATAGGGATCACCACTGCTCCATAGTAAGGAAGCTGTTAGAAAATACAGGCCATATCCAGATGCACACTGTAAAAGTCAGTGGCAGAGGTGTGGTTGGGATCGTTATTCTTTAAAATGAAGTTTACTTTTCCGTCTTTGCTTTTTCAAGTTTACTGTGATAGAATTACAAAACCTTCACACAGGTGTTAGTACACCTGTGATCTCAGAACACCAGAGCACATCTTAAACAACAAAGCTATTGATTTCAATTTACAATGTGTTTTTAGTTCCCAGAATCCCAAAGTTGTAAACAAAATGATTTTACATATACACACAAGACCCTCCTTGTTAGAAAATGTATCTACTTCCACTCATCTTCCATGGTGATCAGGCTGTGGTGCCCTATTTAAAGAACGCTAATTTTGGCAAACATACCACCCAAAGAGTCCTAATTTCAGAGTCATGCCTCACCTGAAGGACAGTGTGACAGCTGCTCAGTGAAGTATGAAACTGCTGTGCAAAGCAGGGCTTCAATCTCAGGAGGATAACAATAACAAAAGAGAACTGGTCACCTGAAACAGGTGAAAATGACATTGGCAGAGAAAAGGAGTATGTGTTGGGTGTGCATTAGTAATTGATTTACATTAATATAATTCACAGTTCTTGAGGCAAGTAACGACAGAAAAGAGAAGTACCACCCCTGCCTCCTCTTGCTTACTGCTTGAAACCCTATTAATCCCAACTCAGAGAGCCAAGGAATCCTCAGTCACCCAACACATTCTCCTTGCTACATACTTCATGAAGAGTACCAGTCAGATCTTGGTGACCATGAAGGAAACTAAGACTAAAGGAAACATTTCCTGGTGTCTGACAATGTAGGTCTGCTCCCTAGCTGTGGATTACCCTATGTTTCTGCTGTCACCTGAAAACCATGAAATCTTTTCATCTATTCCCCCCACACATGGCTCTGAGGGTACGGTGTCCTCTCTCACACTTAGGACACATACATTCCCCTACACAGAACACGCTAGAAGCACTTCCAAAAGAATCTGAAAGCCAAAAGCAATCAGAATTATAACACTACGTGTACACACACTATGTTTTTAGTTTAATTTAATACAGAGCATTAGTATCTTCTCAGCATACCTATTTGTACAAGACTACTACTTTGAACTACGAAGACAAACTGATCAGCTGTGATTAAAGGTCAACCATGGTGATGCAAGTGCCAATGAGAGAATGGAAGACAGAAATACAATTCTTTTGTAACACAACTGTAAGGAAACAATGTACTAGCGTACTGGCAGTTCACTGGCAGCTTATATATAATAGCTCTGCTTATATATAATAGCTGTGCCATCACTTACAGAAAAATTTGTACAAGATTCTTGAACTGAAAAAAATGTATATTTACCTGCACAAATAACACCATCAGAAATAGGTAATTCTAGTTCTTTTTTACTCATAAAATCATCTTTAGATAAGATGTACTGCAGCTTTTATATGATCTTTCAGCCAAAAGCTATATTGAAGTTAAAAAAAAAAACAACTCATTGTGGACATAAAACATAAGTTGGTTGTTTGGACTCCACATTATTTGTCAAAAAGACATACTGGCTACAAATAAGTGATATATAAAAAAGGTATAGACAGGTCTGTAGTCCTGAGATTTAGGAATGACTTCCACTTTCCTAAAAATTAAACAGAAGAATTACAATCACTGTACATGCTATGCTCCCTTTACTATCTAATAGGGATTGCTTATCTTGTAATCACAAGTTAAGTGCAGACAAAAGTCTAAACTATACAGTAGCTGTGGAAGCATATGGATACTAATGCTAAGTAATGATCAACTGGGATGAGCACAGTCACTTTGTCTAGCAGAAGCTCCTAACACCTAAATTAAAGGTGCAACTAGCAGTAGTCTAATGCAGACCAAACAGGACTATTGTAAACCAATCCCTTAGACTTCCACAGCATCCTGAAGCTGACACCAGCACCAAATTAAGTTTTCAAATAAATGAAAATTTCCTTTAGATTTTCTCCCAATCCTCAAGCCTACAGGAGTACAAAGTTAGTCATGGAATTAGGCGAACATGAAAGACATCTTTAGCCAAACACAAATATTCCAAAGCAGCAGTTTCCAGATGGGAACAGGAAAACCTGTTATTCTCTACTATCTGAATGAGTATGTCCTAAATATTGTTTCTGCACTGTGGGCTAGCTTCAAATGGAGGAGCATCAGGAATGCAAGTTTTCAGGAGAACTTATGTTCAGGTAAGTACTTAGCAGAAGCAAAATTTAAGTTATTTTAAAAACCTGAATAGAATTTGCATTCTTCACAAATAAGAACGAATGCCTGTGAGATAACTAGAAGTTGTTTTTTAAATACCACATTAAGTTAGTATAGACTTGAATGCAGCCATAGTGTTACTAAATCCTAGGGAGGTTTTGGCAGCTTTTTTCCTTGCCTCCTTCAGCTGTGCAATTGACTGAAATGCTGAGAAGTACCACGTAATGTAATATGGTGCATTAGAGCAACAGAGGTGTATTAAAGGTATTAAGGAAGCAATCAACTGAAATGTCAAACGAATGTCTTAGGATATTTTTCAACGTTGCCATTCACAGGATATTGTACGTTATTACACATCATTTCATCAACAGCATTACTAAGCACAAGTAATCTTCCCCTCCACTGAGAGACTAACAGAAGTCAGTGCAAACACAGAGCAATCTATTTGCCACGTGTATATCCTGTGCAGATGTATTACCTAAGTAATGTACCTTCTAATACCTTAGAACATTTTTAGAATATCTAAAAACCCAAGGTTACATAATGTCACAAAAGTCAAAAAGCAAGTTAAAAACCAAAAGGTAATAGCTGAGACTGAATTAAAATATGACTGGTACCTCAAATACAAGTTTACCTAGCCAAATCTCAGATTGATGAAAGTAAGATATGAAATGACAGACTGATAAATCAGATAAAATGTTGCCACCAGCTATAGAAACCTATTATCTTTGTTATCTCCCAGCAAAGAGAATTAAAACCAACTGATTTTCACTGCCAAACACGAAGACCTTCACAGATGCCTCCAGTGTAGTTTTTGCACTAAGTTTACTTTATTTAAATTAAACCAAGCATACTATTCCATCATCACACTACAGTGTCCCCATGAAATAGGGAACAACGGAAGATCTTTTAAAGTTCTAAAAACTGCCAGTAACTTGAACAGCTCATTTAGAACTTAGAATTTTTGTTTAAATGTAACTAAAACTTACAGAAATGATCAGAAAAAGCAAATTACCAACTTCTAGACAGAATGGGCAGACCATGTATTTAACCAATTTACACTAAAAAAGAACTGAAATTACGGTGTTAAAGTGTCCACTGAAGACATTATTCATGCTACAGTGACACTTAGCTACCCACCACACAGACAGAACTCCCACTATGTTTATTCTAATTTGAAATACCCAACTTCTGTGTAGGTCCACAAGCACTAAGAGGTCCTATTACCAGTGTAGTTCAGGTGTGAGGAACATCTACCTTCATAGCAAACTCTCAAGCACCCCTCTACTTAGAAATGTTGCTCACCTTCAGCAACATAAAGGCAGGATCATTTTATAAAACATATATTTATATATATAGTTATATATTTATTATACATAAAAACATAAAGAAACATAAAAATTATGTTCCTTCATTTGTAGTGGTGGAAGTAATCTGCATGCCATTCTGCCTAGCTGATCACTTCCACCAGCACACAAAATTTAAATGGTGTTGTCCATGTGCCTTTCCAGAGTAAAAGGTAAATAATGACATTGCCACACAAATGGCAATTATTTCCCACTTCTAAATGACATGCATGAAAAAGGTATTTAAACAACACTCTAACATAAAGTGGTTCACAATCTTTGTAACAGAAGTACCAAAATTTTACAAGCAGTGAAATCCACCTGCTTAGTTTTGAGTTAAATGCTGCAAACCTGAATCCATTCATCTTAATGAGTTCCAGCATTGCTTGGTAAGAATGGACTCAAGTTCTTGGCCAACTTTCAAAGCTGTCAGTCAACACAGGAGGACAGGGGCACAATCCTGGAAGACTTGGACAATCTTCTAGATGAGAGCATGAGAAACAGGATGAAGTTCAATAGTATAAGCAAGCCAGTTATGGCACTGGTAGAACAGGAAAAAGAAATTGGGCAGCAGCCAGGAGCACAGACTGATTTGAGGATCAGTCTGGATCAGTGTATTTCTTTATGAAAGGATGATTGGAAAATGCTAGTTATCACCAGCTGCAAGAAAGTAAGCTAGCATAGTAAACACAGGGTGCATAACTAATAATAACTAAGTTATTTCCAATTCTTCTTAGTCCTGAACAAAGTACACCAGTAATTTCCACAAACACTAGACTTCTTTTTCTTCGTAGTCTGATCACCAACATCAAAGAGATTGTGAACTTGAACACAGTACGAAACTGTTCTAAAATTCTTGAAGAAAATTATTTGCTAACCCACCTGCTTCTGTTATTAACCAAATATAATCATACTGGAAGACCAAGATTGTTTATTTTTAGTGCAGATATTCAGGTAGGCGGTACTATGCTATGAACTATGTTCTCAATTGTTATTTGATGACCAAAAAACCAGATGAACAATTTGTGATCAAAATATAACAGAACCCTTTGTGTAAATATTGAAAGTCTACAGACTTTCAATAGATATTTACCATATTTGGTAAGCATTGTTTTGTGACTCTCACTAGCTAGAACGTTTAAGGAACATGAAAAAACGGAAGACGTAATTTAAACACGCAAATGAACCACTTTTAAAAAGATATCTCTTCACAACTTCCTACAGGTGTTTAGCATTGATTATACTTTATTTTCCTCTTTACTTCACATGGCTATCTGATAACCTTACAAACACTGCTATTTCCCTCCTAATCTCCTCTGTTGTGACCCCTTTCTCCTTCTCCAAGCAAATTTTTATCTTTATCTAAATACTCAGATTCCAAAAACTGTAATTTCTCTAATTTTTGAATATTTTATTCTGTAACCTGCTTTACTGACAGTAACTTGATAAAATCTTCGATATGGAACAAATTTTTAACCTTATGTCCAATTTATACATTGTTTGGCTTCAAAACTTCTCCCACTGCTTCAGAGAGAGAAGGGTTCAATGCCAGTATGATAAGGATGCCATTAAACTACAACAGCATGGAATTAGAAGGTAACTGTAGAAACTAGCATTTCAAAGGTGGAAAACTAATTTTAGATTTGCTGGTGGTTTTGACCCAGAAATTCCCCTGGCTTCTTAATTTTAAGAATACTACAAAAAGTAAGATTATGCTTTCTTTAATGCTTTGAAATAGCTTAAATCAATTCTGATACCAAGATTCATTTCAACTCATATTGTAGTTCATCCATAGGATTAACCCACTTCAAAACCAGAGATTTCACATTCTTGAATAACTTTCTTTACTGTATCACAGAATGGGTCAGGTTGGAAAAGGGAGCACAGCAGGTCCAACCTCCCTGCTCAAGCAGAGTCATCAACATGTGTCCAGACAGTTCTTGAGAATCTTCAGTGAGAGAGACTCTACACTTTCTCTGGGCAACCTATTCCAGTCACTCACACAGTCAAGAAATTCTTCCTCGTGTTCAGATGGAATTTTCTGTGCCTCAGTTTCTGCCCACTTCCTCTTATCTTACTGCTCAGCACCACCGAGCAGAGCCTGGCTCCACTCTCTTGGCAACCTCCCTTCACATACTGACAGACATTGATGCCCTCTCAGTTGTCTCTTTGAAGCTGAGCAGGCCCAGCTCCCTCAGCTTTTTCTCATAAGAAAGATGCTCCAGCCCCTTCATGATCTTTGTTGATTTACTTCTAGTGAAGCCATACTGACTACTCCTCACCACATCCTTGTCTTCCATGTGGGCAGAGGCAGACCCCAGGATGAGTCATTCCATCACATTATCAGTCTGAGGTAGTGCTAAGTGACCAGTAGCTTTTTGGATCCTCCTTGCCCTCTTGGAAGACTGCAGTGATATTTGTTTTCTCCTTGTCCTCAGGCACCTCTCCTCATCACCAAGACCATCAAGAGCAGTCTAGCTATGCTGTCCATTTCTGTCAGCACTCATGGATGCATACCATTAGGGCCCATGGACTAGTGGATGTCAAGTCTTCACCCCTAGGTGTTCTCTAACCTCATCCTCCTTGATTAAGGGAAAATCTTTCTCACAACATTCCTTTATCCTGGTCTCCTGAGTCAGATTCCTGAGGACTGGTCTTGCCCATGAAGACCCATGGAAAGGTGTCATCCTGTAACTCAGCCTTTTCTCTGTCCTCTGTGACCAGGGTCCTCCCTCCATTTAGTAACAGACCCACATTACCCTTATTTTTCCTTTTACTGTTGATGTATTGAAAGAATTTTTTGCTTTCCCTGACATCCTTGGCCAGATTTGATTTCAGATGGGCCTTGACCTTCCCTTGTCTCATTTCTACTTTCTCTCTATATTCATTCAAGCAGCCTGACCCCGCCTTCCATCACTTGTGTGTTCTCTGCTTAAGCTGAAGCAGTGACAGGAGTTATTCATCCACACAGATCTCTTGCTGCCTAAGCCACATATCTTGCTCATTGGGATGCATCATGCTTGAGCCTAGAGGAAGCAATCCTTGAATATCAACCAACTCCGCTGGACCCCTTTTCCCTGTTCCCATGGGGCTCTTCCAAGAATATCCCTTAAGAGGACAAACTTTGCTCTCCTGAAGCCCATGTTTGTAATCTTACTTGCTACCCTATACTTCCTCCTTGCTGATACTAAACTCCACAATTTCATAGTCAAGGTCCAAATATTTTGGCTTAATATCTAAATAATTCCTAAGTTTAAGAATAAGCACTATTGCAAGTGGGTGCCACTGCTAAATTATTGCCATCCTCCTGTTGTGTGATTTTGACTTCAAAGGAAGCAATTCAGTTTTATTTGCTTACTTTGTTACCCAGTAGCTCTTTATTTATTTTGCTAACAAATTGAACCTCCTGTGAATTTAAATGCTTTTGTTTCATTCTGTAAGGAAATTATTGATGTTTTTCAATTAAAGTGGAAGCCCAGAAGGAACTGATGCCTGACTGATACCTGGGGCCAGCAGCCTTGTTTGCCTGAGTAAACAGATACGAAGAACAGAGCCTCAATGTAAATGAGCCACCAGAGGGAGCTCATCCAGCCTGCTGAGTACAATACAACTATATTGACATTGGCAAAAGTTAATTAAACATTTTTACAGGGGTCACTGACTGAGTTCAAAACAAAGCACATTCCCTGGCTGAAACTCTACATGCCTGAGAAGCTAATGAAATCAGAAAAAGTTATTTCTTTAACAAACATGGAATGCATTTCTGATTAAATAAGGATAATTAAGAAATCTGTGATACAGAATTCTTCTAAACAAGCACAAGACTTTTCTTCATCCCTCTTTATTTTCTCTAGATAACAAGAATTTTAAAGTCTTGTTAAACTACAAGACAAAGTAATAGGGATTAACTTTGTAATTTAATCTTAAAATTGTGAAAATATACCAAAAGCAAAGTCACATAACTAGGACAAAGATATTAAATTCTAACCAAATACAGTTTGGCATTATGACACTTACCTAATTTCGTAATTACTTGTTACACTTAGATGGACCTTGCCATACTAACTTGGGAGTTTATTATCACAATACATTTTAAATTTAAATGCATTTCTCATTTTAAATTGCAGCAGTTCAGAAAACACATCCCTTGAGTTGCTGTTCTGAAGGATCCAATGGTTACTTTCAAACTTGTGAACATTTCTGAAAAACAATACTGAAATAAAACTTATTCAGATTTTTGTGTGTTGCTTATTGACCAAGGAATCAGGAGTCTGGCAGGAGGTTATTTTGTCTGTTACTTTTCCATGGAGTTTAGCATCTAACAGTGGTAATTCAGCAGGGAGGCATGCAGGAGAAGAAAGACAATAATTTTATTTCCTAAAGGAAAAGCACCCTCCAACATAAACTCCCAGGCTTATCACTCCAACTGTCCCCCTATGTATTTCTGAAGATTATCGGTCTTAAATATTTCATTCCAAATTAACACACCTCTTCCACAGATTTAATTGTACACTTCTTTGTGTTACCCCCATCACGAGCTTTCTAAACATTGCAAGACTAATTTGATCATACTTTTTTATCTTACCTCTGCCTGCATGCTTTGCTTCGGAAGATAAGATTAAACTTAATGTGCTATTTCATTTATCTCTTCTTTCAGGCCCCCAATAAAAAACTGAATTCTCACCCATGCCACATAAAAGTAGTACTTTCTGGAGTTAACTCCTGTGCAGTGCAATGTGAGGATACTATGAAAAGCACTTGTTCTGTAATCACACTCCTACTTAAGCACTGGAAGAAAATCCAGCCTAAGGAGATCCAATACTGGTTACAGTTCCACTAAGCACTTCAGAGTGCCCACCTCCTCCACACAGCTATTTCACCTTTGGTGAGCATGATTTTTCATCATTTGCCCATAGCAATCAAAAACAATCGGGGAAAAAAGTTACAACTGCTCTTCAGTACACCTTCTGAAGTCATCTTTTCCAGGAATCTTTTCAGACACAAGTAAGCTTTTTCTTGTTTTTCTCGCTAAAAAACTGTGTTTTTTAAAAGAATCAGAAGAAGTTATTAAGAGCCTAAATAATCAAAGGGTCAGATTCATCAGTCTCCTGATTAAAATTAGTCAATAAATTCATTTTCAGGATTGAAATAAAATTTACTACCTACCCCCTTTGTGCTACAATTATATCCAGTTTCTTCACATCACATACTGATTAAAAATTTACTTTATACTGTTGAGTATCTTACCCATTACCATTACATTATCAATCATTACACGTTTTTATAGTGTAATGTTTTAGTGTTAGTATATAGTTTTTAAGACTCTAGGATTGACTTCCAAAAACTAGCAGCAGTTCACATACCATTTATACTCTGCAAAGCAAAACCCAATTTTATAAAGCTCAGCTTTATGAAAGTAAAGAGTCTTCATATCTCCCATTGTCTCAGCAGCACAGATACCCAGATTTGAAAGTTAGGATTACACTGTAACACCTTCAAGATGTGAAACCACTCTCATGGATCTGCTTCTGGGATTTAAAAGCTACCATTAAACACACAAGCAAAAACACAGCCTTGGTGTAAGCAAAGGTCCTCCCTTAAAACAATGCTGCCACTGGGTGAATACGCAAACTGAAAACGATAAAACAGGAAAGTGCTATTTCTATGTGAATTCTAACTGGTTTGGGGCTTTTGTCCCTCTTGAGAAACTTCTTATCTGTGGGAGACTACAAAATCCCACACATTTCAAGACCATTTACAGCATAAACGTACAGACACTTGATAGTAACTAACACTGTAAGCAGGGAATAAAGCTTCATTCTTGTTAAGATACACAAAGCAGAAACTATATGCAGATATCAAACCATATACACAAATTTTAGTTTAATGGATATGGAAAATCAGTTTCTTCAATGCACAAAAATACTGGGTTTAGTAACTAGGCACACACATTGGTGACATTCTAAAACTATTGAATATACCAGTGGAAAGCTATTTGAAACTGCATAGGGAAATCCAACACATACTTTGAAGTAGGCATTTCTAAATAACATGGGAAAAAACAGTCTAAAGCATCTGAAAAAAATGGGAAAATGTAAAGCACTTGGGAAAATCAATAAAGACTTTGGACAATACAACTACTCAACTATACCATGCCAGTTTAATAGACCCATTAGAGAAAATGCTATCTGAAAACTGAAAAAAGAACAAAAAAACCTCAAAAACAACAAAATCAGTTTTTTCCAAACAATATTTCTAAATTCTGAACCTAAAGATCCTCTACTATAGGTGCTACTTATTTAATCACTTAAACTGGGATTAGACTTTGGATTGTCTGAAGAGTCTAAATAACTTAAACACCTTGTGCTACTAAATTTCAAACATGATTTGGCAACAAATTCCTTAGAAAACCCACTATGATCATATTAAGAAACTTTCCTTTTTACTCTAGTGATGAATTTAGTCTACACTGAATATCTTTGAAAAATTTTCTTGATTTGTCCTTTGTTTACTTCAGAAAGAATTTAGTGAAACGTGAGTCTTACCAGAAAAAAGACATACTAAGTATCAAATATGCTTCATTGCATTAATGAGCTAGTTCAGGTCAAAATAAGAGAAATCTAGAAACAGAAAATATTTTTGAGGCAGAAAGTGATTATTTTCTGAAATTAGAAAAATATCTATTTCAGCCGAACACTTTTGGGGAGAGATTTTTAAAACTCCTTTAGGAAAATTTGACAAGAAAATTTCTATGCTTCCCAGAAGGATGAGCCTCATAGCACCTTGAACAAAGTCTGCAACTTAAAATATTTACAAAAATTACTGAGGCACATCTTGTTGTATCACTATTTTTTTTTCTAACATCATCCATTGGTAAACACTTTGTAGATACTAGTATTTTAAGGATAATCTACCTTATAATAATATTCTGTCTCATAAAGAGACTGTAGAATTTCCTCCTACTTGGCTCTTCACTCCCTCCCTCCAATATTCTTCAGCAGCCTGACAAGGTATTTTATCACCTAAATCTCATCCCACTGGACTTTTCCAGTGTAAGTAGTAAACTTAAACCAACTTAATCGAAAACCTAGAGCTTTCTTATCTCACTGAAATTCTCATTTCAGATAGAAAATGCAGTAAAAAATGACCCCTTGCTAGATGATTTTCCCTCACTGGCAGTAAGGAAAACTTAAGTGACACAAAACAGAATAAGACCTATAATAACAATACCATAACACGCATTTACCAGAAAGACTAAAAAGCTGCTTTCTGTAAGACACAAAGCAACGAATGAAGCAGCTTTGTTCTCTCCTATTACTCAGCTAAGAATGAAATACTTACCACAGCCCTGAGCTGCTGCAGTCCCACTAGCTTAAAAAAAGCTACAAGATTGTGTCAACTAAGCCACAGCTATTAGTGGCACTGGGTCAAGAGTTTCATTGCATTTCTGACGCAAAGGCAAAATTTTCCCTTACTGCTGCACACTATGTAGCCCACCCTGGATCCAATTAATAGCAGGTACAAATCTGTTTTTAGATCAAGTGCCCTACAGTTGCAATTTTTGGAACTGTTGGCTTTAGAAAAGCGTTGAAATTTCCCACTGCTGCCTGAGCAAGAGTCCCTGGTAGTAGATGAGTAACAAAAACCTGAGAGCTGCCCTGCTCTGAATCGCACATCCCGGTTTACTCAACGCAGCATGACACATGTAGGAGCATCTGCCTTCTATGCCAGAAATAGGTGCAATTTCCTCATTTAACCAATACTCTTTTTATTATCATTATTATTTTTTAACTGAACAAACGCTTCATTACAACTTTCCTGGTAAGCTTCTTGACAAGCAACTTTCTTTCAACAAGAAAATAGGGGATAAAGGACAGAACAACTAAGTTATGTTTAAAGGAAAAGCTACTACTGAAAAAACTATTTTCAACCCACATGTTCTTCGTGTATTTAGATGTTAGGCACTCCTGCGGGAAAAAACATTTCTTTATATGTGTGCCACATGTAGAAAATTAGAAACCCATCTTAATAAAATTAGAACTTTTAGGCTATATTAACATAAAGTTACACTTGTTAAAAAACAACAAAAAGGATAAAAATTCTCTGGTTTCAAAGAATTATTGCAACGTTTCCCACCTCACACTCCTTGCAATAATAACAGTGCTCAACATATGTCTGAAAATACCATCTTTTCTTCCATTCAGGGATCACCGTTCTGAAAACAATTAAGCATGGGTATTGGGGTACTTTTCTTGCAACAAAGAAAGGAGACTATTGCTATGACTTACTCTAACATGAAGTAAGCAGATATATATGCCTATATAGGTGCAGCCTAACAGGACCAAATTAAAACTTTGTATAACTAACACAATGAAGTAGGAAAAAAAACCCCAAAACAAACCCAAAACTGTTACTGTACTTGCTCTCCACCTCTTTGTTGAGATACAACACAAGATGAATCACATGCAGACAGCTCTTCTCAAAGAGGAGAGAGGCAGAAGGGAAGTTTATTATGACACTCCAACTTATATAGCATTGCAGAAAGTGAACAGTCATTGGAAAAGAAGGTTGCCACCTCTCTAATCATACTGGTCAATACAAAATCCATCAATTCTCACTTCCTTTTTAGAAAGGAATATAAACAATTGTTGTTTACAGAGATGTGTGTGGGAACTGACTCCAGAAATTCAAAAACATCAGAAGGCTAGAAGAAAAACATGCAAAAGCAAGGGCGACATCTCTTTTGTGGAAATTTTCACCAGCTTCACAGAAACAATTGCTGCAAGGCCATAAACATTCACTGTGACACTCCCATCCCATCCGGTTCACTTAAACAGTATGAAATCTACAAAACTTCCACCTGCAGAAACATTGATGAAAAGGACAAATCATCCAGCTGGAGGAGATGAACGATGAAGAAAAAAAGTGAATAAAGTAAAGAAACATACACAGAAGAAGTAGATCAGAAACAGGAAGCAAGAGCCTGTTAAATGAAATTGTAAGGAATAAATCTCAAACTGTAAAAGGCAGCCATTCTCATAGCATAAAATCAGCCTAAATAATTCAGTTATAGGTTGTAATTAAGGTCATAATTACATTAAGAATCAGAAGACGTTTAGATGCTTTGTTAATAGAATTGTGTATAGCATTTATTAGCAAAATCTAAATTTAGGTCTCAGATGAGACTTACAAGAGATAATAAGATAATTTATACTTATTATCGGTTAGGAATATATCTCTCCTGATGAGTTCAAATCTGCCTGCTTCAACATGCCACCATTCCACTTAACAATACTAGTAGTAGTAGCAGCACAGCTGTACTTAAATACTTCTCAAATATATTTCTCACATATTTTTCTTACATATTTCTCAAATACAACAAAATTTTTATTCATGGTGAAACCTTTGAAAATTTATGTAGACGATTTAAAATCATTGCAATTCAAAGAAATCTTCAAGGAAAAAATTTAGCTTTCTCTTATACCTTTTTGTCTCATAATTCTGCTTATGCATACGTCTTCTCTATTTTGTAGATTTTGCGCCATTAAGATAGAGTGTGATTTACTTAGGAGAAAAACAAACCAAATGTAATTTAAAATAAAAGACTCTTCCAAAACAAAAAATCTTAGTCTATGGTGAGAAAAGAATTGCTGTCATTTTGCCTTCTCAAGAACTGAACATCAGCTTTCAATCTCTCTTTGTGAGCAATGCAGTCACATTTTGCCAGCTCTCAGGAAATGTCTTCATTAAATCACCTCACACAAAGACAGCTCCAGTCTGACACACAAACTCTGCCACTGCCAAGACAGTACACGTGAGGGCAGAGCCCTCCACAGCCCCATCCTTCAGTGTCACAGCTGGGATCCTTCTCCACCACAGGAGCAGGCTGGGCTGCTCTCGGGTCAATGGGTGGAAGGCAGCTTGTTACTGACCTGGTGAAACCAGGAGACACTCCTGATGGGAGCACCTATGAAACCAAGGCTGTAAGGGTTACTCCAGGATCTTCCTGCCCTCTGTCAACTGACCCAAACTGAGCCATTACAGATAATTAACCTACTTCTTTAACAGGGACACTACTCCCACCTCTTCAGCAGATCACTTCAATATGAAAGCCAAGTTTATTTCAAAGTGAAAGTTGTTGCAATCCTGTTCCTTTGATGGATATAAACTGGGGAAATAGTGCATACATACAACCTAACCCTTAGGCACGTAAAGTGTGTACAGTTCACCCTCCAAAGCAACAACTCTCCTCTACAAGGCCAGAAGTCTGGACAAATTTCATGTTCTGAAATCAATAGAGAAAATTAGTGCTGTCAGTGCTAACAGCCTGAAAAATTAACTTTCTGGACACCCCTCACAAACCAGTTTATCAAAGGAAGTTTTCACTTTAGCAGGAATTATAAAATGATTTCTTCAAAACATTCCAGGAACAGTACCGTCCAAAGGAATACAACAACATCATTCCTCACTGACCTATGCAGGTGCCAGATAGCTCGGCAGGAAACCCTCACACCTCTAGTCTAGCCATGTCTCCAACCACAGAACAAGATGACTAAGGCACGTTGCAGGGTGTACCTGCTAAAAAATTCTAGCTGTAGCTATAACTATGTGTTTTAAGTAACTAAACACAAAAAACACCACCTCTATCAGGACTGTTTTTCCAATTTTACTGCTAATAACAACACAATTGAACTGGAAAGACCAAGGACTGCAGCAACACCTAACACAAGGTGGTAACAGAACACAAACCCTTGTGATGTAAACTAGATACACTGCTGGGCTATTCAACCAAAAAAACCCAATAAACTGCTGATACTTCCCAGGTCCTAGCCAACAGAAAGCTGCAGATAACAGCACAAGCAGACAAGTTTTGCTTGTTCACTTACTTTTAGACTACAGACTTCTTTGACCAATTAATCACACAAGTAGAAACACATCAGTATTCCTACTGCCTTCTTGTCTCTTTGACAGTAATTTCTAATGTCACTCTTTAGGTTGTTTTCTGTTAAATAAACCTTCTACTAATAGTCACAAAGCAAGAGCTGTACAAAGATGGTATCTTGAAGACTGAGGGGTACAGAAGTCATACAAAATCTAAAAACACAAACTTTTGCAGAGATTACTGCACAGCTGAAAGGCAATGCTCTCACAATGCACACGTGATTTAAAAAAAGAAAAGGAAATAAAAACAACCCAGCTCTTACAGCTACACAGACCTGACATTAATGCTAAACTAGTTAATTGAGGAGCAAAAGCACCTCTTGACATTCTAACTGTTTTCTAGCTAGCAATTTCCTATGATTCATTCAGTGTAGGTTTACCTGAAATAGACTACAACAAGAAACTGCAATCAAAGTAATTACAGAAGTATGAATTTGCTTCTCCCATTCAAGTTTAGAGGCAAGAGCTTACATGTTTTTCCCCAGGAAACAGTGAATCCTTAGACAATTCTCACATGAATCAGCCCACAAAACCAGTGCTGTCATTACATTAACCAATAATTATTCTCTTTAGCTCTGTGGAAGGCACAGGACGGCCACAATCATGACAAAACTTCAGGCTCTATCAGCAGTCTACAGCAAGAGTAATCCTGCAGAATGACATATCCTGAGACAATCACCTAAAACCTGCCTTCAGAGGAGGGAGACAATGCCCAGCGACACATCAACTTCTAGGCAACATGAAGGAAAAAAAAATGGAATTTGGCTCTCTACTAACGTGAAGTTTTTCTGGAGTGTTCTGCTTTCAGTGGATCCAAAGAAGCCCCGCAGAGAGAAGAGTGCTTGGACAGTCTGGAGGTCCTGATGCCCCCCTTGCAATTACATGAGAGTACAATCTTTCCACACTGTAAATTATTGGTACTGGAGTTCAACCTTCTATCTGCTGGGAAACTGAAACAAAGTTTTCTGCTTGAAGCCAGATAACACGAGATGTAGACGTACAACATAATGCTGTATCTCACCCAAAACTGGTGTATCTGTTAAATGGTTTGAATTAGACCATAAAGAATTTTCTTTACACTTTTTCTAATATCATTATGACTCTTGCTCTAAAGTGCATTACTCTTATTTGCAGGACAAACAATTATTTGCAAACAGACTCAGCAAAAAAAAAAAAAAAAAAAATTAAAAATTCAGTGGCTCTTAATCCCTTTATCCCAGGTAACCTTTCCTGTCAATGGACTAACTGTGGAGTAATATCCAACGACCGTAACAAGCAGGTGAAGTAAAAATGACAGGCTACACACCAATGCACACTCCTTCCCTCCCAAGCTACTTCTGTCGCACGGTCAAGGTAATCAAGAAGAGCAGAGGCAAATTCAGTATTGAGAGAGACTGCGAAGCCAAATCTTGTTGTGCTATTTGGAAGTATATACTGTACCTACACTGTGCTAAATGCTGGAATCAAAACATTTATAATTTTACCCATACATTCTCTAAACCTACACATATTTAACCAGACATTTATTAATGATAAAAATTATATAGAATTAATGTATATTTTCACAATACTGCAAATAAACTAATTTTCTTCTACTGCACTTGAAAAACATTAGACTAATCAAAAGTAATTGTTGTTCAGAGGTACTTACTATTTGTATCATTCCCTTTCTTCTCTCCCACTGTACTTCAATTTATTTTTTTTATTAATTGAAACAGAGTATCTTGACTTCAGTTCCTGAGAATTCCTTGCAATATTATTTTCTTTGTTTGCATCTTTTTTTCCATCAGCTCTTTTTCAACTTTAGCACTCCTTAGGTCATGAGGAGCTATCAAACTCATAATTTTTAAGGCATCTGACAAATCTCAAGCTTTCCTTATGTTCGGCAGCTAAGCACCTGGTGGACTGTGAATGCTGTGCACCTCTTGACATCTAAACATACATTGTAACACTACCTGAGATTTAGGAAATTTTTGCCTGGAGAAAATTTTCACTGCATACTAACTGTAAAGAATAAATATTTTGGTTTAGCTTCGTCGATGCTCTTTACTGTGTCAACATATTTAACTTACAAGACAATTTTTGCCGACCACTATTTTCAGTGAATATTAGATGCCACATATTTTTTAAAACAAAGAAAATTTCACAGATCCTATCCCCTTATTTCACCTTCAGCAAATCATAGTTAATACGTCTGATTTTAACAAAGCATGAAATTACACCTCAGCACAGCAAATTAACAAGCAGCAACAGGGACAGCTGTTGTATTTCTTGTTGTCATCAGTTGAGATATATCTATTTATATTCCTCGCATACCACTTATTTAAAAAAATCTACATAATAAGTAATGAAGCAAAACATGAAAGACCTTTGCAATAATTCTGTTCTCCTTACTCAGCAATTTAGGTCTTTACAAACTTAAAATCAGGAAGATGCTTACAGTATGCAGAAATGCTACAATTAAAACTTGCATTCCCCTAAATATATTGACAGAAGCTGACATGAAAACATATGCCAGTTAACACCTGGTATTAAAGTAGAAGTTTAAGTTCAGTTCAGAAAGACAAGAGGAAAGCATAGGGAGAGCAGTGAAAGATTCACTCCCCAATGGTCAGCGAAACCTTAATTAGAGTTGTGCATGACACTCCTTGAAAATTCACGTGCTCTTAGGGTATTGGAACTTTCTGCAACAATGGAGTCTCTGTTAGCGTTCACCAGTTTCCATAGATATTACTTCAATTCTTACTACTGATTTTGGTGGTGTATTTTTTGTAAACTCAGTCTTCCTTTTGGCTGCACTTGCACTGGACTCTCATCAGTATTTCCAAATAATTGACTCAACTGGGGAGCTGTGAATCAAGAGAAGGTATTCATTTTTTTTTTTTCCCAAAGGGCATGAGAAGAATAGGAGAAAAAGCTAAGTTCTCAAAGATCCAGAAAGGTAATTATTCAAAGAAAATGAGGAACGCTTGTTGCTGTGAATCAGCAAACACCTTTCCTAAATGGGAATAATTTATTGTGTAAAAAGAACATTTCTACTCCTAAATTTCTGTCAAGGTAGATAGCTATCATATTAAGAACTTCTGGTTATTCTGCAAACATATAGCAGTAGACTTTGTGCTACTCATTATTTTACACAGAACATATGATGGGCAAAATTTTGATCTATAACCACTCAGGACTGAAACATTATTTTGATAGTGACTAGCTGAACATAGAACAATCCAATGAGGAGGGGGTGGGGAAGGTAGATAAAGATTGCTATTTTCATACTCATGGCCTGTACGAAAGCTCCCCTCCCTTAAGGGGAGCTTATAAAAGAGAGAAAAAGTAACTTTTTACACAAATGGATAATGATAAGACAAGAGGGAAGAGTTTTAAACTAAAAGAGGGGAGATTTAGTACTGGATGTTAGGAAGAAATTCTTTATTCAGAGGGTAGGAAGGCACTGGAACAGGCTGCCTAGAGAGGCTGTGGGTGCTCCATCCCTGGAGGTGTTCAAGGCTAGGCTGGATGAGGCTCTGGGAAACCTGGTCCAGTGGAAGCTCTCAGTGTCCATGGCAGGGGAGTTGGAATGAGATGATCTTTATGGTCCCTTCAAACCCGAACTATTTTATGACACTATGATTTGTTAACCAGCAAATATTAATAGAAATAACACAAGGAAACTCCTTTGGGAAGAAAAATACAACCATTACAAAACAGACCATAATTAATTGCCACCATAATCTACAAATCTCAAGGAGTTATGTTGTTGCTTGTCTGTGTAACATGACAGTCAGTTTTACAATACTGACTCATTAATTCAGAATACTAGCAGGTACATTAAACTTCTGAGAGAAACACTTCTAATCAATATAAAAATTAGCAGTATGGAATTATTTCTAGCAAAAAAGAAATAAGCTGGAATTATGTAATGGTTAAAAAGGTTAGAATTATGTCTGGTACATCCTGTAGCCATAAAATAATAACAAAATCCTTTTCCCTCCCTATTTTGCTTTTTCAATATAAAGGCTGAATTTGTGAATTATAAAATCAATTGCAGTCCACGGTAAGAAATATTATTGGATACTGCCAGCTCTTTAACCAGACTTCAGAATTGTCTGTAACTATATAGCAATAGACAATGTTTCAAATGTGAGGAATTCATTCCTTCTAATGAAGAAAAAAAAAATTTTCTGCTATTTTGTCCTCAAGTGCAGTCACGCTATTAAAATCAGCATGTTTGCGGGACTCCAAATAATGCATTTGTTGCCTGGAAGGCTGTAAATGTACTTTATTGCTCAATGTGAAATACAAAACTCAGCATTTGCATCCTGTCAGGGACTTTCCTCCATGTTCTCACCTATGATTTTTCCAAGAAGTACTTCTGTATTTCTGTCCCAACTGTTGTCTTATCTTCACTAAATATAAATATCTCTAATGGATACACACCCACCCACCCTGCACACAAATAAAATACTAGGATATCTCAGAGAGACATGAAGAAAGTAACAGAGAAATTAATTGAAACAGAAAATAAAATTGAAATAAATTAGCCCATTCTAACTCAGTCTTACCTCTTATAATTTGTGTTCTTTTAAGGCTACTGTTATGACACTGGAAATCCACCTGACTATTGCTAGCTAATTAAATCTATTAAATAATACTGAAAATCTTACTAATTCAGTTATTAAGACAGCATTATTAGAGCAGCACTTTTTCTTCTCTCTTCCTTGACTAAGTGTAAAAGTCCCCTTGAATTATCCTGAAATAGCCAATTGGGACTCTTCGACAAAGTCAAAAGAAATGCTCCAAAGTTGGAGTAATTTTAATGCATTTAGGATAACACAGGACAATTGCTGAAGTTGCACAAGTACTGTGTGAATATTTACACAATAAAGACAATAACATTCAGTTTCTACTTCACAACTCAAAGTGCAGAATTAAGATTTTAATTTCTAACAGATTTGCACGTATGGTCACAATGTTTGCATTATGGTCGTCTCAAGTTACATCAGAGTAGTAAAGAAATACTAAGACAACGAAGCAGATTTTGAAGAAAAATAAAAATCAGTAGATTTTCTGAAACTTCATAAGGAGCTTGCAATGTGGAGGGCTAGTGTTCGCAAGTTTTCCTTTGGTTGAAGATCTTATGTCAAACTGAATTACCTATGCTGCCCACGTATGAGTGTTACTACTACTTTAAAACAATGCTAGACAATGAAAAAATTCTGAAAGTATTACATTTAAAGTACTAAACACCTACTACTAGTTTTGAAACATTTTTCAATAGTGCTTTCCCCGGTTTTAATTCTCAAGAACTTGCTATCTAGGTGACACGTAGTTGAACTATGATAATTATGTACAAAAGGGAAAAAATTAACATATTGCTGAAATCGTAGCTTGCACACTCCCAGTCTCCTTCAGGGTATACTTTCTTGGCATATTTATGTATTTTCAAATTATATCTTTTGATAGGGACTAACAACTTCTGTATTCTGTTCTAAGGTCTGCCACCACCCACATAAATCTGCCAAAATCAAGCCTAATAGTTTTGGTTCCTGGCTAAAAATGGATCTTCTAATATTTTTCTTGCAATTTTACTAGGAGAGCAGGTTCACATCTCCCAGTTTAAGCATTTTGACGTAGACAAGTAGACTCAAGATGAAAGCCACAGTTGAATTTCCTAAGTGGAGTTTATTGTGAATTATATACAAAATTAAATGACTTCATTTTAGCTTGAAGAAAATTCTTTGCCACAAGTGACACAATTGTAAAGGGCACTATCATATAATTTAATAACTCTGAATCCCAAAGACGTCTCAGTCACAGCAGGCATCCGCATGTGAAATCTTCGCAAAGAGCTTTCAGTGGTAGTTTCACACTCATACAAGTTTGAATAATTTTTACCCTTCATTTTTAAAATAATTTCTGAAAAACAAGTAATTGCAGTTTAGCACACATCACAGTGGATGTATAATCTGTAATGAAACAGCATGAGGATCTTGCTCATTGGATCCAAAACCTTAACAGATTTTAGGGAAATTGTTAGTTTTAGTTACTTAGACGAAAATTATTTACTAAAATATAGAAAGTAAATAATAGCACATGTTACCACATAATGCACTTGGAAAGCTTTTCTTCACAATTAAGCTGCAAGTCAAAATGCCAAAATAAAGTCCTTTTTTCCTGCCACAGTGTGATATAGCTTCATATTTAACAACAGAAAAGAAAAACTTACAGGTAAAGCAATCTTTTAGAAAATTTCTGCTATGACAGAGCTTCACATGACCTTTCACATGACTTCCTGGGTTCATTTCCTAGAAGAAATAGAAACAAGACACACATGAAACCAATTGTAATGTTAAAATAGCATCTATTTCATTACCTTAAAACAGGTTATTAACCAAGGTTTGGGAAAACTTTTCAGCCCAGCGTGCTTCAAATGGTGTAACCTAAAGTAAAAATTCTGAACTTGAAAGAAACCTTAAATGATTTTTATCAAATCCTGTACCAGATACTGATATCCATTCATCTTTCTGCAGACTTTCAGACTGATTTAGAATTACTCTTTGACCTTCCTGAGCACAGGAAAACCGCACATGACTTTCCCTCTATCAATCACACTAATACAAAAAGCCTTTGCATAGCCAGCTAACCCATATGGCAGTGGCAGGATAACATTCAAAAACAAACAAAGCTTAATAAAACAAAAACAAAGCCAAAATATGTAATTAGCTCTACAGCAATGTTTTTACATGTATTTGCCCTCAAACTAAGAATAAAATAAATACAATGCAACTGGAATAGTTATATCGCAAGAATAGCAAATACAAGCTATGTCCTGCAAGGGACTCAAAACAGCAAAAGAACAGAGTTGCACAGGCACCTGTGGTGGTATTTGCAGCAAGAAGCTCCCTGCTGGTGGGGAGTGAATCCCACAGCTGCTGCTTGGGGAGGATTGCACCTGCTAGAGACTCAGATCAGGACATGGCAAAAGGCTGCTGCAGACTATGACCCTCTGCTGCTCTTTCACACGAGCACCAAAGATGATGCTAGACACAATAAAGAACACATCGAGCACTGATTATACTGCTGATTATGTGGGGGGTGGGGTCAAGTGCATGGAGACTCCAAGCAGTTTTCTCCTCAAACCTTCCAGAAAGGCAGAAGAGTGAAAAAGGAAGTAAACAGATCCCATAAGAATTTGTTGTGCAGTTGGTGTGGGCTACGGGGTTTTAGATTTTAAATGATCACAGACAATGTTCTGTAATGACGGGATGGTTTAACAGAGATGCTGTACACATAAGTGGTGAAAAATATTTTGCCAACTGGCTGGAAACTAGGAATAACAGGAATAGGAGAGCATGACCAGCAACCAGGAGAGGAAGTAAAGGACCAGGTTGGCAAACAAAGAAAATGGGGAAACGTCAACAGGAGAAAATCTGTAAGGAAAAACCATGGCTATAGGGGTCCCACCCCAGATGTGTACAAGCATGTAGGGAAATTCCTACCAGGCAAAATTACAGTAAAGGTATGTATTCTATTTTTTCTGGGAAAGCAGCATACTTTTGTATGCATTTAAATAGTCTGTTTGCTAATGCACACAGCACGGCAAACAGGACAAATTAAGAGGTCTGCACACAGCTGGAGAATTTCATCTCACTGGGATCACAGACATGGGTAGACAGCACAATATAAATGCGAACAGTAGAAGTTTCTACTGGTGCTGTGCAGAATAAAGAAGGCTATGGCAAATGATCTCCCTGACACAAGACATGAATGAAAAGACATCTCCTAATGGAGATCTGTCACAAAAGATACGAAGAAGGCAAATACACAATGTCCTCTTCATCTCACTCTTCACTGATAAAACCATCCCTCAGCTAACTCAGGTCCCTGAAAACCATAGGAAAGCCTGGAGCAAGGGAGGTTTCCTCTCACTGGAGGAGGGTCAGGTTAGAAAGCATTTAAACAAACTGGAGACACACAGATCCATAGGCCGTAATGAGATGCACCATACATATTGAGTGTTGGCTGATGTCATTGTGACAGCACTCAATGACTGAAAGATCAAAAAGGGTAACAGCAAGCAAGGTGAGGGGAACAAACTTTGGGGACTGGAAGAGAATACACATCCCTTCTACTTTCAAGAAATTCAGTCCCAGCCTCACCTCAACTCCTAGGAAAGGAATAGAGAAAATAAACCTGAAAGCCACTGCCAACCAGAGGAGGGATAAGAATGTATTTGGACATGGTAAGCATGAATACAAGGAGGGGAAATTGTGCCTGACCAACCTGATAACCTTTCACAAGGAGCAGGCTGACCCAGTGGACAAGGACAGAACACTAAACATTGCTTATCTTGGCTTTAAAAATGGTTCTGTCACAGCCTTGCATTGTCTTCTCCCTAACAAACTGATGAAACACAAAATAGATGAATGGAGAGTAAGGCAAACAGAAAACTGTCTGAATTGCTGTCCAAAAAGGGTTGTGGATCAGCAGCACCAAGTTCACCGGAGGCCAGTCATCAAAAGCACACACCAGGTGTCAATACAAAAGCCAATACTGCTCAGCAATTCATCAATAACTTGCAAGTTGAGACAGAATACATAGATATACACAACTAAGAGTAGCTGATACATCAGAGAGTTGTCCTGCCATTGAGAAAAACCTTGACAGGCTGAGAAATGACCCAACAATAACCTCATGAAGTTCAATACAGGGAAAAAGTGAAGTGCTGCACTTGGCAGGAATAATCCTGTGCACGTTGGCAGAAAAGGTCCTGAGGGACAAAAAGCTGACCGTGAGCCAGCAGTGTGCCTTCACAGCAAAGAGGGCCCACAGCAACCCACACTGCATGAGGAAGAGCGCCACCAACAAACTGAGGGAGATCATCTTTCCTCCCTGCTCAGCCCTGGTGAGCCATCCTGAATGCTGTAACAGGTGGCACAGAACTGGGCCCAAGAAAGACAAGGAGTTACTGCAGCAAGGCCAGCTAAAGTTTATAGAGGTAAGTAAAGGATTGAAGCACATTTTGTATGAGGAGAGGCTGTGAGAAGTGGGGCCTGGAGAAGAGAAGGCTCAGTGGCATCTGTCCTGTGCCTATAAATACCTGGTTAGTGACACAATAAGAAAGGCAGATTTTTTCTCAGTGGTGTCAAGTGAAAGGACAAAAGGCAATAGGCACAAATTAAGCAAGATAGCCCATTTAAACATAATGACTTTATTTTTTTCCTATGAGGGTGGTCAACCAATGGACACAGAGTGTCCAAGATGCATCTCCATCCTAGCAGCGATTCAAAACCCCACTGAGAATAGTCCTGGGTATCGCATGCTAGGTTACCCTGTGACCCTGCTCTGACCAAAGGGCTAGCCAATCTTCAGAAGTCCCTTCCAACAATAACAATTCCACACTTCTGCAAAGTGTTTTATTTAACTGGTCTCTGCTTAAAATAAATAGGAATAGGTTATTAATCACCCATGAAATCTCTTCTCCAAAATGCATCAGGGAAAAAACATACAATCACCTTTATTGTGCTTTAGCTAGTGTAAAAGGGCTATAGCTAAAACCTAGAAATATATAGTAAGCCTGACCCTAGTGAACGTAAAACACCTTTTGGACTCCTAGATATTAATGACAAGATTTTAAAACTATAGATTAAAAGCAACAGAAGAAATTCAGATACTCTGATCCAATTAATTGTGTCTCTCTCTGGAGATACTCAGAACCCAGCTGGATGTGCTCCTGTGTAACTTGCTCTGGCTGACCCTGCCTTGGCAGGAGGCTTGGACCAACCAGATGATCTCCAGAGGTCACCTTCAACCCTAACAGTTCTGCAACTCTGTCACAGTGAAAGAGAAACATCTTCCCCAATAACTCCTGATGCTAATGCTCCTAGTTTCCCATGAGAAACAGAATATAAACAAACCTAGAACTTCAGGCAGGTACTCACAACTGATATTTAAAATGGATTAATAACAAATGCATCAAATTTCCTTTCCTAATGGAAAGACACACTTAAAAAGCAAACAAACATTGCTCTGACCACTCAAAATAAGTTGGATAACATGCACTCTAAAAACGTGAATCACCCACAAAGTGTTCAGTGGAATAGAATTTCATGGTACTTTATACTAAATGAAAACACCAACACTTATTTGACCATTCATGGGTTTATGATATCATGTCCCAAAGAACTGTTCCACTCATGCGGAGACAAATCTGTGGAGTAAAGTCTTGTAAGTCATGAAGAATAGAAGCACAATAGAAAAAGACTGTAGAAAATCCCAAGACATATTTTATAATCCGCATATTAGAAGAAAAAAAAAATCCTTTAGCAGGATCATACATCTTCAAGGGAACAAAAAAAGCTTTTATTTTTCCATAAGCTTTTTCATTCTACAAGTTTGAATTTGAGTTGTTGAAAAGATATGACTACAAATTATGTTTTAAATTTTCTAATGACTTATTTCTTTAGAAAAAAAGTAAACAGCACATGCCTATTTTATTCCTTGCCAGAATGAACAAAGAATACATGTTAAACAGAAATACAGCATATTTCTGCACACAGGTACTCGTACAAAGGTATGTTGCATGTAGTCACATGGGCATCTTCTGTGTTCACGTTGCTATGGAAACAAACTTCTGTGTAATCAAACATGATTACAAAGACATTCTAGCTCTTCAAAGGGTACGAGTCTTATCTCTTATTTTTTCAATCATGGAAAAAAGCTGGTTTACAAGGTTATAGAAGAGCTACCAGTACTCAAGAGCACGTGAAGCTAACAAAATTAGAACATCTGAAATACAAAGATTTTTCATTTCATAGTGTTTGTGTACTTCAATGTAACTTAAGAGACAAGCCCAAAGAAGCAGTAGATTACAGCATAAAGTAAGGACGCTACAGATTTTGCATTATACAGAAGATGAGGCAGATAAACCTGGCATTTTCTTTGATTTCTTGGAAACAAAATTTATAGGAAACTTTCACTATGGAACTACTCATATCAAAGAGCACACCCATTAAAAAAAAGGACAAAGCAAAGAACTGTTATATAGATTTCAGTTCCTGTTTTCCTGTTTTTTCATAGAACATTAAACAATCTCTATTCAATACCTGTATCTGTTTTATTTATCTTGGTCCATCTGCTCTGCAAATGTTCCTGCAAAGCAGTTTCCCATGGCAACACCAAATATCACATAGTCTTCTGTCAAAGCCCTTCTAACTGATCCACTCCTGAATTTCAAACACCATATTTTTTCTGCACTATTTAAGTAAATAATAAAGGGAGTATTTCTTCAAGGAAAAAAAAAATCCACATGAATTAAATAAATACCCATAAATAAGCCCCTTCTTCAGGCATTTTTTTAATTGTTTTAATAGCTTCTTTTTTCAAGAGCATTACACTTAAATCATCTAAGGCAAAGTGGGAAATATATGTTACTTAAAAACCTTGTCAATCTGATGGTAGTTTTTACTTGATTAAAATTTCAAAATCATTATGTTGAATGCAACAAAACAAATTGTGCATAAGTTTTAAAGAATAAGGAAATAATATGTTGAAAAGTAAGTTTTGGAGTGAAGAGACCACAATGGCCGTTTACTTTCTGATAGACATCATCACCTACAAATTATTACTAGCCAGCACCTCTAATTTTTACATGCTCATATTTATAATCACCAAAGAAATGTAAGTAAGAGAAACTTCTGTCATTGCATTTTCACTCAAGATAAACTAGTAACACTGATTTCACTTCGTGAAATTAACTCCTATTTCACCTGAGATTCTATCTTGAGAACCTCTTCTACCTAAATTAAGACATGGTAGAAACATAAATCTTTAAGTGAAGTTCTTCTGAAAAACTCTTAAAGTACGCATCAAAAAATCCCAAACTCTTCAGTAAATATCACCCTAGTCCTGAGCATGCCGATTCTGAGTGAAATTGCAACAGAAGCGTTGTTCAAGCTGTACATTAAGAAGAAATGTTTAAACTTAGGAAAATTAGCTTAGTGAATTTCAAAGTCTGATATCTTTTATTTTAGAATTGTCTGTCTAAAACTGAAGTCAGCTAGGAACAAGCCCTGTGCAGATATGAAAAATAATCAGACCACCTGGGGCACTCCTACACAACTATACTTTAGAGTTTATGGTAGTTTATAGCCCAGAGCTACTTGAAGAACTACTTCAATTTAGCAATCTGAGATGCATAATAAACAACAGGATTAAATTCCCACAATAATTTTCCACCAGCATCCCCTCCTGTCCTGAGTATGGCAGGGATAAAGCAAATAGTGTTCTTAGTAGCTGGCACAGTGCTGTGTTTTGGATTCAATACGAGAACAATGTTTATAACACACCCCTGTTTTGGTTGCTGCTCAGTTTACCCCAAATCAAGGACTTTTTGCTGTCTTGTGTTCTGCCAGTGAGGAGATGCACATAAAGCCATGAGGGAGCACACCTGGGACAGCTGACCCCAACTGGCCAAAGGGATTTTCCACAGCATACCACAGAATGTCCCACCCAACATATAAACTGGGGGAAGCTGGCTGGAAGGGGCTGATCACTGCTTTCAGAAGGGCTGGGCATTCATGAGCAGGGGGTGAGAAGTTGTACTGTGCATTACTTGTTTGTCTTGGGGCTTATTCACAGAATCAGTCCTCTCCCTCCTTTTCATTATTATTCTCATATTTTATTTTGCTTCAATTATTAAGCCCACAAACTCTTAATCCATAAACCTTCCTTTTTTTTTCCTGATTCTCCTCCCCACTGGAGGGTAGAGGTATGGAGTGGGTGAGGGGCTGTCTGATACTCAGTTGCCAGCTGGGATTAAACCACCCTACTTTTCCCTTTAGCTTCCTTGGGTTATTCTTGGGTTTTCCCAGGCACATTCATCTGCTCACCTTGGAATTTGGCCCAAACACGTTTTGCAGATTAGTCTAGGTTTCTGGTCTCTATGGTGAAATTCTGTACAATGATTCTGCTATTTTTAGTTAGAAAGGCTTCTTTACACGTTTTAGACATAAATGACACGATGGACTAATGAAGCAAAATATGGCATTTCTGCAGAGCACAGGTCACATCTACAGCAGGAGGACAACTCAGCTGCTCTGCTATGTATGCAGCAAGTCAGTCCACTTTACGAATATATGCAAATATGGCTGGAGAGATAAATCCAAAATAAAAATACAAGAGCCATCTGCCTGCAAATAAGAGCATGCAAATATATCTTCACAAAACCACCTGCATGCTCACCTGGTACCTTTCCTGTGGTTTACTACCCATCAGCCAAAGTACATTGCATACAGTTATCTGTGGACAGAATTTCTAACTATTTGTGAGGAAGAATAATTATCATTCCACCCTAAAAACTTTTCTTCTGCATTTTTAATAGGCCATTGAAATAAGCCTGTGAATTTATGAGTGACATGTTTTGGATTCTAATGCATTTTATTTTTCAAGTAAAGACATTTGTAAGAAAATCAAAGTTAAAAATATTTCAGCAAAAATTACAGTGAAATATATAAGAAGAACATTACCTTTTCATCAAACCACATGTACTTTATGTTTACCTGTCCTTAGGAGAATTAGATTTTGACTCATTTTAAAATACCACAATAAAAGAATCAGTGCATGAAATGACCAATAATAGTAAATTTCATCACATGCCATTGCTTGTGGTACATGTGAGATGAACTGGCTACAAGCAGAGCATGTTTTGAAAAATATTTTTCAAACAAGCTACTTCAAAAGTTATGATTAAATCTAAAAATAAAATAGAAATTCTTACAGGACTGCTTTTTCTGAAAATCTGAAAGGCTATAAAGACTAAGTTATTACAATCTATTCTGCAAATGGCTAAGCAGCCAGGACCGTGTTCATTTATGCTTTGTCCTTTTAAGCTTTCAGGGTGCTGTGTAGCCATAGTAACTATGCTTTTTCTCTGCAAAATCCATTAGCTGGTTTCAATCTGTGATTCAATACTACCATAATCAAAGCCAAAGATTAAAAAAAAAAAATTGCGATTAAGAAAAAGATTGCTGGTGACAAGCATTTCTTTTAAAAGCAATTTCTGCATATCTATGCTTTATACATAACAGCAAAAGAAACCAAAAGGTTAAAAGGACATCAAAAGATAAATTAAAAAATAACTTTAAAACTAGGTTACCATCAGAAATTACACACTACTACCCCAAACTAGATCTCTGAGCAAAACTAGCTCTCCTTTGCATTAAGTCAGTCAGTGCTGCTGGTTGTCCATCAATGAAACAGCACAACAGACAAGGCTTCAGCATTGCCATCTCACTCCCTTTGTGACAGCAGGCTGGGGTGCAAGTATTAGAAAGGGAGACAGGGATTTGCACTGTGATTTGGATAAAGCCACACAAAGATAAAAATCACTTTTCCTCCCACAGTATCTGTTGTGTGACAATACAGACAGACTACAAATAATCTGCTGGATCTCTACTGGACAAGGATTTTGTCAACAGGAAATGGAAAACCTTGGATTCTTATTCCACATTGACAACTTTGAAACATGGCAGACAATTCAGAAAACTAGGATAAGCTCTATCCGTATCAAACGTAAATGTTGTTTTTAGTCACAAAGCACTAAACTTAAAATGCCAACTCAGTCCTGACACAGTTTATCTGGTTACAGATAAACTAAACTAATAGCATTGCCAACTGTTTGCTTGAATCCTAATTACAAGAAGTTACATTTGGTAACTAGGAGGCGCACATTTTTTGCAAGCAATTGGTATATACTCCACAGCTGTAATCTGAAAGTGTAGGAATATATTCCACTAACCCTTAATTTAAAAATAAATTCTTTGAGTCTTTGTACAGGATACCATATTCCTTTACTCAAAATTTTCATTGCTTCCTCTGCTATTTTACTGTTAGTTCAATCTGCTGATTTTTCAAATTCCATTTGCTTCTGCATTATATTCGAATCAAACAAGATTAAAAGATAAAATATCTGCCACAGCAAGAATTGTGCTTATTTGGGCTGGGGGAGGGGAGGATATCCCCTAATAAGAGAAAATTACCCATACTGGCATTTTATTTCTGCATTCTAGCTCTTTATCCTGCCATAGCCCTTCTTGTACCAAGCAGCAAGAAAGAATGGCAAGGCTGTGGTTGTATAGCATAAAGAACGACCGCAGAATTATTTTTAGGAGACCACAAAAACTGCAAAATGAACTCATACTTGCATTCAATAGAATAAAAAAAGCCCAAAAACTTCATGAGTTACCTGAATCTAAACCCTCTCCTTTTTCCTATCACACTTATCTTGTAAAGCCCTGACTTCACTGAAGTTAACAGCAAAACAGCCATACTCTTCAACAGGACAAAGATTTCACCCTATTTATATTTAATGACAAGGAAGACTTGAGAGGATTAAAGGTCATGCTTTCTCTGCCTCTACAGCAGAAATGAAGTCATGTCATCATGGCCCCTACACCTGCCTGTCCAATGATTCTGTGATCATCAGCTCAGCCCTGGTCTAAATCAGAATGACAGCACATTTTACAAGTCACAGTGTAAAGCACACTAACAGTTTCCGGGAGTTCAGCTTTCAAAGAAAGATGCATAAAATGCTTCTTTGCAAGAACTCTTGGTTCTGTCTTTCAAACAAGAACTGACAGAGGCTCACCTTTACTTTGAAACACTATGAGCATATTGAGGAAGGCAGGGATGTTCTTAACAGAACATTTTGACAAGATACCCCTTTGCCATTAGCAGTGGCTGCATATTTCATCCAATCAGCTATAGAACAAAGTACTTTTGTACATACTGACAGAATATGCTATAAACTGAAATCTTAGGAGAAGAGAGCAAGATAGACAGGTCCTTTCCTTTTTGCACACCATCTTGTCTTCCTGATGCAAAAAACTCATAATAGGAAGCAGCACTGATGGTAAAAATCACAGGAAATAAAATCCAGCCCTGCATAGTACTCAGAAAAATAGAATTACAAAAAAAAAAAAACAAAAAAAAACAAAAAAAAAACCCCAAAAAAAAAACCCAAAAAAACCCAAAAAAGAAAACAAAACCAAAAAGTAACCATCAAAAACTCCAACCACAACAAATCAGAAAAGCTGGAGATTTCATGGAGTGTAAAGAGGTATAGTTGCTCCCAACAGACTTTTAAGGGTTGCAAAACACAGTGAGAGCTTTTGCAAGTAACACAGCTTTTTCAATGCCTTGAAAAACACCTGTTATACTCTGTTCCCACAGGCTTTAAATCAAAATACTGCACAGCATTGTCTATGTATACATGCCTGTTTAGGTAACTTTAACATTCACCTACAGTTATTCATAAAATTTTTGTCAAAATTCAAAAGCTATTTTTCCTTCTTTTTCTCATTAAACTAAGAGACACCAAAACTTTAGGGCACATATTCTCATACCTTTGTTTTTTTCTGGATTTAATTAAGGTGAATTAATTAAGGTGTTTAATTAGGTGTTTAAAGAGAATAAACCACAAATTTTAAATTATGAGGGAATACAAGCTAAACCCTATCTTTAAAATCTGAAGCAATTAAAATAAACTTGGAAGACAACTAGTCATCAGAACTTTTATTTTGCTTGCCATTAGAAAACAAAAGAACTTCACACCAAAAAAATGCCCATACATCATCTTCATCTGAGGAGGCTCTCTAAGGATGTTTTCTATGTCCAAGAATATTACTTCTTTCACATAAACCTCCCTGCTTACTCTCCACTCCAGTATTCTGCAGTTGCCATAGTTACCATTTTGCATGATACTGTGAGTGGTGACCTCACATTCAACAAATCCCCAAAGGCTCAAAGTCTGCAAAATATTTCTCAAGATTTGTGCAGAAATTTTGCCATGAATTTTCACTAAGACTGGCAGGCATTAAGGCCCATTCAAACAAATGTCTCTTTTTGAAGACTGGATATTTTATTTGCTGAACTGCAAACTTTCGGCCACAATAAGAATATAAGAAGAGAATGAAGGCATGTATAGGAACCAGAATTACATCAAAAATCATGACATATATACTAAGAATTTCAACATGCAATTTTCGCTATGAATCAAACAGTCTTAAGGAAAGTGACCCAAGTGGAATCAGGTTTCCTCTTTCCAAATTCCAAAAATTACAAAGAAAAATCCTAAAAAACTTCTAAACCACAAGCAAGTACTCAGCACCCAAGTCTTATGGCATTTATGGATTCACTTTCCATAGATGCTTTCATCACCGCTGCCATGAGCACAGAAGACACAATCAGAAACCTTCCTCCTGAGCTTGACAGAGGGCAAAAACAAACCATAGTGATGACAATCTAAGTCAGGTGTCATGACCATAAAAGGTAAGTCACTTAACTATAGTCTCATAATAAACACAAATAGCTATGCTGGAGTTCTGGATGAGGTTCCAGCTTAGCCCTTAAGGAATAGGGAATACAAAGAACTCTGCTTGGAGGAATTCTGTGCTGAGTTTAAAATCTTTAACGTGATACAGATTATTATTGACTGATATACAAAATTCAGATACACATTGTATCTAACCAAGAAGCAGAATTTCTAGAAATAAATCTACATTTACTAAATGCAGTGTTGGATCCTTGAACTCTGCTAGAAGTTTCCAAAGAAAAACTGTTCCCCCTACTCTTCCTGCAGATGAAAAGCACACACATGATTATAGAAATGGTCCTACACTCCTAATGTGCAACTGTCAAAAGAAATATAAGGTAAAGATTGAATAACTTGAAATACTTTCTTTTAATAAATTAGAATAAACTCCATCCCCTTCATTCTGTTCTATTCTGTTAGATCAGATGCCTTATGGGCCACTCAACTTTTGTGCTTCCTACACCCCAAACCAAAAGAGAACACGATGAGATGACAAGAACCCATCTAGATTACATGAATATGATGCAAACAGGGAAAGGACCTAATGGAATTATAAAAACATGATAGCCATCCACTTATTAGCATACAAAAAACCCGTAAATCAGAATTTTTTGTCACAGAGCATGTCTAGCTCAACAATTAACATTAAGGATCAAATGTGAGAGAAGGTTACTTTCGTATTCATCCTGTGATCTTCCATATGCATCCTTGCCTCTCAAAACTGCACTCTTATATGAACACACTTGAAGATTCCACATTGGTTTTAACTTTAGAATAACAATGACTAAAAGCCATTTGGGACAGCCCAGCACCTTGCCACAGATGCATTGATTTTCCCCTTTGGTATGTTTGGCATCTTTCTCACTTAGATGTTGCCGAATTTTTTGAAGTTGCCCTTTTGATGACACTACCTCTGCTGATCTCAGGTTTCCATGCAGAAAGAGCAACTAGAAGGGGTCTTGTCTTTCTACCCTGGCCTGGCATGAAAACAAGAGGACACTGAAAGATCAGTGGATTATTTAGAGACAGATAAAACAGATGTTAATGCTTCCCATGAGCCTCAGAAATGAAGAAAACAGATTTCTGGACTTGTTGATCAGCTTTTTAGGTAAATTATGTTATGACATTATTTCCTTCTGCAAAATATTTTGGTGTCTATGCACAGATAGTGCATTTCTACTACTGTTTAAAAATCCTTGCTCACACCAACAAGTACTATTAATCAAAGCTTCTGTCCTGATTAAAATCAAGGGTGTTCAACCAGGAAAACTGTCCACAGTGTTGAGCTCAAAGTATTGTGGAACAGAAGCACCAAGTCCAGCTGTAGGCCAGTCATTAAAGACACACCCCAGGAGTCAACACAAGAGCCAATACTGTTCAATACCTCCATCAGTAACTTGCAAGGTGAGACAGTGCACCTTCAGCAAGTCCATAGACAGTGCAAAACCAGAAGTAGTCAATACATCAGAGGGTTGTGCTGCTATTAAGAGGAACCTTGACAGGCTGAGACAAGATCCAAAGACATGAAATGAAACAAAGAGGAAGCGCAAAGTCCTGTTCCTGTGGAGGAACACCAGGCACCAGTACGGGCGGGGGGCCAAATCTCAGGGAAGCACCTTTGCCAAGTGGGACCTGACAGTCCTGGCAGAAGGCTGACCATGAGCCAGCAGCGTGCCCTCACATCAAAGATGGCTCAGAGCAACTTGGCCTCTCCAGGAGGTCAAAAGTAATGCTTATTTCCCTCTCTTCAGTAATACTGGGAATCATCTGGAGGGCTGACTCCAGCCTCAAGTTCCCTAGTACAAGTTCAGTGAAGGCCAACAAAGACGATTAAGGGACAAAAGTATCTTTTTTATGAGAAGCTGAGAGAGATAAAGGCATTCCGCATGGTGAAGAGAAGCCTCAGGGATGGGATGTGTAAAAGGAAGAGAGAGACCGGTGTTTGCCAATGGTGATCAGTCAAAGAACAGAGGGAAATGGACACAAACTGAAACACAGGAAATTGCAGTTAAACATCAGGAAAGCCTTTCTTATTGTCAGATTGGGAAAACATTGGAAAATGTCACCAAGGCTGATTGCAGTCTTCATCCTCGTATAAGCTCAAAAAATGACATGATACCACCCTGTGCAGCCTACTAAATACCCCTGTGCTGCAAGCAGGGCACTTGGAGACAATCTCCACAGGCCCCTTCCAACCTTAACTACTCTGTGATTCTCTTAAGAACAAACATGTCTGGTTTTAAAATAGGAACCCAGGTGAGGCTTCTCACCGACACTGAGAATTAAAGTGTCTACACAGTGTTTTGTTATGGTCCGCTATGTTCCTGCACAGAGTCGACTTCACGAGCAACTGAACCACCACATTCTCATTGTGTGTTCTTTGCTTTGAAAGAAGATATTCTCATATTCAATCAGCAACATTAGTGCTCAACTATTTGGGAAAAAAAAAAAGGAAAAAAAAAAAACAAGGAAAAAGTATTTATAGGACTAAGTATTCTGTGATTTTTTTTTTTCCAATTGCCTTACACTTCGATTTTTTCATAATGTGAACACTTGGATTTCATTGTGTAGATTTTTCAAAGTACCATCTGTTTTTCAAGCCCTCATAGATTTTGCCATTAATAAATCTCAATCCCTGCCATCCTCATTCACTATACAAAACAGCCATTGCATATCACTCAAAATATGAAAAAAATTCTCAAAGTTTGAGATTCTCTATGAAGTGAGCTGTAGCTCTCATTTTGCATTTCCTACTTATCAGACAACTGTTTTACAATTTAAATGCTGTCAGCTCATCCATAACCTTCTTATATGTTCTATTTCAACATTTCGTGAATAGAATATTAATCTATCATTTAAATTAATATTTAATTGAAGAAAACTCAGTTCCTATCAGTTTATGAATTTGAGAACTGATACTACCCACTTATCAAGTGATATCCAGCAAGCTGTCACAAGGAAGAAGTACTACACATATCTTTCTGCCCCCAAATGCTGGCTCCTATTACAGACCTCTACTCCTAACACAGCAACAGGGAGTCATTCCACCTCTTCCTGAAACAATTTCTCCCACCTACGAATCCAGCTAGAATTTTTTCTCAATTAAAATCATCACTAGCTTTTTTTTTTTATGCTGAGTTCATGTAAACCTAGATGTCTCACAAGCTGATTTAAAAGGCGGCTGCTCAAATGGTCCTTTTTCTAAAGTCAAGGAATGATGTAAAAGCAGAATAAAAAAATAGAGGAGGATTTTTGAGGTATTACCTAGTTGGATCTGTTTATGAAACTGTATCTGCAGAAACCAAAAGAAAAGTATAACACAGGTGAAAGATATGTAACCAGTGACAGGCTGCATAAACTTCACTAGGTCACAGAATCTGGTACTTTGTTTCCTCACGACAATAAAATACACTGGGGATGACTTAGAAGTAAGACAGAGAGGTGTCATAACACAGCCTTTTGCTTCTGTATCATGATTTCTACAAAGAGGGAATAAGATTTGCTATCCCTGATGGTGACACCTGGAAGCAGCACTTAGGTGACTGCCTCTCCTAGTGTGCCTCTTTGCTAAATTGACAGTCTTACTTAATAAGCTAGGGGAAGTACAACTGCAGTTCCTGCATATGTAAGATGCAAGATAATGAAAATGTTGTCCTAAAGCTACAGCAAAACGTTTTCATGCCTCAGGCAATCCAATTTCTGGAACAGAAGAAACATTCAAAGCACTGTCTGACCAGTACTAGCCTCACTCACTTCACACTTTTAGTCCACAATTCTGCATACTATATTCACAAAATCTCAACTGCGTAACTTTACTGTGATAGGGAGGATACATTATTATGCCTTTACATTAATTAAACCAAACCACAATAATTGCTCTAGAGAAATTGTGCAATGTACTTTTCAAGACAACACTTATACCCTAAATTCCTAAAGTGAATGGCTAGCGTTAAGAAAAATCTTAACAAAAAAACTGCCAAAGGACCAAAAGCATTTTTAGCTGAATTTTTTATTTTCACCTTTCTCAGGAGAAAAAAAACCAAACAAACAAAAAAAAAAAAAAAAAAAAAAAAAAAATCCAACTAATAAACAAACCAAACCCAGCTCCATTTAATTTATGCACAAGCAAGGTACCTCTTATCAGACATTTTCCTAGTAAATACTCAAGGAATACCACCATACCAACCACTGCTACATTGAGGTATTCTAAACTTAATGTACTATTTGGCCACTGAAAACATGAAAACACAATCATCAGGTTTTTTCCTAACTTTTTTCCAGTAGCTGACTTTTGAAGAACAAGGGAGCTTCATTAGAATTGAAAAAGAGTGTTTAAGATCTGAAGGGGGGGGGGGAAGGGGAGAAAGGACTAAAAGTAAGCTCTGTAAATTAAACAATGGATGGCAATTTACTTCTGCTGCTTCTGTGAGTTGCTGCACACTGCAATGGTCACTCACATCTACCTGAATCCAAAAAACCATTCAGTGGATATATCCACACTACTACTTCATCATCAACAGAACTCACCAATTACAGTAAATTCTGATAAATTGATTCAGCACGTTTATCTTGAAAATAAGTTAGAAAGAAAAATGAAATGTTGGAACAAGGAATTTGGTTCTAAAGGGTAACCAGAATGAGTTTTGCATGGTGTCACCTTCGTCCATCCCTGCGCTGCAAGTTTCTTTGTACTGTTCTCAGATCAAACCTGAAATTCCGGCAAGAGTCTGGTTTGTTACAAACTCCACACAGTTCGTTTTCTATCTTCCAGAATCTAACCATCTTTAAAAACTGAATTCACAGAAGCCAGACTGCTTCTCAAAGCCCATCTTACTGCCAGTTTTAAGCCTTTCTAGCAGCTGAGTGAGCCTCTGACTACCCACTCCACCCAGCCTACCAAAGCCACTCCCGAGGCAAAAATGGGGAGCTGCTTGCTGGCAAGGAACCCCTTCATCACCATGATTTCTACTAAAAAACATATCTTAGTATCTGAAGGATGGCAGCCCTCTTCTACAATCCTCTAGCTGTGTCCCTTTCAGCAGAAGCAGATACGAGCACATAATAAACTGCAAACAAACTACAAAGAGCAGCCATCACACATCTATGCAGATTGTTAAGTGATTATGTGGATAACATCTCTACAGACGTGCAAATTTGGAACGATTTGAGGTAAAGTTTGTATGAGAGATAGGTCTGTAGATTCCTTCCCACTATCAAACAGTGTTTGTTCTCCGCTGCTTACGCATGTTTTTCCAATACACTCTGCCTCACTGAAGCACTGCATGCTGGCTAAAATACACTTAAGGATCCCATTTTTTTGTCATTAATTACTTTAGACATCAAGTTCTGCAACTCAAAGCTCATCATCTCAAAACTCAATCACCATACTGCACTTGAGTAAATATCCCCAAGATACAACATCAAGCATATTTTCCATGTCATCTGTAGAGGCTGAAAATTGTCCTTCTATTACAGTTCACTTGAAATGGAACCAAATTGAGAACGAAAATTATCATCATCTTCCAGGTCCCTGCTGAGATGTAAAACCTCAGAGAAAAAGTTAGATCCTTCAGAAAAGGAAAACAAAACCAACAAGCAAACCCAGCAAACAACAACAAAACAAAACAAAAAAAAAATAAAAAAAAATTAAAAACCAAAACAAACTTGCCTCGTAAAATAGTTAGCACAAAAGCAAAGCTACCCAGAATGCCAATCAGAAAGGCCTATGCAGTCTGTGTGCAAAAATATACTTCTGCCCTCCAAGACAGAGTCCAGTCAATGGGCCAGAGAGCAACCATGGCAGGGAGTCATTCCCTTAAGGACACAGTTTTCATGATCCTGTGGCTGCATCTTGCCTAACACATCATATATTGGTAGATCTTGTCAAATTAAGAAAATACCTCTAATCCTCAGAGCTGCCATTAGGTGTCTTTTAGTTGCCCCTAAACGCTTTTGCTTTAAACTCTGAAGTCTTCTCTCCAACTATTAGGAGGAATATCCTTATTTTATATCCAAATTCTTTTCATGCAATCAAGAAAAAAGCCCAGCATGTAACTTAAACTGCTTTGAATAAGGCAGGGAGTTTAATACAACCACAACTGATGTCCTGGTGGATCCTTCCCAAAAGACCCAGTAAGTCAGTTGGCACCTGTAGTGCCAATAGCCCCTTACAAAAATTACTGCCAAATCAGGAAAGGGAAACCTGAAGACATAAACCAGGGGAAAAAGTAATAAATACCTTCACCTTTGAAAGTCCCAGGTGGCCACCTGACATCAATTCCTACTGCTCTACTTTCTACTTTATTTTCAGTAATTTATTTTATATATATACATATATACACATCTATATATATATAAAATTGAAAACCACTCATAGGCAAGGTTCATAGGTGGACTGTGGTTATTTACACTAAGGTAAATGACATCTGTAAGAATGTAAATTTTATCTCTTCTGCTCTGTACCTGGCAGAATACTACCAGGTAGTTTTCAGTCCACAGCTTTAGGCAACCAGCAAGTGGTCTAGCTTAAAGAGAGCTACAAGGCTGCTGAAGATGCTGGAATAAAAGAACATAACTCCACTCCAAAAGTGAAGTAGAATTGCCTGCCCCATGGGATAGATTTACTTGTGCAAAACCAAAGTTTTCTAGTTGAAAAAGCCTGTAGCTTCTGACCTACCTAGGCTCATCAGAGCTCTCTTACAGATGCTGAATGAACTCAACCTTTCCACATAACCATAATGCAAAACCAAAAGCCAAGTCTTTTCTATCAATGAAAAGAAAAAATCCATGCACAAGCCTCTTCCCTAAGGAAAGAAAAGGCAATAATTAAACCAGAAACAGATGTTAGCCACCAGGCAGACTAACATTCACAACTACTATAGTGAGGTGTTCACAGAATACAACACACTGTTTAATTGCCAACACAGCTGGAATAGCAAGCATGAAATCTTGGGAGTCACAAATGGATGGTGAATGAACAACTAACCTACTGAAAACCAAATGGCAGAAATAACAAGTCTGGGTAATCTTGAATCTAACTACTGTTTCTAGCTATTTTTACTACAAATCACTTTATATACAAAGGAAAACTAATGACAAATTTGTAACACCTATCTGTGAATAAGAAACAAAGCAAATCCAAGAACATGAATTAATATTAGACAATACTTGTTTTCCTCTTTTAATCTAGACAACAGACTGGCAGACCTGCCATGGCAAAACCAAAAAGGTACTTGTTGTACCTTGAGAAATCCTCCCCAAAAAAACCTAAATTTGATGCACACTAGTCCAGCAGCTAGCTTGGATTTTATGGCACAGACCAGGAGTTTATGCCCTTCTCTAGTTTCTATCAGCTGCCAAGGACCTCACTTTGTGGTGAATAGACTTTTCCACAGCAGTATTTTATTTATTTATTTCTATTCATTCAGATCCATGTTTTAATTATGACAGAAGCAAGAGCTCTATTATTGCAATTCTTGCTCCTTTGTGAGTTAAAAAATAAAGATAGTATCTATAATTGTTTTTTTTCACTGCTTGGTTTATTAGATTCATAAACATACTGTATGGGGAGCCAAATTCTCACAGGACTAGTCTAATTAAGAAGTCATCAGCTATGCTGATTACAGGCACTCTTCAAGAACTTTAAAATCAATAGTTCTCACAGTAATCGCAAATCTTGCATGCTGTTTCAGGGAACAGTCATGCTTTTTAGCTTTAATAGAGTATTACAATGTTCACAGAAGAGTAAAAGACTTAGAGAGATTTTTCTGTTTAATTGCTTTCTAAAAGCATGGCGACCTATCACTTTACTCACATATTTACCATTGCACTTACCAACTAAAGAAAAAAAAGTAACTTTTATGCTATGAAATATTGTCAGTTTTATGATGTAGATTTTGATTTTACATTTCAGAATAAAAGAAAGCAAGGCTATATTGGTTACGTGGTTCTATGGTTTCATAACAATCTTGTCAAATCAGTAGGAGAGCAACCTGCTGAGGGAGCTTGTTGCTTAGGTTATTAAAGTGCTGAGGATTGTTTAAAGGTTTAAGGTAAAGGGTTCATTAAAAAAAATATTCTGCTTTCTTGCAGTAAATAAATAGTTCGTGATCCAAAGTTCTTTAGCCCTAAGATTCCGGCTTCTACAAAGCACCTAGGCTAGGGGAGACCTCAGCTGTTTTTCAAGCAGTGAAAAACATTCCCAGAAGAGACAAAGAATTATGAAAAAACTCAAGTTTTGTCAATGAAAAATTCTTCTCTTCCAGAAACACTACTGTACCAGCATCCAAAACCATTGCATGTATGTGATTAGCCCAATGATTCATGCACAAATTATTACTATTGTCAGTACACAATTTCCAATTTATTTATTTTTTCAACAGTAGTATATTCACAAAGAGAAAATCCTCATTACATAGGATACGCCCTCCAAAAGATTTCAATTTCACAACTACAGCTTGAAATGCAAGCAGGGTGAATCCAGCACCAAATAACCAATACATCCAACATTAGCCCCCAAAAGTCTCCACCAGTAACGATATTTCACTATTGCACCAATACATATCTTTTGCTTCTCAGAGTTTCACTAATTCATGAATGAAGCTAAAACTTAGTTCTTTAGTCATCAGAAAAGCAGAAAAGTTTCAGGAAGCAGCCTAAAGAAACCACCCCATCTTAAAGAAGAAAGAGAAATAAGATGATTATAGAAGAAAGTTATTATTCCCGTATGATAGATACAAAGAAACATAGTGTGTTATTCAGGACATAACTATTAGAAATAATAGTCAGAGGTTAGAACAAAGAATAAATTGGATGCTGAGGAAAACTTTTACATGTTGATATTTATTAGGCTATAAAAAAAAACCCTGCTTAAAAGTATGTAGCTGAGACAGACAGGAATTTACAGCGTAACAAAGCAGATAAATATACAAGGTACTTTTATGCTATACTCATGAAAGTGCAAATTGCAGCTTAAGTTTATTTTCCACCTCTGGTATCTATTATTCATTCCATCATTTTTTCTGATGTAAATATTTGAAAAGAAACTAACAAATATTTTCTTATTCCATAAAACAATAAATCTGTATTTTACTTCTCAGTATTCAAAAAGTTATGAATAACGTACTGACCTAGGAAAATGCAGGAACACTTATCATACTCAAATGCCTTCTACTCAGGCAGAATTTTAGCATTTGAAACAGTCCAATAACAGTATGTGATATCCTTTTGAAAGTAAAATTACCAATTATTATAAAAGTAACTGTAAAGATCTTCAATGAAGAAGTTCTAGCTTTAGTTTTAGTTCTAGAAATTCTTCTTCTGACTGTACAAGCTTCAGGTGAATTGAACAGATATTCCATAATAGCAGCGGTACTAAAACATAACAATAGTAGGAAGAATCAATTGTTCATCATTCTAGGACAAGTTTAGCCTGTATAAGTTTCACCACATACCCTTACACCTCTAACAAATTTTCCCACTCCATAACCATTTGTAAAGCCAAGACTTCAGTGTCTCATAACATCTTCGTAAAAACAAGCCTGCAAGCATTGCAAGCAATGTCACTGTTCCACGTAGAATTTGCTGCTGCTTTGTTGCATTCCTTAGTCCTAGAATTCTCTTAATCTGCTGGGAATAATATACTCTAGGGCTCTGAAGTCAAAATTTAGATGTGCAATTACATGGAATAAAAATGTAAATACAGAAATGTATTTAATGTCATACAGATTGCTGACAGAACTCTGAAATTGCCCTTCCTTCCTTTGTCCCACCCCGTTCTTCTCACTCCAACTAGGGTATTTTCATCTGTGGTTATGCCTACACTTAGATTATGTTATTATAATCACTTAATAGACAAACCTCGTTATCAAAACTACTGATAAAGTTAAGGACGACATAAAAACCAAGTATTATTGTTTCCATTTATCATATAACAAAGACTGATAGATCTTATACATAAAATCAATATTTGCGTGTCTTATTTTAAAGTTCCTTTTCCCCCGTGAAAGAAAAAGATTTCTACCATTCAATGTGACAACTTATCAGTACACTAAGTAGGATTAGCTGTCTAATTCCAAGAAAAACTAATTCAACAGACTTGCTGAATTACCTATTTAGTAACTAGCACTTCATAAAACTCATCTACAAACCTAGATGGTAAACATTTTTATGATTTAACCTTGTGAATTCCACTAGGAAAAAAAATATGCCAAAGAGCTGATTTTGGTTAAAGTTCTACCTACATATGAAAGATGGAAGTTCCTTAGCAAAATATGTTTTTTTTGTGTTTTTTTTTTGTTTTTTGCTTTTACTATAAACACTATCACTTTAAACTGAGGCTAAAAAACACAACCTAGGAAAAGTGGCATGCTTCAAAAAAACAGAGCTCTATTCCATCTCAAAAACTCTATATTGAGAGTTAGTAGCCAACAGCACAATAATAGCATCATATTCTTAGAACACAATTTTTTTTTTTAATTTAAATAGCTACAATGTAGCACATACAATCCAGGAGAGAGGTGGAGAAAAATCACCATTGATTATCTGCTCAACAATAAGCAATTGGACTCAGGAGCTGAATAGTGCAGATTAGCATTAAAATACCAGTCAATTATTACTAGCTGTACTACAGCAATCTGAATGGACTACACTCTGAACAAATACCCACAGAGTTAACCAGAGCATGCAGGCCAACAGATGGCTGAATAAAAAGAGCCAGGGATTCCTGTTAATTTCAACTAGTGATGCAATCCACTCTTACCTTGTATACACCTTTTGGATACCTGTACTACTCCAGCATGATGATACAAACCAACAAATACATGACTACAGTAGAGAAGAGCTGTGGAGATGCCCACAGCATGTACATAACACATTTTTCCCCAGCGATGCAGAAGCTCATGTTCCGAAAAAGGGATAATCAATTGTGATAGAATAAAGACACACTTGAAGTATTCTGTAATTATGCCCTATTCCTGTGCAATACCAGATCTTGCAGCTATAAAAGGCTTGGAGCCTGATGCATTTCTCTCTCAATAAAAGGACAAGAGCGTATTAGGTAGAATGAAGTTTTCTAAGTAGAAAGTCTCAGCTCTCAGGTGTCTGCAGTGAGAGTCCAGGGGAGTAGTCTGCCTTTGGCCAAATTTTTTTAAGAAGGACAATTTCAGTATTCCTGGATCCAAATGCAAGACCTCAAGGCAGCTTTGTATCAGCAACTGCCTTTGCAGACTGATAGTGCTAACCACCGATGACACATTAAGAGAAATCAGAGAGGCAACGAGGGAAGGAAACACAATTGCAACGGCAGATACCCACGAGTATCAGGCGAGCATCACACTGAGACACAAACCAGAAATGAAACTTTTAGCACTACAATAATCATTTCATGGAGAGCTGGTTCAGGAAACCATTAGAGACACAGTCCCAGATTGTGTGCAGGATCTTGTTCAATTTTTTTCTACTGAAAGGCACACTAATAATGCATTCACACTCAATATCCCTACAGGAACTACAAAAGTCAAAAAATCCACCACAGCTGTACATGACTTCCAAAAAGAAAATGACACAGAAATGAGGTAGCCTATTAAAAAGAAGACAGAACCACAAGAAGAATTAAATCCCAGAGACAATCATGTCCCTCACTGAAAGAGACCACACTGAAAACCGTGCCAGCAGACATTACTTCTTAAGAACAAATTGATTAAACAACAACAAAAATTTCATTCATTGAAAAGCTAAGGTTAATCCCAAATTCAGGTAAAAAAGAATCATACACCTTGGTGGATTAAAAACATAAAAACAGGCAAAGAAAAAAGTCTGAGGATTAACTCAGAAATCACTAAATACAATCCCATCCAGAACTAGGCAAAGGTTTTTCTGTTAAAACATATTGTTTGCTATTTTATCACATTCCTAAATGTTACCTACCAAGATATACAGTAGCTTGTGGTGGTTTTACTTGTGAAAACATTTGTCAGCTAAAATTCAGACAAGTACCTTGCTTTGCTGAAGCACAGGATGTGAAAACAAAGACTGGCTGGCAAAGATCTTAGTTCTAAAATCTAATGAAGAAACATGGCTACTGTAAAACTGCATTTATGCAGAAGGTAAAACCAGTGAAACTCTCTCAATGCATGGGGTAGAAATTTCTGTTTTAAGGAAAAGCAAAAGGAAAAGTGCTTACATTGGTATGTTCCTTCAAAGATTATTCTGCTTGACAAAATAACATTTACATCAGCCTCATGCGGTTGCCAGTTTTTCTAGTAATTCCGTCATGTCATTCTATTCCTGTTGCAACAACAACTGGTAAAATTTGACATCTAAGGGCATAGATTACATCACACACCTATCTTGCCCTTACAGTCATGTGGATATATACTGTCAGATAACATCTCCTGTACTCAGCTATGGTTTCATTATTTTCCCAGTTACATTTTCTTAATTTGCATTTTTAAAATTAAAAAGCAGTGTTGATCTATACAAACTGAGTGTTTTCCCAAATAAATGCTGTAAGTACATATTGGTTATGACAACAATACTATGATGTCATCAACTGTGCTCTTTTTTTCAATGGCTACATCTGAATTCCCTCTCCCCTATCCAAACTCAGATAAGCCAGCAAGGACGGTATCTCAAGAAACCCTGACAGATACAATCCTGGTGTTCATAACACACCTGTTACAAACAAGTTGTTGATTTCTAAGTATACAATGAATTACATTTTCTGTGCACTCCCTTGATTTGGTTGAGATTTCCCCCAGCGACAGTCAAAAACGGTGAAAAAAAAATGAAGAAACAAACGTAAGGCTATTACCACATGTACACATAGAAGTATCTCTCATTGCTATACTGGTTTTATGTCTGGATATGAGTAACAAAAAGAAATAACTATCAAAGGAATAAAAAACCCCCCAACAACAAGAAAAAACAGAGAAATGACCAACCAAAACTCACTAAATGAGCACTTCACAAACAAATTACATGGGATTCCAGATGAAAACAAAACCAAAACAAACCAACAAACAAAAAACAAACATAAAACAAGCAAACAAAAAAAATATCTCCCCAATATCAAGAGCAATGCTAACACTCAAATCTGCGTATTGGCATATTTTAAAAATGTCAGTTTTTTCTCCTCTAGGCAGGCATTAGGGCCCAACATATTCTGTGTTCACTCTTCCCTAGAAGTAGAAACATGCTGAGGATTCTTCCAGCTCCGCTGATTCAGCTTGTTCAGGACAAGCTCAAAAAAATCTCAGGAGAGGTTTTCAGACGTTTTTTTAAGTAAAGCCTAGCATTATTTTCACTCCCCAGACGAGCTGTTTCTCTGCCAGCACTGTTCTTTACCAGCCCTTACACTCAGCTCCCACAGTAACTCAAAAGAAATACTGTGCATTTACAGGCACATTTGTTTTGTTTCACTCTAAGAACTGCTAGAGTAAAAAGCTTTTGAAATTACCTCAAACCTTAAATTCATTATATACTCTACCTACCATGATTTCTGACCAACAAATTAAAAAAATCAGTACACATGAAAGAGATGATAAAAATATTTGGATCACAGCATCAAAGCCAGCTGATCCAACACAAGAGCCTGAGGCATGAGGGACAGGTCTTATGAGCACTGTTCCTTCAGTGCTCCAAAGTGAAGTGGAAGATAAAAATGGGCAAGGGGCTGGTTACAGTGAAGAGGCAGTTGAGCATGTAGCTCCTTATCTATCTTTTAATCCATTAGTCATCCAATTTCCATTCATGTTTAGTGTTCACGAAAGCATAAAGCCAGGCACAACCATAGAGGTGAGCTTAATAATGCTGACAGAGTAAGCATGCAAGAAAACTTGGCATTTCGAGGAATGAGTTCAAGGTAAAAGCTTTACTACATACCCCTCATTTTGTCTCTCTCATTTATCCATCAATATAGTAAAATATCACACAGTGTGTACTTTCAGAAGAAAACCCACATTCCCAAAAGCTATGCTACAGCTTAAGAGAGGACATTAAGATAAACACCTCACAAAACTCTCCGGGGAACAACATGGAAAGAGACACATTGCATGAGAACAATCTTATAAATCAATTCTTCCAGAGTAAAAATAAGTTTTCACACAGGTAATGTTCATGTTAGGACTTAAGGGAAAAGACGTAAGAAGAACAAGTCCTACACAAGTCCTACCTACAGTAGATTTTTAAAATTTTAAATAAAGTGCATTAAATAGGAAAAATTACACCATTAGTGTAACTGAACAGCTTCAGTACCAAGTTCACAAAACAAGAGTTTGGGAAGGAAAAGGAACAGTACCAATAAAAGATTGTTGAACTCCTTTACGAAACAACTATGTTAAAATGAGGAAATACATTTAAGTATTATACTTTAGTGGAAGGGTTTACTCTAACTTAAGGTGGATGTAGTAGAACACTTAGTATATTTCTTTGTTTATTTCAACTTAAGTCATGTGCCAAGTAGCACTGGCAGCATAAATAATAGTAAAGCAGCATAGTTAGCTACACATGTAATCAGAATTTATTCCCTGCACTTAAACTGGCTCCTAAAACCAGTCATTCCATAAACATGGAGCATCCGAAGCTCAGAAATAATTTCAGAAAAACACACTGACAGCTCTGCACATATAAGCTCATAATAACTTGACTTCCATCACTTCACAAAATTCAGTGATATTCTGGAACACAAACTCCTAACAGCTAATGAAAAGCTTCTCAGCAAAGAGCAGAAATAAAACATAATTAAATGCAAAAAGAAAATCAATTTTAAAGTCTAATTACTAGGTGTCTGTCAAAATACATTTCATCTAATTAACCACACACACTCAAAACTTGCATTTTCTCACTGTCTGCTGTGGAACTACAAAAAATTATACTATAATGCCACTGAATCACTGCTATAGAAAAACAAGTAATATGTTTTGTAAAGAGGAGACGTTTGAAGAATATACTTTTGTTAAACCAGCTGATAGCAAGTGAGTCTGCGGAGAAACTTCTGGCACATATGCCCTGCATCAGAAAGAGAGAACAAATGACAGTATCTCACTAGAGGAAAAGTAAAATTATTAATTTACAATGCTTAATTTAAGGCTACAGAGGAACAGAAAATAATAATTAAAGTTTCTGAGGAAGGAAGTCACCTTGTTAGTTAACACTAAATTTCAATCTTCTATAACAAAAGTACTCCAATCAGCATCTACTCTAAAGGAATCGCCTTTGTCCAGAAAAGATGCCAAACACAGGCTTGTTTCACAAGTAGTCTGGCAACCAAAGTTGTACTTCTGGTACACAACTAGCTACTAATTCCCCTCCACTGACAGCTAAATGTTTCAATGATTCACAAAAGAAAAATGATGATTCATTTCAACAATTACAGTGCAAATTCATATTGGTTACTTAACTGTCCTATTCTGACCGTAAAAGAATAGCCTCCCCTCAGAAATATTGAAAAGTTGTATAGATAATTACTTCTTTCCTTGAGTTTTCACAGGTTAAAAATTTAAGCTTGGAAATCTTACCTACATGATAACTGCTAAGTTTCAGGTCAGCTGTGAGTTTTAACACTTTTTAATGGAAGAGAAAATGAGAACATAATGCATAACCAAATCTGGAAAAATTTAACAGACTTCCTATTTCTGAAATGATAAAAAAATTTCAACATAATTATTACTTCATTTACCTCACTGTACTTACAAGGTCAAAAGGGGCAGGAGGGCAATTTTAAATCTTTTCTTCTGAACCAATTTTGGCTCCCTCTTTATTTTTATATCAATATTTTCATCCTTTTTTCATTTTTGCCTGCCTGTATTTATGAATTTGTCTTTCATTTAGTTTGCAAAGTTTCCAGGCAGAAAACTTTCTCTGTTCCTACTTTATTTTTGTTGCTGCTGCTGCTTTGGATTGGTTTTCTATATCTTTCTTTCTTTAAGGTCTTGGCATCACGAAAGCTGATAAGCCTCAGAAGAAGCTAAATTCAAAACCCCAAAATGAAATGTCTATAACAAAAAAAATTCCCATTTGGGTTAAAAAGGCAGGATGTAGACAAAGAAAAATACTCAATAAATTGGCTTGCCATTTATGCAGTCGTTAGCCCTTTATTCTAGACCAAAGGCTGTTCCCTAATATTGAGAATTTATCAAGAAATATGCTCATAGTAAGGCAGTCACATGATAAAGTTGTAGAGAGACATAAAAGCTTGTCTATTCTGCAGAAAGAGCTGTCATTAGATAAGCAAAGAAAAATAGCACAAAGAATTACAACTTTGCTTGTACCTATTTCTTTAGAATCTTTTATAATCCATTGCACTCAAAGACATTAAAGCTGTAGTTACAACTCCTTGTTTGGGAAAAATGCTTACAGCAGGAAAAAGCTTGCAAAGCAGTGAAGCGATAAATAATGGGACTTATAAAAAGGCAGAGGATCTGAATAAAACAACCTGTATAAATTTAATTAATTGCAAGCTAATACAAAAAAAAAAAAGGCAAAGAAAATCTGAGTTTCCTTTGGGCAAAGAAAATCTGAGTTTCCTTTTCTTAAAGGAGACACTTCATATTTAGGTATATTACTGAGCAAGAAAATGGCTCCAATGTACAAATGCTTCACTACAGTACAAAAGGCATTGCACCTCATTATGTGGCTCACCTCTGTTACTCAAATTAATTTTAGCTATCTCAGTAAACATCTCACTCCTTGTGTCCATTTACTTTGCTGTCTGGCAGAAACAACATTTATTATAGCAAAGAAGCATTTTGAGAGAATAAACATTCTATAAGCAGAAAAAGACCAGCAATGTAATTAATTGTCAGGTAAGCAGAAAAATGCTGACATATTAGTGGATTGTAAAGAGAAGGACAACAACAATACTGAAGCCCTAGCAAAAGTTTTCTCTGGGACTGCATTCCAGAAAGCATGTACTAAGAAGAAAAACTTAAAAAAAAAATCAGGAAAGTGATTAAAACTGAAATTTAAGTTTAATCTTTAGAACAAAGAAAACAAAAAATTTTCTGAGAAAGTTTAGCAGTAGCTTCCCTTTTGTCTGTCAAATAATTCATAAAATGCTAACAAAAAAAACTTGACAACTGTTCTCTCCTTACTGATGATGCCCCCATCTACTACAATGTTACCATCAAAATGTATATTTCTCAAGCGTCCTCTCATCTCCCACCTTCACAAGGTAATGACAAAGCAGCATTGCCTTTCAGGATGAGCAGACTTCATCTGCAAACCTGTTGCTTGAACTACTCCACATAACAAAAAAAAACTCCAAATAAATTAATAGCTTGATCAACATCACAGATTTTTCTCTATGAAGATTAAAGAACACAACATTTCACATAATTTAGTCCTTCACCCACCAACTTCAGGACAATGCTCAGAACTGCACAAATACCAGCAACAACTCTAAGGGTACCAGAGGACTAACAACTACAGAAAATAGTTAGCATATAATTTTAAGAATGAATTTGCACAAATTAGATTTAAGCTTTGTTCATACCTAACTCCTGAAGTTCCCCCTGCTCCTCATATATAGAAAAAAAAAAAATTTGACAGTGGCTCTAACACAGTTTCAACCTCAGTTAATTTTATTTTGTTTTTTTAATAATTTGAAATTCCATGATTATCTTTTATTAAGAGTATTAAGAATAAAGCACTTACAAATCACACTAAAAATTAAGTTTGTAGATTTGAAAGCTATCTAACCCGGACTGTATCCCATTGTAATAAAACAAAAACAAAGAAAAACATAGGGTGACTCTGAATGTACGTGCTTGACATACACACACGCTTCCTCATAGCTGTCAACTGAATAATTATAGTCAGGACGTAGTGATGCAAAGTAAAAAGCATTTGCAAAAAAACAACATTCTTTTTCTTCTGTCAGGAAAGTAACATATACTGTGCCTATCCCCTTAAAAAAACCCACAAAGCTAAACTACATGCAATTTTGAGTATGTGAATACTCTATCATACAATAGATTGGGCGTATAAATTAAAATTCATAATTACAAACAGCAGAGAGGTCTCACAGGCTTGCCATCTCTCATGAAGCACATTTCTGTATGGAAAGAATCTGTCCATTTTGCAGGGAAGCTGTCACTTAAGCAATAGCCACAAGAGATTCAGACCTTACACTTCTGGAATAGAATTTGCTGACCAGTACAAGTCCCCGTGTTTCAAGAAAGAAGAGAAAATCCAAAATGACAGAATGCAGCCTCCCAGGGATTACACGAACTTGGCCAGTAGGTTCAATTAGAAGTTTTTATGAAACTGGAATTGCTGTTACAGCTCAATATTTGCAAAACTGTTATGAAGTTCCTCCCAGGAAAGGGAGGTTGTTTGATTTAACAACTGTGTTTTCACAACTTTAGCACTTAATCTGCTCAGAGACAAGATATCACCCAAGCGCATGAGGCAAAACACAAGATTATGGTAAATAAAACCAGCTGGAACTCCATAACTTAATTAAAGGATCTGCATTTCACTCTTGAATAAACACCTTCACCATCTTTTCTTCAAATATTGTTTCCTTTGCTCACTTCTCTCATAGTACCAAATACATTTTGAAAATTCCTTATAATGCTAAACATGAAAGTCAGGCTAATGTATGCTCCCTAAAGTTTTAAAGGAAAAAAAAAAAAGAAAATAAACCACATAAGAGTAATGTTATAATGTTAATGTTCCAAAGCATTTTTAAAGGAGTACGTCAAAACATTACTCCAGAATCTGTTGCATGATAATAAGAGCAATAAATTACATGCATTACCATAAAAACATAATCCTATCAAAATTGTGTTTTATAATGGAGTCCAATTTTCTCCAAATTGAGATGCTCTGCTGACTAAATTGAAGCTTAAATCAGATGACAGATGATTTCTGGCACAATAAGAGAGAGTATGCCACCCACTAACCATTTTCGTGTTTGAAACAAAACAAACAGCTTGGTGAATATGAATCAAGAAATATTCTTCACCAAAAAAAAATAGAAAATGTGATTAAAGAGATGATAATGGGCTATTCCTGCTATCCATAGATTGCCACCTTCTCAAAACTGAGGGATGAGATAATTATATTACACAGAACTTATTAGAAATGCTAGTAGCAGCAAGACTTCTCAACATTTTAGAAACTGAAGTAGAAGATGAATAATCTACTTATCTCCCCCATACATTTTTATGGGGAAAAATGAAACTTTTTTTTTCATCCTCTTCCCAAAATACGTAATTCTGTCAGAAAACTACGCAAGTCACAGTTTCACAGAATGGGTAATGCTGGAAGCAAGAACAGTGGGTCGGTCCAGTCCAGCCTCCCTGCCCAAGCAGGCTCATCCCAGAGCACACGACACGGAATTGGGTCCAGAGGATTCTTGAATATCTCCACGGAGGGAGACTCCACCACCACTCTGGGCAATCTGTCCCAGTGTTTGGTCACCCACATAATAAAGTAGCTCTTCCCCAAGTGCAGGTGGAACTTTCTGTGCATCAATTTCTGCCCACTGGCTCTTGTGCTATTGCTCAGCATCACCGAGCAGAGCCTGGAAACATCCTCCTAGCACCTCCCTTTAGATACTGACAGACATATACTTATAATATATTGAAAAACCTCTTAAGGATAGAAATATTGTTGTATATACTCTAAGTAGGAACATCAACCCAAAAAAACTAACAACACAAAAATATGACATTCTAACCTTAGGTCACATTTCGTAACACAAAATATTAGAAAAATGCTTTTAAGTCAGATTTGCTAAAAAAATTAGTTTAAATAAGCGCAAGTTATTTTTAAAATATCAGTTCCATATGGAAAGGAAATTTACCATTTTAACAAGGTAAATACAAGACTTATATGTAGGTTATTCATGGCAAAATGGGACTTATCATCTCCATTCTTTTTAAATTTATTTCTTGTTGAGTACCAAACATCATATCTACATGTAAATCAATTTGGAATACTTGAGTAATGGTCAGAAATGGAATTTTTTATCCAGCTTTCTATCTAACTTTTAAAGCATTCCATAAACTGGTACAGCTATGAGGGCCTTCAGGAAAGTCCCCTCTTACATTAAGACTGCGTGGCCCAAAAATCTGCTTTTGTTCAAGTCCTGTTTCATCCTGCACACAGCCTTGGAACCACACAGAGATAAAAATTACAGAGAGCGGGTGGCCAGAAACTTTAATTCACAGCTCTGCTGTGAATGCTATGGATGTCAGTCCTCTGGGGACCAAATGACAAATGGAGGCAGCATCATTAAGGCACACACCCCAGCAAGAGGAGAGTATGGATGTTTCCTCTGCTTTTATACTCTGCTGGTTTTATACAGCTGCACTAAACCTATGCATTGGAAGAGTAGAAATTTCTGTTTCATGGGTTGGAGTGTTAATGACAGTTGAAAATTTTAATTCTCTTTATGTGATTATATTCAATACTTTTACCTTCAGCCATCTCAAATAAAAGTACCTCACTAACCCTTACAGAAACTCTACAAAACAATTACTTGTTACTGCAAGAAGCTAAACCTCTACTACACATCTCTGTGAAGTCAAATGAACTGAATAAAGGTAGTATGGCAGATGTATTCAATTCCAGTGTCCAACATCTAAATGAGTATTTTTCAAGCTGGAAGATAGTTCTATAATTGAGAACTTCTATATTATTGTATAAAAGAAGCACACACACAGGCTTCATATACATTGTACTTCAAAATTCAAAACTGCTATAAAGGATGAAAAAAATATGGTTTTGTAAGAAAATAACAAAATTAGAGGACCTACATCAGTAACACACCAGTATTCAAAATGTCTCCTACTTTCATCTCCTTGGTAAGAATTCAAAAATTGTCCACTCTTGCTGGTTGAGCAACACAAGCTATGCACATGTGGAGATTATGCCTAAAATGCTACCGTGAAAAGCAACTACTTTGACAAAGTACCAAAATGAACTATTAATGGAGACTCACTTACCTTATATGCTCATTATAATTCAGTGGAATTAAGTCAACCAATATCTTAAGTAGACTATTGTTGATGTTAAAATAGATAATTTCTTAGGCAGAGTAAGTTTTTGATTCACCCTTCTTGTTTCCTTCCCAATTTCCAATCTAACAACCTAACAAAACTTAATATTGATTCTACATTGATGAAAATCTTTGACAGACAAAACACTTGACATTTAACATTACCATGCAAAAACTAGCCTTTTGCTACCTATTTCATCCAATTTTCTACCTCCAAGTCATCTTTTTCTTCAGGTCACAGATTTTTACATATCTTAACTGCATTTAAAGCATTTTGTTAGGTATGTGATACTATGAATCTTGAAACAGAATTTGTCACACCATTACGTGTATTCCACTTATAATAAACATACTTGCCCACATCTTTGAAAGCGCCACTATATCCCAGTTTGCCATGACTTTTTCATCAGATGCCAGGAGTAGAAACCCCTTTCCTGGCAGTATTCCTGCACACCTGTCAGCCATATCTAAAATACCCTGCAGTGCAGCCATCCTACTTTGAAGGTACATCATCAATTCCCCAGAAGAAATTAGCATGAGGGATAAAGGGCCAAATATTTTGAAGCCCCTTACAATTCATTCACAGCTATGAATGAATTATAACCATCCTGAAACCACACTCTAGGTGTTCTATGTCCTGGTTTTTTAAATCATTTTTCTTCAAAGCTTTTGTGTTACAAGAACACAAATTATAAGTCAGTAATAATTCCTACCCTAAGCCCAGATCAGAGGTTCACTCATCCAATAATATTTGGCAAACTTACTGAGGTTTGAATTGTGCCAGCAGTGTTGCCAGCATATCCAGTACTATCATGGTATGTTCCACTGTGCTATGCCCTCATTTCTTAATAGCAAAGATTTATACTGTGTCCTTTGAGTTTAAAAAGTAAGTGAACACATGCAGATGGGAGAGGAGGAGCTGTGAACGCGTGTAACACACAGCATAGATAAAAGTTGCTAGGTTTAGAGGCACGACAATGATAGGAAACTCAAAATTTTATCATGAAAATTTTCATTACTGACCAAGCTGTATCTTAATACTTGAGAAACATGAAACAAAATGTGTCAAACATGTTCAAGCTCTTAAGCAACTCATTATTTTAACTGGCTAGTATTTTCCCTGGGAAAAAGAACAACAAAAATCCTTTTACAACATACGTTATCTTGATGTTTATCTTGGCAATACACACACAAGCAGGTTTTAAGTTACTCTGAAAAGTATGACTGAAAACTAAAAACTATTTCAACAGTTTCTAGCCTCCGGAGGGAAAAACATGAAAGTAAATATTTTCATCATTGAACAACCACTGTTTTTGTTAGTCAGCCATATTAAAATACAGTCCTATATGCTAAAATAATCTCACGTCTTCTCAATAACTTACATACAAGTGAACTAGAACAGTTCTGGACCAGCAATTAATTTCCTTCAGTGAAAAAACTACACAATTAGATCTAGAAAATCAAAATTGAAAGTGATAGTGTCACTGTAAGCATTTACACTGCTATTTTCATTCTGTGAATGTATATAGCTTCTCATTATACTACTAATATGAATGAGACCACACACTAACTTCATTACCTTCAAAACACCTGGATAATTTAGCTCTAGTTTTCAGTGTAAATTCAGAAGATTGTATATATCAAGGCTTACTGTGATTTGTTTTCATTATTGTAATCTTAAATGAGTTGAACGGCCCTCCAAATAAAACACAACAAAGCTCAGTAATGGAAAAGCAGCCAAACATCTATTTCAGTTAGTCTACAAGTAAACCAGTATTCAGTCTCCCACCAATTTAAGAAATCCCGTAATTTATTCTCAAAGAAGTCATAAATAATAACCTTATCAGAATGGCCATTTATAACACTCGTAAGGCTTTAATGTTTCATGGACACAGACACACAACAAGAAGATGGAACAGGAATTTACTTCCATACAATACTAACTATATTAAATGACAGGTTTCCCTAAGAAGCCATGTAGAGCATGCTTGCAAAAATTTCCCACCTCAGTTCAATTACCTGAAAATTGAAGAGTTTTGAATATGCTTCTCAAAATTAATTAATAGACATAGAGAATATGCCTCATAGTAACCAATATTCAACTGACACTGGAATGTCTTTAAAATACAAGCCACTTTGTTTTTTGAAACAAGCATCTCAGTATTACAGCTAATAAAGCAACTCTGCCAAGTGAAATTTTCATTAAAGTAATGGCTTGATACATAAATGAAAACAAAATCCAAATTTTAACTATCTGGAAAAAGTCATCTGTTTGAACCTTATCCCAAAGGCCATCTGGATTTGCAAATGCAATTATCATTATTTTAGAGTGGCAATCTTGGTAATCATAGTTTATGCAGAAGAATTCACAGGTATTTAATAATCTCACAGGAAAAACTCTTTTTTTATGTGTAATGGCCCTCTGGATGCAATTTAAAAATATCAAACGTTCCTCAAACATACCACTTTCTACTGTATACTTCCACTGAATTCTATACAGAAAAACAGAACTAAAAGACTCATCACTTTCACTCTTAAAAAAAATTACATGATGTAACATTCTTCCAGCTTATTTTGCATTGTTTTCCCTGTTTAGATATGCTTCCTGAAGTACACCACTGCCTTCTGTCTGTACCAATATCTTCTTTTATCATCACTCCTGTTATCAAAAAGCCTCTGTCACTTGAACCCTTTAGATTAAAAGAGCCTGTAAATATCTAGGTTTCTTCCTTACAGAACAGAATCACAGAATATGCTGAGTTAGAAGGGACCTTTCAGGATCATTGAGTCCCACTCCTGGCCCTGCACAGGACACCTCAAGGATAACACCATGTGACTGAGGGCAATCTCAAGATGCTAGAACAAAAGCAAAATTTTGATTCCTTTCTTTAAGAGGAATTCATAAATATTTCACAAAGCAGAAAATTTAATAATACAAGTTGCCTAACTGGAAAAAAAAAGCAGCCTCAGTTTTGAGTCATTTTTGCTTTTGGGATAGACTTACAAATATGTTTTTTAATACATACTTAATGTTCACCTCAGGAACTAGACAATCAGTAATTAACAGCCCACACTTCCAATTTGCAACTTCAGTCATTCCCTTGGCATTATTACTTGATGCAACATTTACTAATATTAATCTGTTCTAGTTGAATTAGACTGATATTGCAACTCAACTTGCATCAGTTTGAATTACATATGTTATGGAAAATTAAAAATCACTAATATGCACATTCCTACTTTCTTAATCTTTATTATAGCTTCTAACTTTAAAATATTTTAAATATAATCTTCATTACATGAGGATATTCAGAAAAAATACAAATGGAATTTATCAAGTACTAGAAATTCAAACATTTTTACAGAATTTGAAAATTGTAGATGTATTGCAGGTTGCATAGCCTTCAAAAAAAACCAAAATTCACAACTGGGATATAGACTCACTTCTTCATCCTATTTTTATTGATGAAAATAACTGATTAACTTGTAGTACGTACACTCAGATTCAGTTGCTATTAATTAAGCATATTTTCACAAGGACTTCTACCAAAAGCTTTTGCATAACAGTGAAGAGATTTTCAAATATCAAAATACCTGAAACAAATTGCAAGTCACTGCTCTAACCAAATATCATGTTCATTCTAAACTTTACACATCAGTTCATCACATCCAATTCACCATTTAAAAGCCATCACACTTAAATTTAGAAGGCTATAAAATTTTCTATGAAAATTATAGTTTTTCATTTGCAAATTGCTCAGCTGTCTATAGCTGTTTATAGAGAGATGACCAAGTCCATTCTTAGAATTTTAAAGCATGCAGTGAGAAAGTACCTAGCTTGGAAATACTAATAAAACTTAAAAAGGCTAACTGGGTTTCATACATAGTTTTAATAACAGAGAAAAAACTGATTTTGTGCAAGGTGATAAGACACATATTGGTTTCTTACTGTACACTTCCACTGAATTCTATACAGAAAAACAGAGCTGAAAGATTCAGGCACAACAGACAAGAGAAACCAGACACAAAGGAAGACTATTTACAAGGAGTGGGAATACCTGCGGATATAAGGAACTGGCAAGCAAAATAGGACCAGACAGCCCTGCAGCTTCAAGTCACTCCACTGCTTCCAGTGGTATAAACAAGCCATATTTATCTTGGATCTGATGTCATTACTGTTTTGATTCTACTGAAATGTATAGCAACAGAGTTAATATTTTTAGCCCATGCAGTAAAAATGGCAGAAGAACCAGTTCCCCCAATGACTGTATGCTCTGAAAAATAGGTTCAGAAGAGTATCTGTGTGCAGTTATAGGTCAGAAGCTTGAAAGTTTATCAGCATCCTTCTGCATTACAGTTCATCTAGAGAATGCACAGCATGAACTTTTCAGCACTGTTCCCCAGAGGCAGTAGTGCCAAAAATAAAAACCAGGGATTTCTCTCAGCTGCCTAAGCATGTAATATTTATTTGAGATCTTAAATATTTCCATCTACACACTCTCTGGAGGCAACTCTGCCATCTTCCATGACAGCACTACCCAATTCCTCAGGCTGTCTCATCTTTCACCACCTTTCTTTCTTCCTCTGCAAATACTCTCAGTAAACTCTGCTGCTTTTGCCTTTTAAGTCTATCCTCCTTTGTCATTCTTTTTGCTAAAATACTCATCCCTCTGTCAGCCTGTCCTGAAAAAGACATTTTCCACCTGGTTTGCTTTCTCTGCTTCATCCAAAACTTCTCCCTTCAGCTCCTTCCCCAGTTATATTTTTTAGAAGTTTTTCGTTTTGTTGCCTTGCCTGCTATCCACTTTCCACACTCAGTCCAAGGAGGTAACAAACACGTTTCTGTGGTATAATCCTGTTACATTTTTCTCTCTGCACAACATCCCTAAAGTGTACTATAAAATGAGGCTCCAAAGACCTTTAGTTGTTCCTACCTCCATGGGGAAGACTAGGGTTGTCAGCCAACATACTGATTTGATTTGGATGTGTCAATCCAGGTCTATAAAGCCATATTCCTCAAAATCACCATCTTATACGATGTAAAAAAAAAAAAAAAAACCCACACTAATTTGGAATAAACCATTACTAAATTACTAGAATATTTTTAGTCCAAAAATAGTCCCTCCAGTTGTCAATTCATTTAACACCTTTTTAACACTCCAATTTTAATGGCAAACTGGATTATTACAATGAACTTTACAAAGAAAAATACATTGCAGTTACTTTGGGCTGTTTCCAAGTAACAACATAATTCTAGAAAAAAATGTCATTATGCTAAAGAATTTGTGGCTTACAGCTGTAAGTCTTCTCAGTGAGTCTATGCATGTCCTAACCCTACTCCGTGGCATTCACAAATTGCTGTACATACAGCTGAAATGCTGCTAGATTAATACTGGTGCTTCCCACCCCTGCCTGCCAAGAACAAACAGGAAGAATGCCATTTACAGCTCTTAGGAATATTGTCTAAAACTGACTATAAATCTGAAGCCTCTGAAAAGTCACTGCAATTTTCCATAAATACTTGATTTTTCCCTAGTGACTGCAATAAGGGATTTGTGACATTTTGAGGCAACAACAATGCCCATGAAGAACAGCAGGAGACAAGACAGGAAAGTTTCAGCAGGTGAATATGGAGCTAGCTACAGAACCCATCTCAACATGTTTCAGAGATGAATAACAGGGCTGATGGAGTAATCAAGGCTACAAGCACCTCTTTCACGGGACCTTTGTTGGCTCAGAAAGAACCAATTCTTTGAATAAGCTTTATCAGTGGAGAAGAAAGGAAATTGAAACCTAAGATACTACCAAAAAGAGAGACAGACCTCTGGCATTTGTTTTTCTATTTAAAAAAAAAAAAAAAAAAGCCAAATCTTTCCATTGTTAATGGCTGCCCAAATAAGAAAAGGGGGTAACGGACTAAAGCTTTTTTCTTTTTTTACCAGCATCTTACACACAGTCATCCAGAAAGTAAAACTGAGAAGACACTTTTCAGTCCTTTCCCGCAATATTTTTATTCTTCAAAGAATATTTGCTTACCTATAAAGGGATACCTAGAGGGCTGCAACTTCCAAGTCTCCATATATTTGTTTTATAGGTAAACCAGAGAGTGCCTACCAGTAAGCAAATTAAAACAGGCCAGCCAATTCCTGTGAACACTTCAGCCAGCTGAACAGAATAGCTGATTACAGTGCTCTAATAAACCACTTCATTAATACAAACCACTCCACAAACAGGCTGTGAGAATTCCACCGAGAGCTGACTTGCACACATACAACAAACTCCAAGAAACCAGGAAAAAAACCCAAACCAAAAAACCCTGTAGTACATAGACATAGATATGTAGATAATATAGATATTTATATACATAACTAACACAGATACATAGACCAACAATTATAACAATTCTTCATGCACAATAAGAAAAACTTTTTCCACTGTTACCATTAAGAAGCAACCTGAAACACTCAGCCTTTTCTGTTCCAGAAAATTTACTATCCTTCAAGTAGCTTCAACAGGAGGCAGACACTGATGTCTCTCAAATAGGAAAAAAAACTGGGCAACTCAGCTTAAAAGATATGAATTGAGATAACCATCATGCTGGTTTATCAGTCACTAAACCACGTAGATTTATTGAGCCCTTGAAGTGTTCCATTACAGGCTGACATGGTGCTGTATGAAGTTTTATCTATGTACACAACTGCGCTGTAGCTGATTTGTGCAGTCACGTGTGCCTGACTTTCACTGCTTTATTACAGAACACCGCAAGAACACCATTCTACCAGCACACACAACAGCTGTGAAGGGCTCTACAACTTTATTTAGACAAACATTTCACACTAGTCACGTAACAGAAGCTCCTGACAGCAAGTTCTAACCTGTTATTTATCATACCAAGAAATCCGGAGTAATCCACACACTAGTTGTGACTGAATTTAATACCTGAGTGTATGTGAATTATGTAAGACAGAATAAGGCAACTATATGGAGACTGGAATCTTCCCAGCCATCATTAACTACTGGAAATAACTTGGAATAGGAAAAGTACTGTCAGTCTAAGCTAGGAATGCCAACCAAAAGCACAGAAGACCACAAACATAAGAAAAGCAAAGAAGCAGAACAGCTCCTTTATTGCGTCCAGAAGAACCTCTGTGATAAAGCTACTCTTCCATGTAATTACTTGGTCTTGTTCTAGAAAATGCAACAGTTAATGGAAAGAAAATACAACTTCTCCTTCTAAGCAGCCCTTCAAGGATAAATACAGTGGAGCAAATCACACTGTTCTTTTTTTTGTTGTTGCAAATCCAACTAATAGGAGCAGTTAACCTCCTCCCTGCCAGGCAGCTGAAAGTTCACAGAACAGGTTTCAAAGAGAGGCTGCATAACTCTACCCATAAAGGACACGCAACACTTGCCTGGAAGAGCACCTTCTCTGGCCTATACCATGTTGAACATGATCCTGGACTTGGGCCCTCCATAAGTACCTGCCACTCTACATATGTCTGTGATTCATCACCTGTGAGGGCAGCCCCAGTTAGTCCCTGCTACCCACCTAACCACCACGATCCACAGCATTCATAGTGCTTCTGCCTCATGCCCCTTCCTCCCTCCCTCCCTCCCCCTTGAGGCAATCAGACACTAGATTTTCCTCACAGTGATGCAGAAAAGAGTCAGAAATAACTCATCTATACATAAAGAGTCAAAAGACAGGCTCTTTGCAGACCTTTCATTTAGACCTAAGTGCCTGTTCTGAACAAATTTTTGAATGAGACTGCCCATTAATATAAAAAGTCTGCAGAAAGACAAATCCTACATTAAATACCAAAGCTAGATATATGAATTCTCCTAACCCAGTAAGACTTAGAAGTTTTGAAAAATATTACTGCATTATCTCCTGAAAACTATACACCACTTTGAAACTAACTTGAAATCTAATTTACAAATATACCAGAAGACCTCATATTTTAGCTTTTTAAAAATGTTTAGAAATTCATTGCTAAGAATTTCTTTCACCTACAACAGCACTTCAAAAACAGAACGCCACAGACATTACAAGAAAAAAAGCTAATCAAACTTTGAGATGTATCAAACAGATACTGAAAAAGCTGCTTGGCTACATAGGGTGTGGGAATTTTTTTATTTATGCAGTGGGTCTTTTCAGCAGCTTCTGGAGCATCAGATGTTCTCTATAGATCATTCCTTCCTTCAACAAGGAAACAGCTTCTCTGTGGAAAGCAGTGTGGCCAAACAAACAACATAAATTGGAACACGATTGAATAGAGTAAAAAAATGCTGAACATAGATTTGGTGGTAAACAAGTAAGTCAACACAATTATACCCTTAAAAAGCATATTTTCCCTGACAGTTCACTGACCTCTAAAGATTTCCTGTTTTGAATTAACTAGTGGATAACAATAAGTCATCATACCAAGAGAATTTTCCTCTGTTCTGAACTATCACGTACTGGTAACAAGTACAGCAGGTTTCCCACTCAAAAACACAAGGTAAATTAGAAGAATAAGCTCTTCATGTCTCTGTGTTCTTCTTCTGTAGCATTAGGTAATCAGACATCAATTTATTCTTCCACAGCTCCATACATTGATTATATGAACAAAACACATCGCCTGCAGAGAGCTTCTTGTTAGATTATATTCAAGGGCAAGAGTGCATTATTTCATCTCCTTGGTTTGTTCTATCCACAGAACAGTTTTAAAGAGTCTCCCTAAACTCCAAGGGAATCACTGCCTGTAACAGAAAATATAAAATTACTCTTTGACAGAAAATACTGCCATCTTCCTCAACTCTAAGCCTCCTTTCAATAGCAAAGTAATCAAAGAGATTAGTGGGGCTTCTTTGGTTAAACATGACCAAGAATCAGGCAAGATACCTCCATGCACATAACATACAGAAGTATTCCCAAATATTACTAGAGTCTTAAGAACATGAAAGTGGTTTTCAAGACAGTTGACACAGATGAGCACACCTCAGGTCAAGTTTCTAGCAAACTTTGGGAAAGGACAGACAACTTGCTACTATTGATGCACCCCTTGTGAGCGATACTCTCCACTCCATCAGCCACCCAAATTTTACTGTCTTTTTGTTCTTCGTCTTTAAACATTCACAGGGAAGATGTGAGGGGGAGGGAAAAGAGGGAAAAGAAAGGAAAAAGGCAAATAAAAAAAACTTCAAGTGTTGATTATATTAATAAATTGATTTATTGCAGCATAAAAAGGAAGAAGATGAAAGAGGTTTTGACCTCTTTCTTGGACAGTATGTAGAGGATCAACTACAACTGCAATGTTTTACAACAGATTGTGTTTCAGAAGAGATGTTCATACGGGGCAGGGCTGAAGCACTCTACCACCATTCACACAGAAGCACTTTGTTCCGCAAAGGCAAAAAAAATCAATATACTATTTACCAGAAAGCCTTACAGAAACAGGGGTAAAAGAGGGACTGTCATGCAGCATAGTATAGTGTCAAATATAAACTTTACCTTCCCCAGATTTCAGCTTTTTTTTTTTTTGGTCTGCTTAGAAAACACCATTAAGTGCAGGAAGGCAGAGGACTTCCATTTAATTCTCACTGTATTAGCATTGGCAAGAATTTGAATGCCTTAGAGTATAAAGATCAGTTTTCCAATGCTATTTTGGAACTGAATGAAGAAGTCAAACCTCATGAATACTGTGACTAAAAAGAAACCCTAAAAAAGTCATTCAATAAGGATGGGAAATGGATGCAGCGTGTTTGCCTGTTACATACTTTCTAAAGGGTCATTCCACACTGGAATTTTAAGCAACTTTTAACCAAAGCCAAAAAGCAGCCCAGAAACTACATCACAACATCGAAAAATAGAAGTCACTCATCAAACAAAAAAAAAAAAAAAGAGAAACAAATACAGTGAAAAAAAAAATACATGCTTGAAATAATGACATAGACAATTTAAAAAAAAAAAAGCTGGATGGATCAATTTTTCTTTTTCTCTTTTCCTCCTCTGAAGTAAATACACCAGTTCCATAAATACCAGATTGTATTTTTTTCCATTTCACACAGCTTCAACTGTAATTTAACAAAAAGTACAATCCTTTTGCTCAAATTCTTACTTGAATTTGTTTATGTACTGCAGACCTCAAGCACACTCTAGGCTGAGCAGTAGAAAATTCAGTGCATACAGTAGCAGAGCACCTTGTGAAAAGTCCTACCTATGTTTACAAATTACACCTTCATATCCTCCCATCACCCAAATTAAGGGTCACATCCCTTTCCTCTCTAACTCACTCCTGTAGAGTTACTTTAAGATGATCTTAAGACTTGCCAGGACTGGTTTAAAGTACACTCATTTTGGGAGAGGCTGAAAGATCTGGGATTGTTTAGCCTGGTGAATAGAAGGCTCAGGGGATTTAATCCATCTACAAACATGATGCTGGGAACTAAGAAGACAGAGGCAGGCTCTTGCCAGTGGTGCCCAGTCACAAGTCAATAGACAGAAACTGAAATACAGCAAAATCCAGGCTGGTTGTGGAGTCTCCATCCTTGGGGGAACTCCAAATGTAATGGGACACATGGCTCATAAAAGTTTTCTACTTGAGCCTACACCCTACAGGCGATTTATGATTAAAAGCAAACTTTAAATTGTACTTTATAAGTATCCCAAAGTGTACTTTTAACTGGGAGAAAAGTAACCATGCTTTTCCTCAAGAAGATATTCCAGAATGCACCTAAATCAAACACCCATTTTTCTGGTTATATCATATTAGAAATGTTATGCTACAAATCACAGCAACAACAGTAATTTTCACCTAGATGTAGCTAAGAGACAGAAATCCCAACCCCTCCTGGTAGAGTTCCCGGTCTCTAGATACTCCACCTAAAAGACACCTTGTCACCCCTAAAGCAGCCGTGAGTCTTCAGAGGGGCAGGAGAAATTAATACACATCTGGAGAAATTAATGAGGTGTTTTTGAGGGAAAGGACGATTTCCCCACTGGCATAAAAGCATTTCAGTTTTCTATTAACGCAAATGGCTTCCAGAATAGTGTGAAACTCTTCAGGTATTACATCAGTGCTTTCTAGCACTATATAAGAATAAGTTCAGGAGTATGCAGTTGGGAAGGCAAATGGGCATCTTCCGTTCACATGAACGCCAGCCTTCAACTTCTTCTTTTGCAATCCTAAAGACATAACTCTCTTCAAAGCCCTATCCTTCTCCCACATCTGGTGGAATCACTCTGGAAAATACTGGAGTATACTTATTTCATTTGGCTTTGAATGACTTCATGCTTCATATTGCCCAACATTGTGAAAAACACACGCAAAACGCATCAAGGTATTCAAAGTGCAACATCAAGATTTCGGGAAACTACTTTGATAAAGTTACCTGGGAGGCAGAGGCAAAAAAAAAAAAAATAAAGCAATAGAAGTCAGACAACTGTGTTGTAATTTCTACAAACAGGAAATCTAAAACCAAGGTTGCTGCAAATTAACAATACTGCAGACTTAGATATATAGCCTTAGACACATACGAAAACGAAGTCTGTCTGAATGCCAAGACACAACAGAAACGTTGCAAGCAAAGATTAGTCATATGTTTGACAACTCTCTATATTCAAATAGTCCTCTTCACAGAAAAGTACAGCAGGCCTTGGCACAAGTGCTCAGTAAGCTAGGAAGTGCGAAGGGAGTCACTCAAATGTTTCCCAACAGACAAAGAACAAACACGCAAGAATTTTCTTTGTGGAAAATCCTGCAATATATTAAGCATAAAAAAACCCTAATTTCCACACAGGAAAAACATTTGGTACATTTACTGAACAAAAGACATATGGTTTCATAACTAAAGGCACCAAATAACTTAATAAATAAAATAATTCTGAAGAATAAATACAGAAGAAAGCAGAAGAAAGCCTAATACTACCAGTGAAAAACTAATAAAGTGTTAAGGAAAGGAAGTAACAGCGTGAGGAAATAAACTTGGACTCCTGTCACTTTACAGACTGCAAGGTAAAGACAGAAGGGAAAGAAAATATCAAGTGCAACAGTTTGCCTTCTGAAAGAATGGAAGAAAAGAAGTACAGAACAAAGATAAGAAAAAAACTAATCAGATCTGGCAGCCTTTTTTGCAGGTTTTCTTTGTCACAAGGTTGTGGGGTTTTTTCCTTCCCCTCCCAATTTAGGTACATAAAGAAAAGAGAGTGGGAATACAGGAAACAAGTAAAGATTGTGACAAGCTTCCAGCAAACAAAGTTTGCATCCAATTTACAAGACTTTGGACAAGCTGCTAGTTTTTTTGAGTCAAAAATTAAACATAAGTTTATACATAGATTCAGCAGTCATTTAGCAAACAGAGGGACCAAACAGATTTACAGAATAATTTAGGAAGCATATACAAGGGAGTCATGAAAGTTTCTGATCACTTATCAAGCATTTGAAGCATGATTACAGTATTCACTGACCAACCATTCAAAAAATCAACTGCTAACTAAAATGAATTACATATACAGCAACTTAATACGATTGCTACAATGTGATAATTTGTAGCTTTAGGAATTTCTAGTTTAAAATTAAGGTGGAAACTAAAATGTTCTCAATCTTCCAATGTAGTGTCACAGTAATCAACAGCCTTAACAGCAGATGTTCCTCAAGCTTTGCTCAAGTAGGGCGACGTCAAAGCCCACGTGTGCGCTTCCCACCCATTTGTTCTGTGACAGCAATGAAAGAACTCATCAGGCCAATTATGACTTAGTGCTGAGATTCTAAACCATTTGTAAGGAAAGCAAAATATCCCCAGGGACAGTAAACCTTACATATTACAGCTATGTAACTCAAAATGAAAATGAGCATTTTATCTCAGAGTGCAAAATACCCTCAAGACAACCAAAAATAGCAACACTATTCAACAGATTCTCATTAAGGTATATAGCAGCAAGTAATGAAATATTAAGACATTTACAGATAACATTTTGGCTGAAAATCTTTTCATCACTTCCTACTTAGTTAAGCTTCTCCTACAAAAATCTCGTAGACTCCATTGAATACCTACCAGTATTAATTCTTCTCATGAATTCCACTCATTATGTAGCATTTACACTAACCAAGTCTTTGCAGAATTTTCAGGTATACATTAGCAACAGAAATCAAATGAGCGTCAAAATTCTCTTGATTTTGGAAAACGCCCATCAATTTAAACTGTCTCTGTGCTATTATTCAGCTTTGGTACTTCCAAAAACATCTCTCTCGGTGCCTGGAGTAAGGGTCTCCAAGAGGCTGAGAGAAGAGGAAATCTACTATTTGGAGCAAATCTGTTGGAACCAGTAAGAGAAGGAACCAGTCTCTGCTTTAGGAAGCATAACTACAAAAAGGGAATGAGGTGAATAAACTATAAATGAAAAAGTGTTAAAATATACAATAACCAATTCTCTACTGATCAAATTTTGTTATACTTATTTCAAAAGACCAACTAAGTCATCCAATACTACTGCAAAATGTTGCCTAAGTGGCACAGAACTCACAGAAGGAAAAATACTTATATACAGCTTAGTAAAAACACTGAAGACATTTCAAACAATATTTTCTGTGTATTGGTATATAAAGGCAAGCAAAAAAGAAAAAAACAGCATGCAAAACAAAAAGCAGCACTTAAAAGTGCATACCCAAAGCTTAGTTGATTTTGCCAGTGATTAAATCAAAATTGATGTAACATTTAGGAAATTAAATATTGCAAGTATTTCACTGTAATTATCTTATCTTATTCTATTGTTTTATAACCATCTCACTTTATTCTATTGTTTTATTCTATCAGGAATCAGCAAAATAAGTGTTATTTCTGATTTTCTTATCCAGGTATACATTGAGTCTGTTCAGCTAAAGCCTAGGTATTTTGCAGAAATGCTTGTACCTCTGTGGAAGCTGAACAAAACAAATAAAAGAAACATAATAGAATTATTCTAAACACAGATTTGCCAATTTTCAGGTGACAAATGAGAAACATATTAAAAATTCAAAATATTCTTTTGTCCCAGGGAAACACTGTTGGCACATTTCCACAGTCCCCTTTTTCCTCCTACTGGCATCCATATTAGTATCATTCAGCTTTTTCCCCATCATTCAATATCTACTAAAAGTGTAAGCAATGACAACTTAGAAATTCTAACCACACGACTACAAATGAAACCTAAGCAACATTTAAATCTTTAAGTCACCATTTGCTTTGTAAAAGAGGGCATTTAGCAGCAACACAAACTACAGTCTGCAGGCCTCAACCATCAACTTTCCCAAGATCTCTTCAACTTGTTGACCCTATGAGCACAAGATGAGCAGTAGCCTTAAAACCATCTCCTCTCTGGTGAGCAGTGACAGGACACGAAGAAATGGAATGAAGCATCATCAGGCTAACTTTAGACTGGACCTCAGCAAAAGGCTCTCCACTGAGAGGGCCATCAGTCACTGGAACAGGCTCTCCAGGGCACCAAGCCTGGTAGAGTTCAAGAAACATATAAAAGCATCATAGTCTTAAGGTTTAGACAGTCCTGCGAGGAGCTGGGAGTTGAACATCATAATCCTTATGAGTCCCTTACAATTCAAGATATTCTATGACTCCATGATTCGCTATTTCATACTTTCATAATGGCCTAGATGATGGAATGAATGCACCTTATCAAGTTCACTGGTGATTGAGGGGAGAGGTTCACACACTGGGGTAAATGGCTGTGCTCCAGAGAGATCACAACTGACTTGAGAAACAGGCTGCCAAATCTCAAGAGGAAACAGCAGAAAACAATCCAAAAAATTGTAACTGTGACAGAACAGTCCAGCATGAGCGCTAACAGAGCAGAAATCATCTCTGCACAAAAGGACATGCAGGGTCTGATGGACAATTTGAATACAAGTCAAAAACTTGCAGAAACTGAATGCTAAGGGCACACTAGGCTGCACTTACTACAGCAGAACCAGCAAGTAAAGGGAAATTATTATTCCAATCCACACCTGCCAGACTACAACTTGAGTACTGTATTTCATTTTATGCTCCCTGGTATACTGGTACTCAGGGAAAGCCAACAAGATGGTTTGGAGCTGGAGAACGGGCTGTACAAAGAGCAGCTGAGAGAACTGTGTCCAACAGCTGCAGGAGAATGCTGAGGAGAGATCATAGTACTAGACTCAACACTATAAAAACAAAGCCAGACTTGATGGAATGTGCACAGCAAAAAGATAAGATGCAATGAGTGCAAACTGAATCGAGGCAAATTCAGATTAGATAACAGGGGAAAAAAGTACATAGTAAAGATTATCAAAACATGGAGCAGGTTGCCCAGAAACACTGAGGAATAGTCACTCCTGAAAACACCCAGAACAAGCAGACAAGGCCCAGAGTAGCCCACATACCTTCAATACCAGCCTATTCCAAGCAGGCAGTAAGACAGATTAATTCCAGATGATACAGAAACGGTATGGAATAAGATACAGCATTGGGTCTAGCTGGGATGGAATTAGTTTTTTTCAGGGCAGCCCTTATGGTGTTCTGGTTTTTATTTGCGGCTGAAATGGTGTTGGTAATGCGCCACTGTTCTTTCTACCTATTACTGAACTGTGCCAGCAGTCAGTCAGCTAAGGGTAAGTTAGAGGCTGAGAGAGGACATGAGCGGGACAGCTGTCACACACACACCCTACCATAAAAAGTTATGCTTAGATATAAAAGCTCAGGGAAAGGAGGAAAGAGAGGGAACAATTATGATTATGGCACTCACAATGCATGCAGAGACCCTGTTTCCCAGGAAGCTGCTGCACACCTGCCTAACCACACAAATTAGTCAATTAATTTTATTTTGGTTTTGCTTTGCTTAAGCATCGCACTTTTGCTTTTCCCATCCTTCTATTTTCTCCCACAAAAGATGAGAGTGAGCAAGATGCTGAGGTGGAGTTTGGCTGTTGGATGCCCTTCAACTTGAATGATTCTTGTTATTTCTTCATGTGTGTTTCTCATATATACTTACAGATGCCAAAAAGCACTTCATAATGCTGTGACAAAGAAGCTAGAATTTTGGACTGTCCCAAATTTTCTCAAGACTGCTTGCATAAAACAACTTATGTGGAAACTATGACAAATTCAGTATTGGCTAATATCTTAGAAAAGCCACAGATCAACTGCTACAAGTCAAGAATCTAGACATTTATCTTCCTATCTCTCCCATCAATAGTCACTCAACAGTGAAAGGAGAGAGAAACAGTCCTTAGGAAGATGGAGCAAAACCGAGAATGATTAGATGACACATCATACTCCAAGTTTCTACGTGGGCATGTGTGAATTCTGACATATTTTAAAAATTTAAAGCATTTTTACTGTTGTGGGAGTTCACAGAAGATAGCTGAGCAACTGTTGTAATATAAAAACTGAAATAAAAAAAGTTGTCAGATGCACTGGATTTGCTATCTTCCCAAAGAGGAAAAAAAACCACAAGGCAAGTAATTGAAGAATAAGCCACTAAGATAAATCACAAGATTTGACGGGTAAGATTCAGGGATATTTTTTTGGTTTAGATTAGGAGAATAGTGGTGACTCTTTTCCCTATCAGTTATTTATAGCCAGCCACCTATTTCATCTCATGCAGGGGTGAAAGCAAGGGTGTACACAGTATCTCACTGGCTCTGAACAGCCTAATGAGCTGCTACAAATGCTTCAGACGGTTTTCGCAGACCTAGAATAGGATGTGTGAAGACTAAAAAAAACTTTAACAAACATGTTTGTTTTACAGAGTTTGACAGACATGCCGCATTCGCATTTACAAGCTATAGAAAGTATAGGCAGCAATGGACAACACAGGTACATTTACTTAATTCAAAACATTCTCCAGACAGGCTTTTGGGGGCTCTTGGTTTACACAAAGCTTCTTTCCAACAGACCACCATATGCTATCAACATTATGATCTAATTTTATAGCAGAAAAATGCTCTTTATCAAGACCTGACAGTCTTACTTGTAGACATCTGCAGAAAATCAAATGCCTGAAGATTTACATTGCCACATGTGGCTTTTGACACAAATCACAAATTCAGAAAATGAAATTTATCTGCATCAATAAAGTGGGTCTTTTTTTCATTATTATTGTTGATATTACTATAATTAGATTTCCTATTCTGGACAAAACACTTAACAAAACCAACCTAAGCTTTGTCTGCTTCATACAGAAAAAATGAAATATGAATTTAGAATCCTAAACTCCATTAACGATGATATCTACCAGGACCCAGTTAACAGATGCCAAGGTATGTTAGTCAGAGCAACTGTGAAAGATGAGTTCCCTTACAATGGATTACATATGGTATTGAGCTTTTTAAATCAAAAACTGAACTGTGACACCAGCAGGCTATTTTTATAGAGGGCAGTAGGAGTAAGTTACATTCCTGATAAAAAAAAAACTAAAATAAGCAAAGTAAGAATGGATCGCCTTAGGAATTAACATGCTTAAAGAGAAACAAAATGCATGAAAAGGAAATTACTGTGCTCTAGATACTACTAGTAGGATACTAGTATGCTCTAGATTGTGATCTCAATCTATGTTCTCCCTTCCTTTAGCATTTGGATCTTTTTTTTTAGTTTATGCATTGATACAAACTATAAATTTAATGCAACAACTCTCAATTTTGAATTTGTCATTATACTAAAGAGAAAAACATTTTATAAGCTCTTTAGGTTTTATTTCTCTTGTTATAGGGAGTTGCATTTGGTTGGCTGTGTTCTGTTTGAGGGGTGGGGGTTGTCAGGTTTTGGGGTTCGGTTTTTTTTGTTTGCTTGTTGTTTGGGCTTTTCTGGTTGTGTTTTTTATTGACTGAGCAAGACCAGGAAAAGAAGGAACAGGAAAGGAATAGGAGGTACTAAAATGCAGTGAACCAACAGGTGAGAGCCCATACATCACTCGCCACAGTGAAATGATGACCCCGTGCCAATAAAAGACTTGTGCCTCAGAAAAAGACACACAAGCAGACATGGATGCAAGAGTAAGTAGTAAACTTTGTTGGACGCTTTTATTGATGGGACTTTGTTCTCCTACACAGCTCAGAACTTGAATTCACTCACACCTTTTGTCAAGTCTTGCAAAATGGCTCAAATTTGCTGCCTTACTAAAAAATCAGAAAAAAACAAACCAAAACCTTACCACTCCTGTCCCAGCAACAAATCATTTTCAAAAAAGACAATTATGGAATTTATTTCATTAGTAGGTAGTTCTAGCAATGCTTGCAGAGATCAAAGTAAATTCTCAGCTAACATGTGGCTTAAGCTATTCAAAATCCTAAACTCTGTCAGCAACCGAGGAGATTTGGTTAAACAGTACAGAGGTCTGTTAATGAACATCACAGATGAGCAGGCATTCTCTGCCATTTCCACTATCCAGATGTGCTTAAATACTACACAATAAAACATTCATAAACAGCTTGAACTAAGAAAAAAAGTTAATAGGGGATGCTTTCTTCTGAGAAAAAAAAAAAAGCCTTTTTCCTAGGAAAAAAACCTGAATTTTTTACTTCTTCAGCCCTCCCAATGTCATGTGTGTGTTTTTGACAATACTCCGAGAAGATGGAAGAGTTCTTCCTTCCTAGACTAATCTTTCTAGTTATACAAAAACCAAAGATATACCAACCATTTGTTGATGAAGGGTTATAATTGCTGCCTCAAAGAGACAGATATAAGAGTCTCTCTAGAGAGACTACATTTTCTACATTTCTACATCTAATTCACTACATTTTCTCTCATTAATGAGAAGACTCTCAGAAAGACAAAACCACAGAAAAGTAAGACAACGTAATAGGTATTTCACTCAGGCACCTAAACAGGGTCATTTTCCATGAAAGATTTCAGGAACCAAAATTTATTTTTAACATTAAATTAGGTACGTATTAAAAGTCACACTCTCTTCTCTTTTTCTATCATTCCTTTTGAAGGATAATGGGAAACATGATGGAAAGAAGAAAAAAATTAAAACAAAACATTTACAATTTTTACCTTGTCTTGCTTTCTTTCATGCTTCTCTTAGGAGACTCCCTATAGCCATCATAAAGATTTCTCAAGACATACCTCTTTGTTCTCTGGACTGAGCATGCCATCCAGATGTATGGCTTAGAACAAAATTCATCACTTAGAAGGATTTACATCGAGACACAAAACACTCCTAAGCAAAGAGTTTTGCTGGTTTTAGAGAGCAAGCCTGTTTTACCCTTCAAATTATTGTTTATGCCAAATCTGGGGGTAAGGGAGTGAATGGGGTTAAGCGTGTCAAAACAAACCTCCAGTTTTCATTCAGTCTAGCCAATTAATTAAAATACCAGTAAAAGAGGCACAATGAAATGCAAGAGCTCCTCTCTGAAGGTGAAAAAGAGACCATTAAGTCCCACACTTGGGTTTAATTTTTAAGTATTTCATGAGAAAATGCACAGAACTAAACAAAAGTGATGTTGTCTTCTCCTGCAACAAGGAAGAGGTGCAAGTAGAAATATTTCTAGGCTAATTCTTAAAATAAGGAAGCACACCACTGTCCTAGTTAGTGGCAGCCCAGATCAGTAGGAGGGGGCACAGCCAAGACACTGTGTTATTCAATGCCATCTTATGTCATGGCTGGGGGAAAGGGAAGAAGGGGTAAGGTTTCCAGTTGGGAGCAAGCATGGGGTGTGGTACCACTGGCTGTGGACACATCACATCAGGATTTGGTGAGCATTTCTGCATACAAATATCCCTCTCTTAGTATTCTTTCACTAATTGTATTGTTGTTGTTGCTGTTTATTTTCTTAACTCGTTGTTCTCAGTAAATAATTCTTATTTCAACCCATAATCTTTACATTTTTGTGTTTTCAATTCTCAGCTCCAAGCCCAAAGCTGCAGATGGCTGAAAAGGTTTCAGCTGCCAGTCAGGTGAGCCTCTGGTCACATGTAAACATGTTCACCAAAACCTGACCAGACCACAGCTAGCATCACCCCACCCCAACCACCATGGTTGCTCCCAACCAGAAACCATGCCTTGCCTTTCCTTCCCCCGCCCCTAACCACAATGTAGGATAGTACTGAATAACACAACATCTTGGCCATGCCCCCTCCCACTGATCTGGGCAAGAACTAGGACAAAAACATACAAATATGACAGCAGGACCACAAGAGGCAGGAGTTTTCACTATGGGAGAACTTCATATCCCACTTTGCAGCTAAAAGCTCTCTCCCTTCTAACTGGAATATGTATGTCCAAAATGTCTCCCTGAGAAACCAAAATCACAGAAAATCAGACACCTTCATTGTCACACATATATGAGCATCATTACAGGACGATCCTCAAGACAGCACATAAGTGATGTAGGGAAGGTACTTCTGTTTGCACGAGATCCTTCAGGAAACAAGGCAGGAAAGGTACTACACAGCACGTTGGGAAAGAATTAGAACAAGACAGGTATTGTTATCCTATCCTTTACAGGTAGCTGTCATAAAGGCTTCATAATCAAGGCTTCTGTAGTAATTTTTAATTAATGTAGAAAATATCAGGATTGTCCAATCTCCTACAAGCATTCAGCCTGCTCTTTTGGAAGTACGAAATTTGACACCATGAAAGAACAAAAAATTATTTCTTCAATGGGCCCTTAATAGTCCCAACACAGTGTTCAAAAGCTACAGATTAATTATATTTATGTGAACACTAAGTCACACAGAAGTAACCTTTCCAAAAAGCCTCTTCATGCTGAAATATAAAGAACCTTTGGAATCTATCAAAAAAAGAGAAAGGAAGCCAATTCACATGATAGATTTTAAGAGTGAGAGAGTAAGCAAATGCCAGTGAACAAAATTACATTGTAGATAGTGCTTTCTTCACTCATTCAGATACAATTCAACACTTACAGAACATAGTTATGGAAATTCTCATTTTGGATTAGAAAGACACAGATGCAAGAGCAAACATTCCTATGCATGATGCTTTCCTGTACCATGCACCAAAGAAAAAAGAAACCTGTAGGATCTGAAAACTCTCTTTTATTCTTTGATCCTAAAAATTTTTTTAGCAACCATCAAAGAAACACTATGTAATTATAAGTTCAGGACAATAAAATGAGGGGAAAAAAAGGAATCCATAGATATTCCCATCTTGATTGCTACAAATAACATTTCCTTCGACCATCTGTTCCTCGTTAGGTATAAAAGCTTCTAAAACAGATTAGGATATTAAACAACCATCCTGCAAAAAAGTTTCCTGTTGCTAAGAAACAGGAAGTAAAATCATATAGCAAAGGTCAATTATTACTGAATTGATTCAGGCAGACAAAATTTTTGACCCAATTTGACATATTTCCTAAGGAATTAAACATACTGTTTGTTTAGGCTGGACTATCTCCATATTCTGCTTAGATTTTTTATACTTGCATGGAGATGAGTAAAAGTATAATGGTGTTCAGTGCACAGTGCCTGCAAAGCTGCTTTGACTAGGCAAATCAGCAGGGAATCAGAGTACTCATTCTTGAGAAGCTCAAAAATTGATCACACTTTGTATAACCTTTCATTTTTAACAACTTTTTCATTATACAGACTTTAGTTCTAGGTTTAAGTCAAAGGTCAAAGCTTCTAACACACCACTTCTTTCAAAAGGCAAATTAAAGACAAGAGTTTCACCTGAGACACCACTTCTACAAGCATGAAAAAAGGCATTATTCTCTTGCTACTCCCAGCTCATTGATTCAGCTGCACTCCCCTTTACAAATTAAGAAATCCAAACCATCTCTATACCAAATAAAACCCAAAAAAGTATTAATATAGTGAAATTACTGCATGGCCTCCTGTTGTGAAACTTCAAAAAGAGTACATAGAACAAGCCACAGGTTTAATACATAAAGATGCAGGAAAAGACATCTTAAGAAACACTGAGTAACCCAGTATCATTATCAATTAAGTTTAATGTTTTTTGGGTTTTCTTTCCCAGAAAGCCAAAACAAAACATCATCATTACTTGAAAGGTTTCCAAGAGGACAAGATAAGTGAAGTTTGGAAGTTCGCTTTAAAAATATTTCTCTTCCCCAGCAAAGCTGTAGGGACACATGGAAGCTATCAGGTACTTTGCCATTTCTCATACTCTCCCTACAGGTTTGCAAAGCTCTTATAAAGTAGCACATCCAACAATTTCCCTCCTTCACTCTAGGGATTCAATTACATGACATACAAAGCCCTGGAAATCAACAAGGTCCCAGGCACAAAAAATACTATATTACAGTCTACTGAACATTTTAAAAAAGATACAAACCAAGCAACATGTAAACTGCAACACATCCTACAAATAACCTAAACAAAACTGCTAGACAGCCAAGCCTGTCTGTCCCCTACGCAGTCCTTCCCACTGGTTTGCTTCATACACTCTGACATACACCAAATATAATCCATGTTCAAGCACAGAACTACAAATGTTTATCTTGATGCCTACATTTTTCAGTCTGAAAAGGCAGTTCCCAAAATTACAGCACATACCACATGGGTATTCTTCTGGCTCTTGCTTACCAAGCTTCTACCTGACATAACTGCCTGGACTCTATAAAAATAGCTTCTTCTTACTGCCTCCTATTTGTTCTCTGTATTTTCTACTTATTATCTTCCCTGAAGGTAACAGCAGTGATAACACACCTTTTAAGAAGAAAGGGAACCCAACAGTGATAATGTCACACATCGGTGCTGAAATAGCCAAGGATAAAAAAAGGTCAAACTGCCTCCAGCACTCCTGAGGTTTCTTAATGACATCAAAAGATGCTGGTACCATTAGAGATCCTGTATACCCATTCAAAAATGCTTATATTAATTTTTCTTACTCTACTATAATTTAGAATGCTGAGATATATGTATGTGATAAAAATAAAAAAAAATATGTTAAAAAGAAATTTTCTAATCCATGACATTTAGTAATAAACACTGTCCAGTCTTTTTCTTTCTCCTCTGACCCGTTCCTCATTTATGGTTTAAACTTTAGCACTCTGGTGATACAGAAGATTTTTCTAAACTGTAAATTAGTTCAAGATGTTTCTTCCTTTGAAACCTTCTAATGCTATCAAAAGTTCACACGTTGACAATGAAATTGAAGGCTGTTCCAGTCTGTTCATATCAGCATGAAACTGGTAATAGGGAAAGTTTCTGCAGCAAAGATCTACATCAGCTCTTATAAAACAGGAAGACATTATTTTGAAAATACGCCACTCACGATCAATCTTGCAGAGATTTCATTCACTCCCAACCTCAAACTCACCTAGACACAAGTGACACATCTGTCTAAGTGGTCTTGCCAGGATCACTCATACTGACAAAAAGGACAAGAAGCACCAGCTAACATCTCCTCACTATTGGAGGACTAGTGTTGCAGTAGACCTCTACTTAGGGGTAGCTTAATGAGCCATAATTATGAGCCAAGACACAGACGTTCAACAACGTGAAAAGGGTCCCAGTTTAGTCTTCCTTACAGTTTAGCCATCCTGATTGATTACAGCAAGCTCCTACTGTAGGGTCCAGCTGCAGACTCTGACTGCTGGTTATTTCCTGCTGGACTATGACTACAAGTATTAGTTTGCAGACTCTAAATGCAGGCTTCCACCAGTTCAACTATGACTGCAGGCTCTAACTCCATCAGACCCAGACTTATCTCATACCTGAACTTTCACAGCAGCAACTCTCCTCCTTGTTTTGTTCTTTGCGCCTCTCTGGATCTTTCCTTCTCCCTCAAGGCTCTCTTCCTCCAGGTCCTTCTTGACCAACCAACCCATCCCTTTTATCACACAGCTGCAACACATTAAGGGCAAGGATGTTCCTCTTCTTTGGTAATTAGTACAGCTGTGACTTATTAGGGGCAAGGTCTCTCCTTCCACACCACAGACTGGCTTTCTTCTATTGGAGTTTCTGGGTTTCTTCTCAACTAGCAACAATAAACTACTTCTTAGACAGACCTTCATAGTTCTTAGGAGCCATTATGGGGTCGTCCTCAACACCAGAACCATACTTATCTCAGTCTCCATGAATCTTAAACCAGGCATAGATAATTTATTGAGCAAGTAGGAAAAGTATTAGTACACATAATAAACTTTCACTGACAAATCATCTGCTCTTTCAGATAGCAGGCATCCTGGTCTTGACATAAGCATTCCTCAATCTTACCCCTAACAATAGTGTCCTCTGAGCTGCATTCTTGAAGAACTGTCCTTCATTATCACAGGCTTTTCTTTCAACCCTTCTACTGTTTCTGGTGGTTAAAGACACCATTCCTACTTCATTCACACAAAACTTAATATTTCTATTACAGCTCTCTAGAAAAGGCTAACAAAGTTAAACCAAGTCATCACAGACAACCACGATTGTCATTCCTGGCAACCACAGCAAAGAAACCAAAAGCTGATAAGTATCAAAGGTATCTGGACAACACTCTCAGGTACATGGTGTGATTCTTGGGGGTGTCCTGTGTAGTTTAGTTTAAATTCTGTTTTCTAAATGTTCATCTGCAAAGACCATTCCCCATTATCCTATAAATTGTAGGCTTTAGTCTTTCATAATGAAAGTTACTATATGGGAAGGTTTCCAAGGGATAATTAAATACCAACACACAGTATCTCTATGGATAAGAGCTTACATTTTTCCTCATAAAGGAAAACTTCTCCTCATAAAACTTTTGACTTCCTGCCTCTACAGCCTTTGTCTCCTCTGTCTTGATTTTGGCCATAGACTAGAGAGCACACCATGCACTCAGAACTTTCCACAATACCAATACAGATATGCAGGCAGGGAATCCTCTTCCCTATAGAAAATGGTTTTAGCATCTGTGTAACAACTGTTTATCAACTGCATATATTTCCAACAGTTAAGAAGCTTCACACTTAATGCTTTCCACTGAGAACTCAAGCTCGCAACAAACACAATTCTCTGCTATACAGTACATAAACTAATAAAATTAAGAAAGAGGACTTACTATGAAGGAATACAGAAGGAGAGCATATAACTAACCTCACAAACGGTTCCAAGCATTACTGCCTTGTTGTTCTTCTGTACAACCTTTATACCATTCATCTCACATTCATTACACCTGTGTGCCCTCTCTACCCTTCTGTGATTGCTCCAAACCCCTCAGCATTCCAGGTCTCTTCACCTTTAACACTGGTCACCTGACTTACACACCTGTAGCCCATTAGGGATGAGGCTCGGCAGCAGACCCAATCCCAATCACCACAAACTGTGTCCCTACAGAAGACATTTTCTAAGCTAAAGTAACTGGAGAAAGATGAAATAGGACAATGAAAGCAAAAGTAGGTAAGTGTCAATGAACATCAAATTGATTCCAATATCCTCTCATAAGCAAATAAATGCTGATGTGCAGAAAGCAGATTAGACCACTACCTCTAGTGAGGCCTTTCATAAAAGTTTTAAGTTAACCATTTGTAATTACTTTCTTTACAAGGTATGGTGTCAATCAAACAATTTCCAACCTAAACATAAAACTATTCAAGGCATTCTTTTTGTTACAGAACATTCCCTAATGGGAATCTAGCAATATTTCCAGGCAGAAATGCTCACAATTGTCAAATGTTTTGTGACCTGAAATGGCCTCTGTTATTTCCAAGTATTCCAAGGCAGTTCTGCAATCCTGATAACATTTGTCACAGGACAAAACACAAAGCCTAAGCTTAAAATGTGGACTGAAAGCCAGAGAAAATGGCTTGATTTCTAACAGTCGGAATATTATGCCAAAAAAAAGCAGTCAGTTCAACTTTAACACTGTCAAAACCAAATCCTTCTTAACATCGTAATAATGAGATCTGTGGCAGAATATTCACTTTCTAGCATCATGACGTTCAAGACAGCAAACACTCAAATCATGTCCTGTAAGAAGCATGGTGCTTGTGCCTGTTTATTCCAGGCTCAAAGCTGAGGTGTTTGTTTGGTGAGGATGCTACATTTGTCCATGAAGAGAACAAGTAACCACTTAGAGCACTGAGACTTGTATGGCCCTGTGGAGTATGAAACCCTTGCCCCAGTTGTTACTACTATCATGTAATTTCTGTTATATATGCTACTGATGTAGTAGCTATATGACAGAAGCTGTCACCTAATATCTGCTATGAAGTTATTTTACATTTCTTGCCTATGAGAAAGACCAACAGTGGGGCTGGTCAAACTAACACACCAACCCTCCCAGGCCTAGCTGAGAACAACTACCTTCATTTTGTCAGGGAAAAAAAGTTTTCATGTCCACAACCAAAGTGGCTAGTACAAGGGAAGACAATTTATATGTTTGTAATCCCACACCTACTGCTTAACAGTGCATTTGTCAAGGGCATATATATGGATATTTAATCCTTTGGATTCATTCAATTGACTATTCATATGACTATTCAGATGTTGAAGCTTCTCTGCATTCTTCTCCTCATTTCCTGTCTGTCTGAGCAGGTGAACTTACAAAGAAATAGGTATGTGTTGTGAGAAAGCTGTGGAAACAGCATTGACTTCTAACTCCATGTATCTCATCTCATTCTAGACACAAGCACAGAGGATGGGCTATGCCATTGTCACAGACTGAACAAACCTGATAACCATTTAAAATGCAAAAATGGAAGTGTAGCAACTGTGTCTGACAAGGAACCCTCACCCCTGCAAGGCAAATTGTTGCATTTAATTGCTATCTGATTTTATACTTAAAAGATGCATCTATTTCACTCAGATAAAGTCACAAATATTTTGATATGCCTGTCTACTCCTAGATTTCTACAGCTGGGAGAAAAATTCCGGCAGCTAAACCAGTAATATTTCTGATCACAGCAATGGCTGAGGTTTACTTCAGTTTAGCACATGCCTCTCCAGTACACAAAAGACATCTGCATAGATAGAACATAGACACAAACTGCTCCAGAACCGGCACTAGCTGTGTTTTAGCTAATCAGACTTGCAAAAAAGAACCAACAAATTCAGTAATGCTTATAGTAACAAAGTATAAAGCTTCTGGACTGAAGACAGAGCACAGACAGCTCTGAATACAGCCAGAGGGATAATGTGTTAAACTAGCCAGTTATTAAAATAAGGGAGAGATCAGAAAGATTTGACCTTGTTAAGAGAATGCCCTCTCGGATGTTAAAACTCTGAACTGCATTTTTTCACTGGTTTCTGCTCCTCTTTAGTCTCCTCTCACCTCCATTCTTCTTTTTTCTCTGCAAGCCTTATGATTTGTCGTTTTTCTGAGGCTTGTTTGTTGTTTGGTTGGGATTTTTTTTAAGTCTTAAAAGAATTAATGGGATGAGAAAACAGCTTCCTGGGAGCTCTACCCAGGATGTTTCCTTGGCCATGAATAACTAACTAGTTTTGAAAACAGCATTGCTCTATTTCAGTCGCTGAGCAGGTGGTCCGTTAAATCTTGAAAGTTATGTCTGTTAGTTAAGTGTTCATGTAAATATTTCATTAAGCTTCCTGGCTTATAATAAGCATCGCTTAACACTATTTTATGCAACACACTGCAGAAATCATTCTACCAAGGGGGGAAAAAAGATGCATGAGATGTGAACAATTGCAGTTGTGCAGGAGGAGGGGAGTAGGCAATATCAAAGGGAAAAGCGAACATGAATTCTAAGTTAAATGTGCCTGATTAGGGAAGACCCGTTTTGTTTCATCTCATCATTTTATAGCCTAGGCAAATAAGCTCACATTATCCCTATATTCTCTTTATTATCATCTTATTCAATTATTTTCAAAAATCTTCCCTTAAAAAATTACTTTATAAGTAGCTTAAGAGAGCACAGGATATGTTTTTCCACAACACCTTACCATAAATTAGTTTATTTCTATAACATATTTTATCACCACAAAATATTATTAATCTTTGTGTTGCAAAGCAACAAAGATAGTAGTCTTAACCATGAGCAACTTTCAACTGTTGAAATGTCAACACTCACTCCATTTGAATTTCTGTGAAGTTGAGGGATCCCATCAGGTTCACTGTTGCTCTCCCAGAATATTACCACTTAAACAGTACCAGAAGCTGCCTACTTTCTCAGCCAGTTTTGTAAGCCATCATCTGTTTTATTTCCACTCCCCCCTTGGCAAGTGATTTAAATCATCCTAAGATGCAAAAAACACACAGGATATTAATTATACTTTGAATGGCATTTTTATTCCCATTTTTATTTTTTTAACATTGGTAAAGGAAACCTTTCCCTCAGAGAATTTTAATGATCATGTTCTCAGATGTCTCTTATTTTATTTGTTCCTTCATGAAATAATGAAACTATCCTATTATTAGCCTAAAAGGCAACACGGCCTATCACAATTCTTACTAGTTTGTCAGCACAGTTGTGTAATTCACTGGCCTTGCAATAAAGAAGTTTTCTGCACTTCAACAGCACTAGTGTAGAGATTGTGAGGCATAAAGTTGTAATTTAGAGACCCAAATAGGCTTCCATTCTTATTTAACTAAATGTGAAATGGAACAGTAATATCTGGAGGAAAAAAAACAGATTATTTTTTCTATTTCCAGCAAAGCATCTGCATTCTCTCTGTGCATTTAAAGTGATGCAGCAAGAACTGTGATGCTTGCACAAGGAATTACAGCCACTGTAAAGCATGAAGCACCATTATGGTGCATATGGCACAGCCAATACAGCAGTAAAGCATGGACAAACTTCCAGCTCTGGAATGACTGTTCCAAGGGATGGAAAGCAAAACTCGTACAGCTGCAGTCCTACACAGACCACAACAGCACAGAATAAAGCAGAAAGAGAACTGGAGTAAGCTTTGCACTACTCCCCAGTAATATTAAAGTAGGAAGATAGGTCTGAGGCTAAATTGTTACAAGTGAGAGCAATATTCTTTTATGAACCTGCTAAACCAAAAGGTACTTATTATAATGTAACATCATTTTCTGATTAATACTGAATGTTCTAAATATAGACAGGATACCTGGCACAGAAATATCTCCAGACACTAGCAGGTAGAGCTGGTACAGTCTCTACAGCAAGCAAGCACTAAAAGTACTTTGGCTTCAAAAGCAATCATCTAATTCTTCTACAGATTAGATCCTGATTTCCAGATTGGGCATCCAGAAAAGGAGAGAATGACACAACAAAAATACACATCTGCAAATTAAAGAAATAAATTATATAAAATTTAAAAAGGTAAAAAAGCTCCAGCTTCAAACAGGACCTATGTGGGTAAAGAAGCCATAAGCCATATCAGCCATATCTCCAGGGTAACATTTAGCTGCCTTAACTACAAAAAACCCTTTTCCCCATTGTGTATTCAGCATGTGCTATAAAACGAGGTTAGAGCCCTACAGATAAAAATGTCATGCCACTCTGATTTATCCCCAGTACATCAGAATTTTGAGCAATGGTTCTATGGAAAGAGGACAGAAAAGTATGGAATAAGGTATTATATGCAGCTGTAATACATACTCACATACGCCAAAGAAACCTGCAGAGTAACTGGGGTCCACTGTAATAGCCTAAGTAGGACACAGTGCTGAGGTGTCACTACCCCTGTAATCAAGAGCTCAAATCAACTGGACCTTTTGTCTACACTGTTGTCACACCAGCACCTCGACCTGGCTTCAGTTGGCCACACCTGCCTGTCTGCCTTCACATCTCAAATCACAAAAGCAGTGTTGTTCTTGTTAACTAGCTCCTTGTCATCCTCTCTCATTATATCCCCATCTGAATCATGTCCCACCAGATTAATTCTTATTTTTTAGCACATCACTTTTCTAGCCTAGACTTTGAATATCACCTCGCCATAGTACAGTCTGACTTCTCAGGTTTCAAGCTTTCATCTCTTCAGGTTGGTTCCCTTCCATATAATTTTCTCCTCCTCGTCTTGCTTCCTCAGGACTTTTACTTCTAAGCAGCTTTCTCTCCCAGAGCTCCTGGGCAGTGTCAGTTTGGCTACTCGCACCCTCATCTCCCACAGCCCGAATGACTCACATTTGTGATTTCAGAGTAATCCTCTTTTGGCCCGGCCATTAAATGTTGCAGAGGCTTTAGCCAATAAAGTCTAAGACTTCCTAGCATAAAAACAGGTGTTTTTGAGGTCTACTATTTTCTGTAAGCAAATAAATCTTCTGAGGAAGGGGAGAAAATCATTCCTTGGACAAGAACCAATCTATTTTATTTAAAGGCCTCTATACTGAAGCATCAGCGTCTGTGAGTTTGCAAAAGCATTTGACAGTTATCTTCTGCCCACCAGCTCAGCTCTCTAACCTTGCTGAAACCTTCAAAAATTTCTACTCAAAAGACTGGCAGACATCACACAGGGAGTTTAAAGCCCAGCAAAAGGTGTAAGTAACAATGACCAACGTCATATACCAAGAAGAGCTGACTTTAAATAGATAATTAGGGTAAAAGAAGGGTATCCATAATTTATTATATCACATTCTTCAACTATCATTTCAACTATCTATTTCTGAACTTTTACCCAAGAAAACGCCCTTCTAGCTTTTTTAGCAATTTAAAATTTCTACATGTTGAAATAAGCTGTATAGGGAAAACGCCATTATGTCCAAATTGTTTTCACTTTGGTGTAGTTGTTGAAACCGGTTGCTTCTGTTTGAAAAAATCTTTCTCCATACCACCATGGAGAGAGACATGCATCAGCTGTCAAATGCACTTTTATGATATTGATGCATTCACCAATAGTTTTGAAAACTTTTTTCAAAGTTTTTTTGAACACTGTTTTAGGAAAAGACTACAGAAAATAGAGCCCACACTCCATGAATTTAGTTTCCTGCTCTGACAGACATATCATTATCGTTATGGAACCTTCTTCAGAAACCTCTTAGACACTATTTTAATGCAGTAAGATACGGATTGATATAAAATTCCTTCAATTGGGAGGTTATTTCTACTGATTAGAAATCCTACTCCAACTTCTTGAATAAATTTATACACAGCCACCGCGGTTATTTGCTCTCCTATCAGCATTGTCTTATTCCAGGTAAATTTCCTTGTGATTATCCCCACATACTCACAGAGTACTTACTCGTCTTGCCAGAGAAGTCAGGCTTCCAAATAATGACATGATACAAGTCAAAAACGGTTAACAGTGAATTTTGTTTCTTAAGAATAATATTTCTCTTATTTAGAGTTTAGCGAACAAAACCGCTACATAAGCACAGCTGAGGCTAAGGCACCTTTGATCTGTCACATTTCCTTACAGTACCACTCTCTTTGGTAAATTCCTAATACCTTTTTCTAATATTCTTTTACCATTATACATAGAAATATCCCTTCCTACAAAAGCAGTTTAAGAACTTGATTAACACTGACGTCAAAACCATAATCCTGCAGTTCCTTGGATTAGTTTTTGCCCCTTTAAAAAAAAAAAGCACACTGTCCTGTTAATGCCAATTAGCTAGACACTTCACAGCCAATGTGTATTCAAGTTCCATGTTAATTTCCATTTCCATACGTCTATTCCTTTTCCTGCAGGCAACTGGAATCACTTGGGTAAAACACGACACTCAGTGAAGTTTTTAGACAAACCTAGACTTTTAGTTTTTCCCATTCCCACTCTTGGAAACATCTCTTATGAACTTTGTGCTCCTGTCCCCAATATCCTTTGCAGGGTCTAACTCAGCTTGACAGTTTCTCTGTGCAGAATCCTGTCTTCAGTCCTAAGGCACTGAAAAATTCTGTTGCAATGACGAACACAATCATTCTTTCATGAATTCAAGTGTATCTTAATGGCAGCTTTTCTGAACACACATATGTTTAATCGTGGTTTAAAAAGAAGTAATTATAGTGGTTACAGCCTTTAGAAGTCATCTTAAGTTCTGAAAGGCATATACAGAAACGCTGGTGGCAATTCTGAGAAAAAAAATTAGTTCTATTCCATTAGGTACAACATCACCACAGGCAATCAAATGCACTCCCTCAGTTTTTGTTTTGTAACAATTACCATTACCTGGATTCCTCACAGATGTTTAAGTAGTGTTGTAACCTGTGCTGTAGCTTATTGCTACTGACTGGTCCTTCAGCTGAACAACATACCCTTCCAAGTTTTAAAACAAAAATTTAACTTGATTAGATTTCACAGGTCATACACATTATATTTAGTATTCCACAGCATAAAGCCAAACAAAGAGGCAAGAAGCATGTGCTTTGTAACAATTACATATTTTTCATTCCTACATATTATTTAACAAAGAATTTTCATCACAATATTAGTCTTTAAAATTTACATAGCAAATGAAGACATGGTTTTATATGGTTAAGACTATTTGATAAAACCTCATTTGCACCTCAACAACAAGAGCACAAAGAGACAGTGGCAAGTGGGGAAGCGCAAATTATACCTTGCTCATCTTCTTCCAGGCCCACCACAAGAGCAATCAGCCCACTAAGGGGTTCTCTCTACAAGGCCAGAGGACCACAGAATGACAGAATTGTGCAGAATGACACAAATTAGGGGGCAGAAAAGTGTGGGAAAAGGAAGAGACATAAATTAAGGGACTTGAAGGCAGGGAGGGAGGCCCCATCCAGACTCTTCTCAGGGCAGAAGGAAGTCCTCAGTCATGCTGTTCAGTTTTGAACAGTGCTCACAGATGTGGGACATACTATGGAATGTAAGGGAAGGGCATCTGGGGATTGCACAGGACTTGCTATGGGATGTTTATAGGAGAAACCAAAGGCAGGAGTGGATTTACAGGATCTGGGAAAGAACAAGCATGATGTAACAGAGTGGATAAAAGGGGCCATTTCCATGCAAATGTTTTGGTGGTTGGTTCACTTGCCTGGTTGTGTGCTGCCCTGATCAGCTTAGTCTATCCTAGATGCTTATTAAACCCTTTCCAGCTCTTTTCTGGCTGAGTGGCTCTGCTCATTCCACATGTGTGCACAGGGGTCTGAGTGCAGCAACTTCTGCCAACCACCAGAGAGACTGGGGCGAGTGACTGAAAGTGTCATCCTGAGCTGGGCCACGGGAACACCTGCCTGCAGTGTGGCACATGGAGTAGGTGTGGGAGCATATACACCATGTTAGTGTACTGGGAGGATGTGTTCTGCCTGGCTGCTGGATGGAACTGGGGCACAGGCCTGTGGCAGTCTCACCTCTCTCACGCTGCAGAACAGGCTTGACATTTTCCCTTAGCACAAGGGAAGAAAAGAGTTTTGGAAAGTTCAACACAGCACGTGTTTAAACCAAAATTTTCTTTTCCTGTTCCACACACAGTGATCATCATCCTTTATTCCATATCTTATTCTACTCCTTTTTCCACTCTGGTCATTTCATCCACTTATATCAATCTTCTCTTATCATAAATATTTTCTCTCCTCCTTCCCACTTCTACCCCATACCATCACAGATTTTAGCAGCTTGTTTTTCTTTAGCTTGCTTAGACCTTTCTCCATTTCCAAAAACCCTACCTCTGCCTTCCGGTCCACAATTTAATTTTTTTTATGCTTTCCTCTTTCAATTCCTAAACCACCCTTTCAGAAGGGATAAAAACTGCCCCTTACACATTCTGCCACTTCTCTTCAGCATTTTTCTGCTTGCCAAAACTCCTTCATAACATTGCCTTCCACTCTCTTTCAAAGTAAAACACATGCATTTGAAGTCCTCTTGTTCATAGTTAAATAAAACACAGCTATTCTCAAACACTTACAGACTGAACATTAGGATTTTTTCACAGGAGAACATAACAGATCAGCAGAATATTACAGCATTAAGAATGCTGTTCAAGAGGCACAAAAAATGGAAAAAAAGTTACTGATGAAGTGCAAGGGACTGTTCAGGTAACAAACTTAGCAAGAAGACAGTTTATCTATATCCTGTCTCACCCTCCCCTTTGTGAGGTTGCAGTAGAACAGAATTTGATAGACTTCAATTTCTCCGGCTATGCTCTATTTTAAGTCACCCACCTTAACAACCTCAGCATTTCCTTAAAAAATTGCAAAGTTGGATTCAGTTCTTCACTCTAGCCAGAATTTATCAAAGAGCTTTTATTTTTTTTGATGCACTTTGCCTCCAGTGGACAGTCAGACCCTTCCTCCCAACTCCATAGAATACTGCATCCCACCAGCTGTGAGGACCAGCATTTGAGAGGCATTGGAGGTGGAGTTAATTTTGCATTTTTGCAGGTATGTCATCTTCCAGCCAACACCTCATATCATCTGTTAGGACTTCTACTAACCTAAGGCACTGATGTTACTCTGTGATTTTTAAGGAGGTACTACACAAACAAGGAAATTCCATAGTAAACACTTTGAATCCTCTAGAGTTATGTTTATCAACTTTATGGAAATACATCTGTTTCCACAAAAACCCATACCCATCAGCTCGCTCCTTAATGGCCATTTACCCACACAGAGAGCTAGCACAGACAAGGAACAATTTGATACTGTCATTATATAAATAAATTTTCTACAAGACACTGAAGTTTTTAGTACTCACCAGAGAAACAACTCAGCTGCATCAGCTGACCTGTGCTTGGTTGCACTTGGCAGACAGACCTTAAATAGATCACATCACTGTGAGGAGATAGAGAACATCTTTTAAAGTTAGCACTCAGAAGCTGTGCTTTAGGTTTCTCTCCAAAGATGCAGCACAAACCCTCTGAGCCTAAAGCAGCGATGAGGTAAAGCAGCACATTTTTCACCTCAGGCCAGGAGAGTAATGTGCCTGCATTCATAGATTACACAGCAAGGACTGATGCCAGTTTCACATATTAGGAAAGTTGAAGTACAAGGTCTTCCCTTGGGAACCATAATCATCCCTTTCTTATGATGACCCAAGACCAGGGAAGCATGATTAGATTTTATCCTGTTACATACTGCTTTGTGCTAGCATGCAGGATTTTCACTCTTCAGCCTACCTCTGAGCAAGTGTTTTCCCTTATTCCTTATTCCAGGTGATGGCTACCTCTGTACTCAGCCAACCCCGAAAATCAGAGATCTGGAGCTCAACCCATTTTGCTACAGATAAGGGTAAACTCATGGTTTCCAGCAATACACCAGGATGAATGCTGCATTCCATGTTATTCTCCCAGTCTCCTTTCATCACATTTACTAAGTCCTACAATGTCTTACACCAAACAAAATTCTGACCACATAGAATCATAGAATACCCTGGGCTGGAAAGGACCCATAGGGATCATCAAGTCCAACTTCTGTCTCTGCACAGGACACCCCAAGAGACACACCATGTGCCTAAGAGCAGAGTCACAGGCTTGGTGCTGTGACTGCTTTCCTGGGAAGCCTATTCCAGTGTCCAACCACCATCTGGGTGAAAAAAATATTCTCCTAATATCCAACCTAAACCTCCCTTGACACAGCTGTAAGCCATTCCTTCAGGTCCTGTAACTGGACACCAAAGAGAAGAGATCAATGCCTGACCCTCCCTCTGCTTCCTATAATGAGGAAGTTTCAGAACGCATAGAACACATGTACACCCCTGTCCTGGCAGAAGATAGCTCCAAAAGTTCACTTCCCCACTGGCTATAAATCTTATGATAGTCCCTATTTTATTACTATTTTATCTCTTGCCAAATTTTGTCCCTTAGGTTAGGTATGTATTTAACTTGGCTCATGTTACATCAGTTTCACTTCTGAAGCAATGTATTAATAACTGGCTCCCAATCTGAACTTTTCCTCCATGCTAAACAAGTCCCTTTATTCCATAACATCATTGGTACTTTTTTGTCCCTTCTGGAAAAGACTTCAGAGAAGGTGACCTTGGGGAAGGGAGAGAGAAACCTATCTTCTATGAGACTTGCAGACATCAAGCCATCACAACGTAACATGCACTCCATGGAGGTCAAGGAAGCTGCTGCCATGACAGCAAAAATGGCCTGGCTTTCCCTCATTGCGCTTTTATTTGGAATGTCTTCTCTTCTTTGGAGCGCTAAAGGCAGAAACTGGAAAACTCTAATTAATGAGATACTGACCTCAAAAACATTTTCACTCCGTGACCCAGCATAACCAAAACAACTCTGACATGCACAGAAGCTGTCCCTTGCGTTTCCTCACTGGCAGACCTAACCACACAATGTCAAAATGATTCCATTGCCACAAGTTCCTGCAGAACCATGGTGCCATTTTCCTTCTACAGTGAGTCCCACCTACAGCTGTGCAAAACAGCATGAACTAAAAAAAAATAATGAAATCAAGGATGCAATTAACTGTAATACTTCTAAAGACATAAAAAAATAGAGAAACTGTTCCTAAAAGAAAAATAGAAAGACTTACAGGAATTTGGTCAGTGACCACTACCTTGTTTAAAGAACTTCATTTTGCAATGAAGATAAACAGGCAAGGATAAATGTTCCAAATCATAAATGAAACAAGTCCCTGGTTTTCAGACTGTGAAACTCACCTACTGAATAGATTAGAAGTAATTAAATGTTTCAGTGCTAAAGTAATTTTTAAAGTACATTGCCCATTATTTGAATACAGTCAAATTGAACATAACATTTTTGCAGAAATCACATCTGACATTTAATTTTGTCTACCTGAAAGTCAACCTGGAGGTACAAATAGACCAAGCTTGGATTTCAGTTGATGGTGGGCAGCTGTAGAAGCATTCCCAGTCCATCATACCCTTCTTGACCTTCCAGATTTAATTTATTTATTTTATTCCACTGAAATCTATGGGTTTGGACTACCCTTCTTTGTCTACAAAGCACAACCCTGCTGCTACCAGTTAAACAGAAGTCAACCTGATTATCATGCAGTTTGCCTTTACAAAAATCACAGAATGACTAGGTTGGAAGAGACCTTCAAGATCATCGACTCCCACCCATTCCCTAACACCTCAACTAGACCATGGCATCGAGTGCCACATCCAGACTTTTTTAAAATACATCCAGGGATGCTGACTCCACCTGGGCAGACTATTCCAATACTTTATCACTCTTCCCGTAAAAAAAATTTTTCTTAATATCCAGCTTGTATTTCCCTTGACGCAGCTTGAAACTATGTCCTCTGGTTCTGTCAGTTGCTGTCTGGGGAAAGAGACCAGCCCCCAGATGACTATAACAACCCTTCAGGGAGTTGTAGAGAATGATAAGGTCACCCCTGAGTCTCCTCCTCTCCAGGCTAAACATCCCCAGCTCCCTCAGTCATTCCTCACAGCGTTTGTGTTCCCAGCCTCTCAACAGCGTCGTTGCCTCCTCTGGATGCACTCCAGCATCCCGATATCCTTCCCAAACTGAGGGCCCAGAACTGGACACAGCACTCAAGGTGTGGCCTCACCAGTGCCCAGTACAGGCAGAATGACCTCCCTGCTCCTGCTGGCCACACCATTCCTGATCCAGGCCAGGATACCCTTGGCTTTCTTGGCCACCAGGGCACTCTGCTGGCTCATGTTCAGCTGACTCACCAGCACCCCCAGGTCCCTCTCTGCCTGGGCACTGTCCAGCAACACCAACGCCAGCCTGTAACATTACAGGGGGTTGTTGTGGACAAAATGCAGGACCTGGCACTTGAACTTGTTAAACTTCATCCAGTTGGACACTGCCCATCCAGCCAACCATTCCAGGCTCTCTGCAGAGCCCTCCTACCTTCCAGCAGATCAACACACACTCCCAGGTTAGTGCCATCTGCAAATTTACCAATGAAAGGGTCAATACCCTCATCCATGTCATCAATAAAAATATTGAACAGGTCTGGCCCCAGCACAGACCCATGAGGGACACCAATGGTGCCTGGCCCCCAGCTGGATGCAGCACTGCTCACCACCACTCTCTGGGCCCTGCCATCCAGCCAGTTCCTAACCCAGCACAGAGTGCTCCTGTCCAAGCCATGGGCTGCCAGCTTTTCCAGGCATATGCTGTGGGAGACAGTGTCCAAGGCCCTGCTGAAGTCCAGATAGACAACACCCACAGCCTTTCCCACATCTACCAGGCAGGTCACCTGGTCATAAAAAGAGACCAGGTTGGTCAAACACGACCTACCGCTCCTAAATCCATGCTGGCTGGGTGTGGACATCCTGTATTTGCTGTGTGAAGGCACTCAATATAAACTGTTCCATTAATGTACTCATCTGTGACTAAGATGAAGTTCTACCTCACCCCAAAGCATAAAGGGTTCAGCCAAGCCAGTACAGGGTAGCAGCTAACAAGCTGAAGTTTCCCACTGTGCTGTACTTCCCACCACTGTCCCAAAGTTGGCATGCTCATGTGGTAACCAAATTAGCTGGGATAAATCAAAGCTTAGCCCAGGTTCCCTACATGGGGAAATAAACCTGAAACCCTAGGAGGCGGGGTGCTAGGACCTTAGACTTACAAAGTCAAGTTCCTGCCCTATAGCCATGACTGGACACCTACCCCAGGTAAACCCTATGGATTGCCAGGTCAGCCACACACCCTCAACTTTAGGAAGCTAGCACTCGGACTGTGTGCTCTCTGAAAGCAGCCCTCAGGCCATGTGGCCCTTGGATGCTGCTTTCTGACCACACAGTCACTCTGACGCATTAAAATCTATCTTTGGCTACTACACCAGACCTATCCCAAATTATTTAGCCACTCTCAGCCCAGGCAAACTGGACCTGAGATCACAGCCTGCACTGCAATTTACTCACATGCTAGAGGGACAGGTATAGATGGGCCAATTCTGTCAGTCATTCTTGTGAAGGAGTCTGGTAATGGACAAGCAAAGTTAATGGGACAAAATCCAGACAGGAACACTAGAACTCTTCCTAAACATGAGGTACTAGAAAAGCTTTCCACACCTTGAAAGCTACACTCTTCATGAACATTCATTTTACAAGCTTATAAAAGAGCCATAAATACGGTATCATCTTCACTGTAAAATTAGAAACTTCATTTTTCAACAGTCATCTAGTCTGAAATTAACTTTACAGCCATCCACAGCTCAGCACTGTGAAAGCCTCTCACAAAACAGTACAACACCTATCTTGTATGCCTGTCCTAAAACCAACAGGACAGCACTGTGGCAGTACAACCATCCAAAGCACTTTAATGCCTCTGCACCCCAAAAATCATTCCATAGAAGAAAAGGTATAAGCCGTATGGAAATACCCAAAGAAGCAGTGAAATTACACTGAATAATGCAATATTATCAAACTCCCTACTACTTCCAAATCATGAAATTCTTATCTATGAGATTTAAGTTTCAGTGTATGCGTAGTTGCCAATGAATTTTTTTGGGGGAAAAAAAGGCATTTGACCATCAAAATGGCACAGAAAACAACAAAGTTACCTTACTACTCATTACTGTTTTAACTGTATCATTAAGTCTGCTTTTTAAATAGGTGTTTATCCCTCTTTCTTGAAGAATCTGATATAAATTGCTGTATTATAACACACTTGCCTGGAACAAAATCCCCTTTTCAATTACCAATGAATTGGAAAAATACTACCCAGCAGAAGAGACATCCTTTTTTCTGGCCTGTGATCACTCTGTTCACTTTTAAGAAATGCACCTCATTAACCCTGATAATTAACAAGGTTATTCTCATCACATTAAAGGTTTAAGTTCCTCTATTAAGTCATTATTTGAATTTGCACTGCTATTAAGATGATGAGACTATTCTGGATTTCATTTCATACAACAAGATGTTTCTCTTTAAAGATCCTATTTTTTTTTCAAGCCAAAGCATAGAATTTCATTGTCTTGTATGCTACATGGAATCATAGAATGAGTTAGGTGGGAAGGGACATGGATCCTCTAGTTCCAACCCCATGCCATGGGAAGGGACACAATTAGTACATCTACTGGATTAAGGGATGTATTACAAATATACAAAAAAAAAAAAAAAAAAAAAAAAAAAAAAAAAAAAAAAAAAAAAAAACAAAACAAAACAAAATCAAAGCTGCAAAACTAGAAGGGGTAAGGCAGTAATGCAAACAGGCAGCACAACCAGCAAACAGGCATCTGGCAACAGCACAGCTGTGGCAGCAGAAACCAGAGAGAACTGAAAAAAAGAGAAGAGGACCAAAATTACAAGGAGATGCATATGGCTCGGGAAAAGACTACCAGCGGATGTATCTACTCCTGGCTGGACCTAGCTTAGTCCACTAAGACTCCACAGTCTAAAGAGACACTTCCAAATCCCATGAAGTCCCTCACCATGGCAGAGGGTTTTAAAGTAGATGATTGGAAGATCCCTTCCAACCCAATCATTCCATGATTCCATACTTCCATGTAATAATACATGCTTGGGGCATTTTGCTCTTAGGTCATATGGACAACTGTCTAGCCAGTGAAGTCTTCTAAGTACCTATTAAATGCTTTAATTTTTGCACATAGGTATTCCTAGCATGTAAACTTGCTACCCCACAAGAGAAAAGCCAGTTGTCTAAGTCAGACAGTTATTCTGAGAACATTAAAAATTGCAGCCACCACATATCAACATCCCACATCAAACACAAAAACACAGATGATGTTTTACCTCATTATCCATGCTGGCATCATGTTAGTTCATGTGCTCTGTAGTTAACAAACATATGGAAAATCATAGTATGAAAAAATTAGTCACAATTACTTAGAGATTTGACTGTATAGGTTTCAATGGCAGCATACCTCACCCCAGGGCAGTCAAGCACCTTGAATGCAAATATCTAGTGATGGCAAATTACCATCAAAGGTTTTGCAAAGAAGTTTTTTTGCACAGAATTCAGTCCCTATGAAAGAATAATAACAGCAATATCCTTTAAATGTCAGAAAAGAGAACTTTCTGTCATAACATGAGTATTATCACAGTGCTGACTCAGTCAAATATTGAAAGCAAACAAATCCATAGAATTAAAGTCAAGGTCAGCTGTCAGTCTGCAGGAGAGTTTCAGGCACTGCTAGTTTGTCCCATTCATGAAGCTTAAAAGGGTGTCTTTCATTTCACTGTGCATTTTCCAGAACTTCATTTTTCGTACTTTAAAGCACCCATTACTAAATCTTGTCATAAGTGCGTAGCAGCGTGCAACAAACTTTAAACTCTTCCCATAAGGAGTGTCAAGAGTGCTGTGAAATATTCAGAATAAAGACACTCTAAGTCTTATCAGCATAACAACTCTCTCAGGAATTATCAATTTGCAAACCTCTCAAACTTCTAGCAGGGTTTAAAATGTTGTTTAAAATATAGCAGGGTACACATGAATGAGCCATAGATTGTCTTTTTTTTTTTTTTTTAAAGTCTAATGCAAGTAACTGTTCTTCAGCAGAATGAAGTCTGAAGTATACACATGAGATTAATAGAGGATATAATGGAGGGTAATATTTAACCACCATGGCAGGTTTATGCAAGTTTGGATGAGACTTTTGGTCAATAATATTAGACAGCAGCAGAGTTTTCACCATTACAGGAATCACCATCACTGTATGTCTAAACAGACCCCTGTACATGGTTTGAGCACTGCAAAATCCACCTGAGTGCTCACAGGCTATCCATTTTATCCACATCTTTGTTAGTTAACACATTCTAGTTTTCCTTCTCAAATTGTGATTTTCCCATTGAAACCAATATCCTTTGAACAAAAAACATGTGAGTTTCATTGCCATTAGTTAGTTTACTTCCTCACTCTAATACAAGATAAACATAATCGTCTTCACTCCCCACACCCAACAGAATCAGGGACAGAATCCCAAACAGAAGTGTTTGTTTTTCAACATGAAGTACAAAGAGCTTAAAATTAGTCATTTTCCCCCTTTTTTTTAAACAAACATTGAAAATAACCAGAATGGCTTTGGCATTGCTTTAATCAGTTTAAACTTCAAGACAGGAACTCTAATTAAAATCGGGAACTGTAGCTGCAAGAAACAGCTAATTAGCTCCCAACTTTTTAACGAAGTACTGTGGCAGAGTACATATTAGCTATTCAGTATTATAAAGGAAATGCGCTGCAAGCTAAGCTCATTCTCTCAGGTAGTGCATCAGTTTGCCTACTTACTTCAACCCATGCACTGTCAGAGCAATTTAAGAAAATACACAACAATAACTATGAGATTTACACATCTCCATACACATAAAGATAAATGAACTTTGCAGTATTTCGAACTGAGAAGGAGAAATACAAAGCAGTTCATAACCTTTCTGCTAGGCAATGAAGACAATTTAAATTGCATTGAAGTGCAAGGTTGTGTTTCCTTCTTTTAAATTCGTTCCTGGCCACAATTTGCAAATACAAGAAAGAAGATGGGGAGAAAGTGAGAGAAGGCATTTGATGCTTCTGCTCTCAAGAAGTGTGGATAAAATGCATGGGATAGAGGAAGAGCGAGAACTGCCAGATCAGGAGAAACGTTGTCCAGATAGTCTCAGAAAGATATGCCGACAGCAGTGGGAACCTGAGCAACTTCATTCACATTTCCACGGCTTTTACTGTCTCGTTTCGTAAGGACTGCTATTCTATCTACCTTCCCACACACGCAGCATCAACTAAAAAAGAAATTACTTAAAACACCATTACAAACAAAGGCCAAGTTCGCTTGCGTTCCCACGCCAGGGTTTTCTAACCCGGGTTCCCTCTCGTCGCGACATGCCACACTTACTCGGAAATCCCTGATCGTTATAGCGGCATTACGGCGGTGTTAAGCGAAGGAGGGTGTGAAATCGCCCCGAACAGACCGGGGTAGCCAGGACGGCTGCTGTCCAAGCACCAGCCCGACGGAGCTGACGGGAACCTTCTCCCTGTGCCCGCACCGGCACCGGCCGAGGGGACGGCGGCAGCAGCGCCAGCCCGCGCGGGTGCCCTGATGCGCTTCTCCCACGAAAAACCCCAGAACAGCAACAACACAAAAAATATCAACAAAACAACCGACCGAACAACCAAACCCAACCCGCACTCCTCTCCACCAAAAAAAAACAAAACAAAAAAAAAAAC
>CM031860.1:27205848-27322817 GCA_018697195.1 Certhia americana
CGGCGCGGCACCGCCGGCGCGCCACGCCCCCGGCACGCCCCATGACGTCACGGTGAGGGCCCGCCCAGCCGCGCGGGCAGTGCCGCGCCCCCGGGCCCGCTCCGGCCGCAGCCGAACCGCGGCCGAACCGCGGCCGAACCGCAGCCGAACCGCCCCCGAACCGCAGCCGAACCGCAGCCGAACCGCAGCCGAACCGCAGCCTGCGGAGCGGCCGCGACAGTCGCACCCTCCTCTCCACGGCGCTCTGCTTCTCCCGTGGAACAGCCTTGAAAATCAGTTTGTTGAAAGTATTGGAACCGTGCGTGGAATCTCCGAGCGAGGGGAGACAGGGGCTTATTTGCATGTTTATTTCTCTCCGCATTAAAAAGCGGAGTGGTCTCCCGGATTCTCCCCTTCAGTTCGGAGAGGTGTGCGGAAATGGCATCTCTCAGCCTTTAGTTCAGCACGGAGAGTGGGGCGGGGGACGGAGGGGGCACAGGACAATGTGTCTCCATTGCGCAGAATTCACGTTGTGCCCTGATTCTCTTTTCATGTTTGAAAATAAGTCTAGAGTTTGAACGTCTTAGACAGCTTAACAAACTCAGGTCCTGAGGCAGCGGTCCAGAGTGGGATTGTCAAAACAAAATGAAACAATCAGACCAAATTTCCATAGTACATCTGTTATTTACCTGTCTGGATCCAGGCTTCATCTCCAGAATAAACCATTCCAGGTTTATTTAAATAATGCCTCAATGTCTTAAGAGACAGAAAGAGCAAAAGGAGGACATGCAGCCTTTTTTTTTTTTTTTTTTTTTTTTTTTAATAGTTGTGCTCAGTTGACACATCTTGAAATTAAAGAAAACATCAGCCTGCGCTGCAGTGTGGAGGGAGTGGTAGGTAGTACAAGCCTCAGGCTCCTCCAGACGGGTCCACTGTGAAGATTGAAGACCATCAAGTCTTTCAGTAAGGGCAAGTGTCTAAACAAGCATCACCTTCATCATGATCAAAACATTAAACAGATACCTCTATATTATAGAGCTCACTCAAGCAGATTAAACTATTTTTTCTCTTTTTCTGGGTCATGGCGTATGACCTGAAGATCAAAACGTGAGAGGCTTTCTAAAGTTATATCTGCTTGTTATGTATTTCTTCTTCTTTTCTGATGAATAATTAAAAGGAAATAAAGCTGCTAAAAATTCTCTCACCTTCTGGCACTAGTTTAAAAATTCTCTTAATTCTCAGCTATACACAGGTACAGTCACTCATTGCAATTTTGATCTTATTCATCTTTTTTTTTTTTTTTCCATTATTGAGATTTCACCTATTCAGGCTTCTAATAGCAATTTCTTTACCCTGACAATAAAATTGAAAATGGAGCTACAGCAGCCTCAATTACTGCTGTTTTTCCTCACCTTCCTAACACACTTTCATGACTGCTTACCACATCAAAATACATCCCTTCCTCCCTTTCAAAGAAAGTATTTGGGTGTTAAGTTTTTTCTTGTTATCTGCAGAATGATTTTTCATAAAACTGGATCAGTAAGAACACACATGGAGGAATGAAGACTCCCCTTCCACAAAAATCTTCCACCCACCTAGGATCCTGAAGTCCCAGGCAGGGGCAGTAGTATGTAACATTTCCTCATTGCTGTGCTTAAGTGGACTGATCACCAGGGTCTAGTAAAGGCTACTGATTTCATGAGTCCAGTGGAACACAAAATTTAAAAGACAAAAACACCTCAAACTTACATGGATGATTGATACTGAGTGAATAATGAGTCTGCTACCAACAAGAACCAAGGGGCAGGCTGACATTTGAACAGTAATGTTTAACTGGAAAAAAAAAGACGTGTGCTAAAGAGAAGATGCATAGTAGGGAATTAATTCAGAGAAGTTAATATAAAAAGATGAGCTCAGTTTTCCATTGCAGAGCAATTTCTTCAGAGTGAATGCCTCAGGAGAGCAAAGCATCAGACTGTCCATGAGAAATGCAAGTTACAATTGCTGCCCCTGTATCACTTAACACCAGTAGAAATACTTGTTTATAGGGTGCTGCAGCTTTCTCTAGCAAAATTTTTAAATTTCTTCACATCTTAAGCACATTAACAACTCTGTAATTACAGCTGCTGTGATTCCATATGGCTAACACAACCAAGAACCACACACTAGAGTAATTTATTATGCCCAAATGTGTCTGAGTTCTTTGTTTATCATACCTGGAATTTTTTCTTCAGAAATCAATATGCAGTCTATTTGCAGACATTTTATTTAGAGTTTTAAGAGATATTAAATTTGAGGTAGAGTTTGTGCTGAAGAAGGTCCTGAAAGCAGCTCTATGAATTTAAAACCATAGAATTTAAATACAAGAGCAAACTTTCCTGGTTTAATCCTTTCAAATGTTAAAAATTAATATTGTATTTGCAAACATTTTCTATGTGAACAACAAACATCTACAGCTATGTGTCACAAAAAGTCCTTGTCAAATTCATGGCTTAAAAACAAATATATAAAACCACATTTAACATGGAGGACATGGCAAGCAAAAGAGAAGAAAGAATAAATCAGGGTATGCACAATTACTGAAAGCAAATACATACAATTAGGGAATTAAAGTAGGAAAAGTTACAATGAGTAGTTAATTCTAATTTTTGCAATAAAATTCAAATTTACATAACAATGTGACTTTAGCTTTCCCAAAGATAGTAATAAATTTGAATCAGATTTTGCAGGCTTGATTCATTAAATGAAAGACAGCAACAAAAGCATTCTTCTATTAAAAAATAACAAACTCCATGATGCGAAAATAACAAGCATCATGGTGAGAGCTGTTGCCATACTCACAGAATGTGGTACACTGCCAGTTCACACCTTGGTACGATGTGCTGATTAAAAGTGACTTTTATTTCAGGTGTTCCCAAGCCTTCCTGTATAAGCATTAATAAACATATGACTGACGTAGTGAGCAAGATCAGTTTAGTTATTAGACTGACAACAAATCTGGATGTTCTATACATTTATATGTATAACTCCTTCTCCAGCTGTCTCCAATCACTGGTGTGCTCACAAGAGTAGCAGGAGCTCAGCTCAGTCTGGAGGAGAAAAATGAAGGGGAAACCCTCCAGCAGAGATATGGCAACACTAATGTAAGCCAGCTGCAAAACACAGAGAGTGAAGCAGTTACCCCACAGGCAAAGATTTAGAGTTCTCTTGATTTCCATTTTTCCTTGTTTCAGTAAGTTGAAAACAGCTATCATGGTAACCAAGTCTGCTTTCCAGGAGAACATCTCAAAATGGGAGGGACTAAGGTAGTGCTTTCTCAGAGCTGACCACACCCTGGAAATTAGGCTAAAATGAGAAACACAGTTTTTAATCCCTTCGGGCAGAAAAAGAAATTGAAATTTAATGTTTAGATTGGACAACCATATTAGTCACAGAGACAACAGATAAAAAGAAAGAAAAAGTCATCATGATATTTGGTGAATCTACAACAACTTTGCAACATTATCATTTTCATTGCTTTTCAATTTGTGTTTTTAGAAAAATAATGTTCCATTTCCACTGTAATTTCTTTTTCATTGAAGATTTTTGTCAAGGTGAAATTTAAAAAAGTGTCATTTGTTCATGGTGAAGGTCTCACTGGACCTTGGGGAAAAGGTGAAACAGTGCTAGAAATACATATCCCCAAGACCAGAAAAAGGTGTTGTTAAACCAAAACCCTCGACCTAGAGGCCAGCCACTTATTCCAGCTTTACTGGGTTGCTCCCATAGCCTGCTGTTTTGCAGGTCTTTAAAGCACGAGTTTACACGTATTCAGAAGAAGGAGTAAGAGAGAAGGCAGAAAGGTAGAGATATTGAACATCACAAAAAATTGTTATAGAAATTCTATAGGGGAAAGACAGAAGCTGCTTTCCTTGTTCTTTTTCCTCCTCTGAGTGAAAATTCTGCCAAAATGAAAACTCTACCAAATTCATGTCATTTTCCTGCTATACATTCAACAAGAGAAAAGCATATTGCCCGTTGCCTGAAATCACCATGTTAACAGGGAATGTACAATTACCTGGATAATAATATTAAGGCATAACTCTGGTTTCTCACTTTGACCTTGATTACTGATCATTAATGAGCCAGTTTTACTTTGACAAATTATGCAAGTAATGTCCTCATGTATGTCACCACCATCATAGCCCTATGCCTGTGAGTGATTGATGGATTTCTTCACAATGATTCTTGGAATAGAGACATCTCTACACAAAGTGTTTTTAATACAAAGAATTAATTTATCATCTTTTTCATAAATAAACTTTCTAAATTTTATGCCCAGTTATGCGTTATTTCCATTCCATCCTAACACTAGCTCTTTCCTTTTCCTTCTTCTTGAAACAATATTAATCAGTGCTCATGTTGGTGCATGGAATACTGATAACAGGGAGCTCTTAACAGCATCTGGTTTTATTAACTTTGTATAACCCAGACATTTGTTTTCCCTCATTCTACAAATGGCTGCTGAGAGCCTAAGGGCCAGAATGCAAAAAACATTGGTTTGTTGTGAAATAAATCACTTCAAACTGAGGACTAGAGGATATCTGTCTGTAAGGAAATATTTGTCATGTGTAGTAAGTAATTCAAGGTCTGCTCTGAAGAGGACTGAGTCATCTTTGTTGTGCTGATATAAATATGTACCTTATTTACTTCTATAGGTGAATGTGTTACCTGCTGAAGTGTCCTGATTAGCAATTTGAAAAGCATTTCAATAAGATACAGTATGAATATTAATGTACTACTGGAACACAACACATATAAATCCACATATGTAAGGATTTTCCAACAAGAAAACTGTCTTGGTAATTTAGAATCATAAGTGTGAAATATGATGTCTCCTGCTGGCTGCCCTCCTCTTTTATCCTTGAAATACCGTGCCTACAAGCACTACACTTCAAATTGCCTCTCAATACAATTTTAACTCAGACCTACATATCTTCATGTTCTACGCATGACGTGAAGATGTTGCACTGGTTCCCCACTAACAAATGAGTGGAATATCCGTTACTCACATTTAAGAAGGCATGAGACCTCCTTATCCTTCAGGTTGCTCCTGCAACCAGTTTGTTGTCTGCTGTCATACCAGAATTTACACTACAAATATTACACCAAGTGTTTTCTTCTCTGAGCTTTTACTCCTGGATTGCAAATATAAAGGTGTTTTGGTAGCTTGCTCAAGATGACCAATTCTATGAAAACATTTCAACAAAAAGGTATGAAAGAGCTGCCTACCACCAAAAACAAGCAATAAAATTAAAAAAAAAAAAAAAAAAAAAGTTTAAAAAAAGAGACTGAGCAAAACAATGCTATGAGGTAAGAACACTTTGATACTTGTACTGTTTCCCATCTTGTGAGCTTTCACTCCATTATAGAGTTCCTAATGTGTATTTGCTTCACAAAGAAAATAAATAGCAAATAAAAATGAACAGATTTTACAAAACTGAAAAAAAAATTAGATACCATGACAATCCAGGATGAATGTTCTACTCCTGAGCAACACATATGATCTAATAGAATGAGTAAGTTAAGTATTACCAAAGCTGCTAGTAAGTGTTTGCATGTCTTGATTTCTTGGCAAGATATCAAGTATGTTGTACTGATTTTTGCCCGTGGGGTTGTTTGTCCTCTACATTATATTTAGCAGCTTCAGGGGAAGAGTTAAACTATGATTCAGAAGAGTGTCTTCAATTAATGCAATGGATTGAAGTATATTGTCTAGTCAGTCATATTATTTCTTGTACAAGTAGAGAGTTTTAATTATCACGATTTCTAAATGCATTGACGTAAAACAAAGAGTTAACGAAGTTCAATTGAAGTGATAAATGTAGCAGTGGCTTAACAAGATTCAACAACAAGCTTGATTATTTACTGCATAGAGGACAAAAGAGAGTCGGACAAAACTGAGACCTTTCTGTTGAGACATTAGGTTCAGAAATTACTCCCTTGAGTTCCAAACTCCTTCTTACGGAGGAGATTAGGTGCAGATGGGTTCAGTGCTAGTCCCATACTTGGTCAGTGGTCTATGACTAAAGGATTATATATGTACAATTGATCCTTTTTTATCACTTAGCTAAGATTTCTAAGAAGTTTAGCATTCTGTTAGTCACTTACCAAGACTGTTGCAACAAGGAATCCCTCAGTCTCAAAGAGCACCTTGAAAGTCATTCCTGCTCAAGGGGAGTCCCTGTTGTGCAATGCACTACTATGTAGAAGGAGCTCAGAAGGCCCTGGATTCATGAGTGAGAGAGAATGATTTACAGTCATATATAAGTATCAGCAAGACATCTAGGTCATCATTCCAGACAGCCCTTGGCTGCCATGTTGCCATCCATGCATGGAGAAGGAGGATGACTCCTCCAAGGAGGCACTGCCTCACACCCTAACTATGAAAGGTGTGACAGCTTGTATATTCTCTAATGCTTAACTGTAGACTACCACAGTGGCTCTATTGGTTTCATTCTTCATATTAAATCAGAGCAAGCATTTTCACTCCCTACAAAAAGTGCATTTTACAAACACATCTTATTCAAGAATTCATCAGCAGCAGTTCATTTGTTGAAACAATAAATAAATGTTCTACAGGACCTTCATATTTCATTATAGGCTGTCATTATGTTGGAGCTGCTAAACACTTGCATGCCCAAATTTCATCTGCAAATGTCACATCTACCTTGTTCTCTCAGGCGCTTACACTATCAGGATAAAGTCTCTGTTTGGATACTCCAGTTTTCCATTCATTCAGATGTGGAAGACCAATTACACTGTATAACTCTGGCCACTGAACTTTATTTAATTTGGAATTACTGTCCTGTGAACAGATGGGCTGCACACCTCTGGTGCAGTTTACTTCATTGGTTTCTAGTTTTCATGTTTGTACTTGAGCTGAAGATGCATAAATATCCCATAAAGTAGATAGTTTAACTACTCTGGCAGTGGGTCGTTCTTATTTAAACTGTTGGATGCTGCTACTGTATTCACAGTTTGTGATGTTTCCCTTTCTCTTGACTTGAATACTATTAGATCTGCAGGGGCCCATTTGTCTCTATTATTGCATTTCATTATGATTCAATACTTGAAATCACTGGATTCTCATTAGATTTGTTTTCCTCAATTAAAAGGATCTTTTTGGTAACAGAAAACCCTTCAGTCTTTCTTGAATATGTGTCTTGTTGGTGAGATAACTTAAGTAATATTTTCTTATTCAAAAAGAATAATGCCTTGTTCTGATTTCATTTTAAGAAAGGTAATAATTGAAGCCTAATAACTTATATAAGTTATTGAAGCCTAATAGCCTAGTCACCCAGAATTCATAGATCTGACTTGCTCACAACTCTAGAATTGAAAGATATAGCAGGAATCACTTTTTGTTTCATGTTACTATGACTATTTTAGATATAATTATTAAGATATTGCATGTCCTGGGCCAGGAGCTGGTCTCAATGATCTTTGGGATTGCTTCCAATTCAGAATATTCTATGAATGGGAGTCTTGGAAAATCAATTCATCAATTTATTCCAAATTGATTAAAGATAATTGAGGTCCAATTCTTAATTTTAAAAGTATGGCATCCATCTTTACCTGCTGGTGAAAATGTAACCAAGCCTGACAACACAATACTACATGAAAAAGAATTCCCTGACAAAGTTTGCAAGCTACAAAAAGGAAAGGTCAGTCAATAACTCATTTAAATATGCTCCGATGTGTATTTTCATTTAGGTCTGCATGTAGTGAGCATCAGTGTCCAAAAATCAGTTTCTTCCCGCACTTGACAAGACTCATCCACTCTTTAGGCAGTGGAAGACAATAATTTTCAAACCACAATGAAACCTACAAAAAATCTATAATAACAATTTATCTGAAGAGTGAACCTGCCACATATTCATTGCTTTGATTGCTGTAATATCACTCACACAAGTAACTCTAGGAAACGACATATGCTCATGCTGAAGAATAAATGCTATAGTATCACCCTGTAAATCAAAACAAAAGACCTAAGTGAGTTGGGCTGGTTAAGACCGATGAATGCATCTTTATTTTACACAGAATGAACTGACAGAGGAGTTATTTCAAAAAAAAATATGGCATTTGTGGCTTCAGATACCCACAAACCAACATTCATATATCAGGCCTTGCTTATAGGGATAAGCATGTACTAACCTTCATTACCTAGTTAAAAAGAAGTTAGCTTTCAAAACAATTTTGCTGTAGCTGTCACTTCTGAAGCTCTTAACGACTCCATAATCACTATTATATCATTACCTTAGAGTTTTCAGGAATAAGTTAGTAAGTGTTTGTTGTCATGTGAAATAGTTAACACAGATCCCCGATCTTTTGCATTCTTCCTTCTCCCCCAAGTCCTGAAAACAAAACTAAAGCTTGGAGGGTGTTTTGTACCCAGGAGAAATCTTTGTTCACTATGTCCCCAAGACATCTAGCCTTATTAAGATTTAGGTACATGGCTTACAAAGAAAAAAAAATCTCTTCCCAGTTTCAGGTCTAATTATGTGCAGACACACAGCATCTTCTGGGTAATGCAAATATCATATTAAAAGAATCCAGGTTTTAGAAAAGAAGCCATATGAGTGTTCTTAGCCACTACAAACATCACACAATGACAGTTTAAAGAGGAAGTCAAAACACTCAGAAAAATTACTGTCCAGTAGTGTCTAGCTTTGCTGACTTACACAACTCATTAAAAATAAACAAACCAACCAAAAGCAGCTTCTTAAGTAGAACACATCGATCCTCACATCATTTCCATGCCCACATGGAAACAGATAACCTCAGTAGCTGAGAGGAAGGTTATTCAAAGGTATTCTAGCAGTGGTGAAAGTCCTTAGGGTTTGAGGGGTATGCAAAAGTTTTTGGTAGAAAAAGGTGAACAGACCCATTTAGGGAATGGCTATTGTATTTTACTCTTTCAAAAGTGCTTCTTGTTTCTGTAGATCAAAGATTGGGAGACTGTAATAGTTCTGGACACAGAAAGTAATGCTCAAACAGAAGGGAATAAAGATTATGTGAGCGGCACTGTCATTCTTCAATTTCTTGATCTATCACACCTGAATTTTATTGAAGACCACTGGGAGGATGTTGAATTTTTCAGGAATTTGAATTGGTTTGCATTCAAGTCTTTGAAAGCTAGAGCAACTATCCTCAAGTAAATATTCCACTGTCCAATTTTGTAGCTTCTTTGATAAGACATTTTTATTGTGATTGTGGCAATGTTGTAGGTTTCTTAGAAATATCATTTTAGTTAATAATTCATGCAAAGAACACAAAATAATTCATGCAGAGAACACAAAAATGTTCTCACTGTATACAACTCCATTTTCTTCTTCATTCCAGTCATTGGAAATTACTAAAGGATGTGTATTGTTGCTTTTGAGGAAACATTTTCTCAACCTTTCTTTTTTTCTCCAAGTCATAAACCTGTTAGAATACACTGAGATATTTTAACTTATTTACCACCGTGGGAAGGCTCCTTACAAGGGAATCTGCTCCAGAATCCAGGTCCCAAAAAGGTGTTGAGATTAATGATGTGGCAGATATTGTGCACAGCATCTTACAAAAAAGGTGATATAAGAGCAGAGCTATTACCCATCCTGCAGAATTGTGGGACAGAGCACTAACCCAACAGAACTTTAATTTAGAAGACATGCTAAGCCATCACCTCTATGTGTAGGGAGAATTTTGAAGCTACTTCCCTGCAAATATATTACTGATACACAGAAGTATAGTTGCTCTCTGACAGTAAGTTATCTCCATGCAGGTAATGCATACTATTCTTACCAGAAAGATCTAAGTATCTTATTTGATTGAGAAATCTGATTTAATTTTATTTAATATAATGTTCAATTAATATATTTAATCTCATTTAAGTATATTTAATTTTATTATTGCCCGAAGCTCGTACAACAAAGTGAAGCTCTATCTTGGAGAATTAAAGATGAAGTACGGAAAATATATGGAGAAAACAACTGATATGCCAATAACATTACGACAAAAGGTATAAAAAGCTAATAAAAGAAGGATTAATAAAGTCACTTTTTCTCTAGAAAAGGGCTGTGTAGAAAGAACCCTGAAAGTGTTACAGTCATGGCATGAATTAAAGTATTTTTCTTTCTCTGGACTGGTAGATCTTTCAAAGCTTGTTTTCTATTACATAGAACATGCTGTTTTCAATGTTTTGTAAGCAGTTTTCTCCCTATCCACGTGCTTCATACATATTGAGAAACAAACACTAATTAGTTAATTGCTTGTTGATTTTGTCAGAGTACAATAGTACTAGTTTGAATGGCAACTCATACGCACAGATACTGATTTTCAGAAACTGTCTCATGTTCTCAGAAGCATTTCCTTTGTTTTCATATGGGGGAAATCAGTTGTCTAACAGACCCCATAATTAATGTAACAACAATTTTATAAGGAGTGGGAGGCTTCTACAGTCATTAAAAAAACCCAAACTGTGTTAAATTATGTGGGAACCTTTTAGATAAACAGTATTCCAGTGTTAAAGCATTTTCTCAAATCTGTATTTACCTTGGGTAACATTTAATATCACAGTCCTTTTGCAGAAAACACTCTACAAAATCGAAACAATGCACACAGATAAAAAAGAAAATGAGAAATATGCATGCAGTACTGTACTTTTAGTCAATCTCATTTGCTTTCTATTAAGATGCAAAAGTAAAACTGTTCTACCTTTATCCAGCAAAGACTGGTAAGAATGCATTTCCATGCTTAACACATGTAGCATATAATAGCCCAAGAAGATGAGAGCTTCTTGTTCAGGTAATGAGCAGAGGGAGAACTTCATTTCCACAGGAAAAGATGAAAGATGTGCCTTTTTTTGCTGTACATTTGCATGCTCCAAATAAGTTCCTGAGGACAGAGTTCCTTCTGTCCTTGAAAACCACTTGATTAGGAACCCCAGCATGAGAACTGTGGTTTAAATCCAAACAGGAGTAGGACAGTTGTTGTGCAGCCTGGCCAGAACATAGCTTCTTCAAAAGAAATTCCTGCATCTCCTGTCAACAGAGGGAGTTTTATTGTTGATTTTAAACTGACCTAAAATGAAACTAAGTCTTGGATGAAAAACTTAAAACCAAAACTCAACAGATCTACAATTAAACTAAAACAGCAGAGATTTAGAAATGAAACAAATGCTGACATGAGTCATCTGATTACCAAACTATAAACCACACATTCCTGGTGCCAGGCTCAAGGACACATTTTATTCATGTGCATTAAACAGCTCTAGAAGCAGAAGTCACAGTCTGGGATTTCATTGTCCCCCAGCAAGAGACTAGAGAATTGCCATCCTTCAAATCCAGTGCCAGGAAGTGTCTCAGCCCAAAGTTGTCTCAGACTGTGTTGAAAAGCAAGTTTGAATTGCTGTATCTTGGGGCAAGTCTTAAATCCCAGGCCCACCTTTCCACTTAAAATAATTCCCCACTCATAGTATTTGTGTTGAAAAGGATGACCTGTGTCAACACTCAAGTAAGAGGGTCGCTTACTATCATGATCTTTGCTGGAGGTAAGGCAAACTGTTTTGAGTGGGGTGATATTCTTTTTAGCCTATGATCTTAAAAGTAGAAAAAAAGGCAAGCATTTACACAATCAGAGTTTAAGGGGCATGAGAAGGAGAGATGTTTTGATTTACAGTTCTAGACTTTATTCCATATGTTTGTCTTTGTTCTTTATGCTGAACTTTGCTTCAAGCACATTCATACTGCTCTATCCTATGAGGTACATGATAAGGAGCAAAAATTAATGTCAGGAATGCCAGTTTACATTTCATTTGAAAAATGTATAGCTGATCTCTTATGATGCAAGCAGTATACAGCATTTCATGTCCAGCCCCCATTTCATATGCTGTCTTACAAGCCTAATAGAAACTCTCTCTTGCCACTTTATGGAAAACAATATCAAAATAAATGACTTGTCATTAATCTATATCTAAAATTAAGATCTGTTTTTTCACTTATAATACTTTTTAAGTTTTAAAAATTCAGAAATGATAGTACAGCTACCACAAAACTTCAGAGTACAGTCCTTTTGTACTCAGCTAGGGACCAGCACCACATTCTTGTTAGGAAGAACTTAGGACTCTTGGTAAAACTCTTCTTAAGCTGATTGCATTTTGACACAGGACTTCTATTGAGTTTGCTCTTCCTTCTGTCTCCTACTGCTGGGGTGGGGGGAGTGAACTGCTGTGTGGGCTCCCAGCTGCTGGCTGGGATCAACTCACAACGTTATTTGCAGCTGAAATTGGCCATTTTTATGTCAAAAACCCTGGGTCAATTCCAAAGTCAATTCCAAGAAAGAGAGTAAGAAAAAAACAAATTCCTAAGTTTGCTTTGTATATTGACTATGAATAAGGGATATAATAGTATGGAGAAAAATACTCTTATCTCCCACTAACCAATTTATATTTAAATAAAACTGTTTTAAGATATATGAGTTACAGCCACCCCCTGAAATTACTAATTGCTTAGATAAATTAGTTCTTTCATGAATAAAGTGATAAAGTGATAAATTTTCCCTGTTTATTGCCATCTATTTCCAGTATCAGCTTGAACACTAGCTTCAAAGCAAATAAATTATTTTCATTAGAACATCTTCCCTTTAATGTACTATAAATTCAATTAATAATATGGAAGATTTTCTATATTTAATCAAAGAAAATCTTTTTCCCTTTTGTGTAAAACTGGTGAACAGAAAACAGTTGTTTTTTAAAATTATAAGAATAGGTTCAAACCTGATTCAAACTCAAGCTAAACATTTTTTTATTTTGAAAAGTTAACGTTAGCAGTCATTTTTTCTTAGCCAATTTATTTCTTTACCTTCCAACTAAATTGTTATTAACTAACAAAGTTATTATCCTTTTGCACCGCCTACATTTTGTCAGAAACAGCACTGACACACCATAATACAATAACATGAGCACTTGTACTAAAAAGAAACACTGGACGTTTAACAAACCATTCATTACAAAATATCAAGGGTATTTTCAGGTTGTGGACTGTCTGAGATGGTGGTATCTGTTTTCTGAACCTAAAAGTCATTTGATTTCTGGTTACACTACCCATATTTGTCAACCATATTCCTTCATTTACAAGAAAGGATCCTTTTGGATCCTGTCCTATCCAAATACTGAATTCCTCCTTTTTCTCTTTTTCTTTTTTTTTTTTTTTTTTTTAAACAAAGACTGTTTAAGGGGTTTTTTTTGCCTAGTTGGGCTGATGAAATAGTCCTTAGACTAGGCATAAGCAGTTTTCCTAATGCTTTGTATTTCACGTTTCGTATCAAATCTCTGAATAACTGAAGCCATAAACCCTGAGGAAAAGACATTTAGGTGATGGGAAACGTCAGCAGTCCCACTGTGCAGGGTGGGCCTGCAGTTCACATAGCCCAGTAATCCTTCTGTTGCAAGAGACTTTCTAAAGTGCACCCAGGGGAGCTGTTGCATTAAGGCAATTGAATTTTGGTAGAAAATAACCCCCTGGGCATTTCAGCTATACTCAGACATGGGAAGGGCTGCGTGTGGCTTGGCTTAATTTCAAATTATGGTCAATTTGACTTTATCAGCCTGGTTGAGTTCAGTAAGGACTTGCACAAGTAGTGATTGACAAATAGTGTGGTGGTGTGGCTCGATCCCAGCAGGCAAACAAGACCCACGCAGCCACTTGCTCACTCCCCCACCAGTGGGATGGGAGAGAGACCTGGAAAGTAGGAAACCCATGGGTTGAGATAAAGGCAATTTAACAGGTAAAGCTAGAGCTGGGCATGCAAGCAAAACAAACAAGAAAACAGACAATCCATTTCCCACTGTGTAATTACTGGGAAGGACAAACACCATCGTTTTGAACATCTCCCTTTTCTTCCTTCTTTTCCTGTCTTTATATCGTGAGCATGATATCATATAGTATGGAATATCCCTTTGGTCTGATGGAATCAGCTGTCCCAGATATGTCCTGTCTCATCATCTTATGCTCTCCAAGTCCCAGCTGATGGACAGTACAAGAAGTAGAAAGGGCCTTGGATCTGTGCAAGCTCTGCTCAGCAAGATCAAAAATATGTGTATATTATCACCAGTGTTCCCAGCACAAATCCAAAACAGAGCCCCTAACCAGATACTGTGAAGAAAATTAATCCTATCCCAGACAAAACCTGCACATGCATCTTACCAATCTAGTGCTGGTCTGGATAAGTTCAGTAAGAACTTACACACACTAGATTCACTGGATTCATAAAAATGATGGTTTATTGAAGTAACAGGAAAGCAGATTCAGGATTGCTCATGATAAATGCACTAACTAGAGAGTGTTAATATATATTTCAGTGGGAGGTGTAGTAACAGATATCTATTAGGGCTATATATGCATAAATGAATATTCCCAGGCCAACTACAATGCCATTGGATATACAAAGTTCACCTAAAGGTGTTCCTACAGTGGAGGAGGACAAATACAGTCCACCTACTGTTCCTGAGAAAACAGGCATGTTCCCTCATCTCATTTTTGCCCTGCAACCTCCCTTCTTTTTCTACTATAGATTTTTTTCAGCTGGATGGAACAACCACATGTTATAGGTGGGGTTTGATGACTTCGGTCAAACATGTTTTACATGTCTCATTTTATTTCTTGTATGCATTGTGAAGGGTGTGAAATTTAATATTCAAAATAGGCCTTAATGATGGTCTTGGTTATTTTCAATCTGAATTTATAGTTAATATAAGAGGTAAAATAACACTTTGGTTCTCCTCCACCCACAGAGACAGCAATAAAGGCTGCCTCACCAGAATCTTCCTGCACATCTCTGTCTTCTCAAAGGACCAGATGTGGAACAAGTCTTGTTTTTCAGGATGAAGGAAGAGCAAGGGTGATGGCTGATACAGAGCCATGGGTGCTCCTCTGTGCCTCACTGAATCAACTTGAGTCAGTGTTGACTGACTCTACTTCCCTCTAGACATCATTCCATTGTCCAGCCTTTCTTGAGTCAGATGCAAGATAACTGAGCAGTCCATCTCACCGTTTTCTCAATCTGCCTGATCAATTCACCACCAGCTTAAGGGAGCTCTATAGCAAGTCTGAAAATTTACCAGAGCAGGTCCAGAAAACAGTTGTACTTAGAGACACCTTATGTGCTGCACTCATTTCTCACTTTGCCAAATGCTATCTAAATGTGCCTGAACAAACCAGAATTATTACAAGTGGCAGATATAAAAAGCTGAACTGCAAATCTAAATCAAGAAATCTCCTTGGATTCCAAATGGCATGCCATGTATTGATTAAAAGGATCAGGGGATTATACAAATAAGTGAATGCACAGCATGAAATTTCTATCTTGTAAACATTTAGGTCCATCACTTATTAAATATGGATATTATGCTGTTTCTCTTCTAGTGAAGAAACCTAAGGAAAAAATCTGATAATATTCTACTCTAACTGGACACTTTTCTATATTTTTTGCATGGAACACATATTTTCTGTTAAATAGGCTCAGAAATAATTGATGCTGAAAAGTAACACTACCTCATAGAAGACATCTTTTTGAAAGGAACTGGCATGTAATTGTATGTGAATAATATTCTTCCTTAAAGATATTTGCACTTTTGTTTGTTTGAAGCTTTTTTTGTTGCATTATTTCTTGTAAATATAAACAATAAAATCTATAGAAGCAAACTTATTGTCCCTTTCAGTGCATTGCACAAAGAGATGACACCACAGGGAACAATTCAAGTTAGTATATTTCTGAATCAAAATGAGCATAACTCAAGGCCACATTTTGAAAAACATGATCCTCCCTTTTGCAGATCTAAAAAGGAAACAGTTAAAAGCATGAAAATTGACTAAGACTATATTGGTTCAATTACAGAGGCAGCAACTGTCTTTTCACTCATCTATGTAATTACCATACCATGGTTGTTTTCTAGGAAGTGATTTCAAATGTCTCATGTTAAATTAAAGCAAAACTGCCACCTCCTGAAGATCTGAAATCTTATCGATAAGGGAAGCATCATCTATGGCCAGAGGAGCATGATGCTTTGCCTGTGAAGAAAAACTTCCTTGCCCCTTACAATCTGCTCTAGCAATGTGTCTTCATGTTGCAGAACACAGTACTGACAAAAGCCAATTAATTCCCTTTGTACAACTACATTTTGCAGGGCCTCTGTTCTGAGAAACTTTTGCTTAGTGTGCTTTCAGTCCATTATTTGTAATGCAAATACTTCCAACTTAAGAGCAGTGGAAAACTGTATAAATCTCCCAACTTGTGAAAAATTAGCAAGTGTTACTTAGCTGTTTGATATGCAGTACATAGTCAAATTTACATTCCTAAGTTTTACTTTGAAATAAAAAGAATATCCATAATCTTTGAAAATAAGAAAATAAAACATTTCGAGAGAAAACCAGAGGCACCTCACATTCTTTTTGAACTATGTTTTACATTAAATTGTTTTCTGAAGATTAAAAGTGCAGCAATTTGTATGATTTATTCTGCTTAGATGCTGAGTCTATAAGTGAACTGGTATGTGAGCTTTGTAGGAGCCTGGTCTTCAATAGTGTTAAATGTAAATGCCTTTAATTGTTACAAGTTTGCCAATTTTTGTTTATAAGGCTATATAACCTTATATATATATACTGCATATAATACTGAAAATGTCATTTGGCAAAGAGGATTGTATACTTACAGGAAAAAAAAATAAGGTATCTATGAAAATTGGGAATGTACAGCTCAGAGAATGAGAATACAACCAGGAATATTCCAGCATAGTCTCAAAAAGTAGACTGAATTCCTGAAAAGTAGCATTGTCTTGGCACAGGAAATAGTCTGAAGTGCCAGTTGCCCCACATATATTATATATACATAATATTTCAATTGTATTTCAATTATATTTCAATTTTTTGTTAGATACTACTACATTAATGATAAACACAGGAGAAGTGTGAGCTGAGGCCAAAAAGAGGACTACAATCTGTGGTAAAATGGGGTTGGGAGAAGGCAAAGAAAACCTTCAGTGTGGTCTGAAGCCATTGCACACAGAGAATTGAAGAGGCTGAAACTTGAATTCTGCCTGCGCTCTGAGTTGGCATCAGGAACACGATGGCAGGTGCCTGGCTCTTAAAAGCTCCAGAGCATCCAATCTCATTGTGGGAAGCTTAGTAATAAGGGTAGATTCTTGAGGTTTAAGAAGTTAAGCAGTATAGCACAACTAATTCTGACACCTGTTTCAAGTGTGGTATATACCTACTTTGCATGATGCTGATGGGGATATTTAAACAGTATGTATCTGGAATTACTCCCATATTAGAGTACAGAATATTTCACACCTGTAATAGTCTGTTAAAATGCTATTAAATGTTCGTTAATTGTTTGGCAGGCATAGGTAGGTAAGGAATAATATTCTATAGTCAACAACAACTCATGCACAGGCCTGCCAAATATGACCTATTCTCAAGAAAACAGACATTATGCAGAATTACAGTATCTAAACTATCAGTATTAAGTGTTAGATTCTGAATAGAAAACAGCAAAATAAGTAAGAAAGCCTCCTGTCAAAGGGAAGTGAAATCTTCTCCCATGAAAGAAAACCCTGGGGTGTGCATATTTTTTTAAAGACAAATTAAATGGTACCTTTGGCTTTAATCTTACAGGTGCTTTCAGCAAAATCAAAAGATGTGGTGAAAATTCATCTGGAATAAAATGTTATATCTTTTCTGGCTAGAAAGATAATTTCAGGAGGTTAAAATGAGCATCATCAGAAAAAAATTCCCTGACAGAATAGGCAAAACATATATGAATGAATAAGGTTTATAAGCCTGTATGTTGGCAGTATGGGAGGCAGAACCCATATCAAAAGAAGCAGAAGGCTGTTACACTGTATGCTAACCATTTCTGTGAAAATCTGGGGGGTTGTGTGTTGTTCTTCATAATATTTCAAGTGAAACTCAGTCTGAGATGAACTGCAGTGAAGTCAAGAGAACAACGTTTTATGCATTTGTGAGAGAAAATGTCAGAGCAATGTTTTTTGACCTGCTAACAGAATGATCTTCCCTCTGTGATGCAAAGATAAATTTATAGCACTTTGTGATACACAACCTGTTGGTATCCCTGAGGGATACTTGGCCAAATAAAGAGAACACATTTGTGAAATGGTTACAGGATTGTTTCAGAGCCAAATACATTAAACAAAGTGGAAATTATAGTGGACAGTTATAATCAAGTCATGGTGAAATATTTCTGACATGATTAGCTATCAGAAAACTGCTCTACCTGTACATGCCTAATCATCATGATTATCTTTCTCTTATTTGATAGAACATACTATGAGGCATGTGTGCAAAATCCTGATTCCCTTATTTAAATATTTCAAATATGTCACTGACAATTTAAATAAACCTCAGCAAAAATATGAAGATAATATTTTTTTCAGATAGACAATACCATTTAGTTATGCTTGCAAAATTAAGATGAATTTTAAGGCCAAAAAAATGCTAGGGATGAACCATGTGGAAAGTGCTGCTCTTCAGAGCTTTTACTCTGATATTTGGATTTCAGTGCAGAACTCAATATCTAAAGCTTTTATATTTGTTGCCTGGTTTTTTTCTCAAAATTCTCCCTAGAATTAAGGGAATTTTTAGTAAAGGTTTTCTTGTTCCAAAGCATTGTGAAAAAGTTAGGTAGAGGAGATCTCAGAATGGTTATTTCCTGTTCAAATTATTTCCTGTTCAATTATTTTTAACAAATGGTAGTGTACTTTGTCACATACTTGGGAGCTGGGGCGAGAGAGTGCCTATTCAGAGTCTGAAATACTCTGAGCCAGAGTTCATTCCAAGAACTGTACAGCTGCTCTCAGGTGGTCAGCCAAAGCATCCCACTCTACTCAGCCATAATGATGCAACTTCTGGAGTGCTGTGTGCACTTCTGGGCTCCACAGTAAAAAAGAGACATGGAGCTTGTGAAGCAGGGAGGGAAACAAAGATGATTATGGAACTGGAGCATCTCTCATACGAGGAAAGCCTGAGTGAACTGGGCCTGTTCAGCCTCAAAAAGAGACAACTGAGGAGGCATGTCATTGATGCCTATCAGTGTCTGAAGAGAGGCTGACAAGAGGATGTTCCCAGGCTCTGCTCAGTGATGATGAGCAATAGGACAAGAAGCAACGGGCAGAAACTGATGCACAGAAAGTTCCTCCTGAGCATAAGGAAGAACTTCTTTATTATGTGGGTGAGAGAGCACTGGAACAGATTGCCCAGAAAGGTTGTGGAATCTTCTTCACTGGAGATACTCACGAGCCAACTCTTGAGCCAACTCTGGAGATATTCAAGAGCCAAGTCTGTGCCTTGTGCTCTGGGATGGCCCTGCTTGGGAAGGGAGGCTAGACCAGATGACCCACTGTGGTCCCTTCCAATTGAGAAAACAAATGTTCCAAAGCTATCAGGGGATGACTCTCATCATTCCTGCTCTCCTGTACCAACTTGTCCAAGCAGTATGTACTGCTCTCCTGTCTGCTGTGCTGCTGGCACCTCAGCCTTGCAGGAGCCCCCCATACAATCAAGGCATGCTTCACCACCAAGCTCTTGCACAAGGCCTGATAACAGGTTATTGAAACTGTAGAGGAACTGCAGAGCAGGCACTTAGCAGGTAGAGAAGGGGGAAGGGGGAAGGATCACACACCCCACGGTAGTTTGATGAAGGAGAGTAATTCGTTTCCTTTCCAATGAAAGTGTGCATAGCGCTGACTGACAATGATTTTCTCAGTTGTGAATGTTTCCTCAGTAATTTGTAATACCATTAACTGTGTGTCAAGAACAGTTACTTTTATAATGCCCCTCACGTTTCTGAATGTAACTTTGTCTTTGATAGTTTCATATCAACTGCTCAATTACATTACTGCCCATTATATTTAAGGCCATAACCTGGACATTTAGAATTCTAGACAGCCACAATTTTCTGTACATTTCAGAAAGAAGAGAATATACTTGAAAAAAAGTATACTATTGGAAGAAAAGACAACCTTATAAAAATAAGAGGTTGTTTCTTTCATTACTCCACAGAGATTATGGAATTTTTTTTTTTTTTTTTTTTTTTTTTTTAAGTAAGCATGAGGCTGAAAGGTGGCCTCAAAACTAATGAAGCACTGATATAACTCCTGGAAGAGTTCCCAAAGTTTCCTTATTGGCTACTAGAGTATATAAAAATCTAATGAACCACAAAATGATGATGGATAAATCTAGTCTGCTCAGATTGGCTTCTGGACACTGGAATATTATAATTGTTCATCACAGTCATTTTGGAAAACATAATAGGTAGAAAACAGAATGATTATAAGATTATTAAATTCCACTTTCCTTGACTGTTTCTAGATTCAACAAAAGCTTTTTTGTTAGCTTGTTTAATTTTCAGGTGTTTTTCTGCATTACAGATTGTAATTAATGTATTCTCATCTAGATATAAAAATTAATTATGAATATAAATACATTTTGTCAAGTATGTATAAATATCAGTATATAGATATATGAATAGATTTTTATCTAATTAATATAATAAACTCAATTATAAATACTGTTATATTGCTCAGATTTCTATTGCACAGTATCTGGATTGCTAATACTAAAGGCACTTTATTTTTGCTTACTATGCCAAATGCTAGTATCACCATACTGTCTTGTCCCTAAGAAGACCATTTGCTGAATTTTTATCATTTTTTAGTGTTATAGACATCTTGTACACTGCCAAATATTTGTACCAATGCAAATAATATATTAATTCACTACAGATCAGAATGTCGGACTGCAAAGTTTTGTTTTATGCAAAGATTTATACCTCAGCTATTGCAGAGATTACTTTTCAAACACTGTGTCTCTCTATCCAACATTTTGAAGGAGTGTGGGATGGGAGATATGAATGCTAAAATAGTCTTTCAAGTTTTTTTCCTTGGCTGCTTCTACCCAGATGAAAATATGTCAAGAGTTACAGCACATTTGCCTCTGTCTTCCGCACTGTGCTCCAGTTCCATGCACAACAACTGCCATCATAACAGTGCAATCCACTGGGTACCTGAACTGTGAGCACATGCTAACATGAATTTTCATCCTTAACATTCATTTACAGCTAATCTGTATCACAGCATAACATAGACAGGGGCAAGAGAAAAGAATTAAACCCCAGCAGAAATATTATCATGATTTCCAGCTGTAGCTTTCGTTGAGTACCCTGTAGGTTTTCAACTGAAGCTACAGTTCACCTTCTCCTTTAGAAAAAGTGACTTCCTATTTTTACATGGCCTCTATTTGGTAATTAGCACATTTTTAGTTATACTTCTTCACATAATTTTGTAGACATTGATTAAAGTTTTCTAGACACAGAATGAGGTTACAATTTTTCCCATATTCAAAAATTATTTATGTTTTGGAGAGGCAGAAATGAATCAGACCCTCCTGTTAACAGGCAGAATATTTTCCCAGTTATCAAAAGATCTGCAGCATTTACCAGTTACATTTTAGCAGGTGAACCAGATGTGAATAAATTTAGTCTCTTGTATTAAAATTCCTAATTAAGATAGTAGCATATTGTTGCATCTTGCAGGGAAACTAGGGATGATTTATCACATTATTAAAAAAAATGTAGAATACATCAGACTTCTGATTAGTCTTTAGCATGCTTGTGGTATATATTACAGAATATACATTATGTCATTACTATGACATTCAGAGTTTGCATCTGCCTACCTATCTGCTAGATACCTTTCCATGAAAGTACTCCAAGCATCACAGAGAGGACTTTAATTTTTTTTAGTAAAAGAAACAATATTCTACATGCTCCATTTCCTTTATTGACTAGAGACCACTATATGTAGAAGACCACTGCATAGAGGATTACAGAGGGCCTATGTCAAACTAATCTCTTTTTCTTAGTCATCCTCTTTAGGTAACAGATTTTCTAACTCAGTTTCCTAGAGAAAATTTCATAGGATTTTTTTTTTCCTTCTTGGACTATACAGTCTAGGCCTGATAGTTACTGCTACATGGATAGAAATATCTCTGCTTCTGGATACATCTTAAACAGAGATGTTTTAAGGACTGCCACTGCCTATGTAGAGTTTTAAGAGCAACTTTTACATTCAGTGATGTGAAAAGCAGCCATTACTTTCAAATTCTTATCAGTGACCAGTACCACTGCCATTATAAACATCACTTCTATTCAATTAATGCTCTACTTGGCTTGTGCATGGGTACTATCATGACACTCACGTTTTGTTTAAAACACAATAATTCATTGTCACATTCAAGTCTCTGCAACGTATGACACCAAACTTAATGTGTGTTCTAGTATCAGACTAATTATGACTTTATGTACTTCCACTAGTACAGAAGGACACCTGCACAAAGTTCTTGTTTGAATGCTTGTCCTGTGATAATACCCAAAAATATTTTCCACCACAAGATAATTGCTGAGATTGGGACTGGGCGAGATAAAACCTTTTAAAAATACTTATTTTAATGGCATTTTTCAGGAAAAAAAAGTCAAGAAGAAATTTCACAGTACCATTTCACAGACCCACAGATTCATATTTATATACATATATTTATACAAAAAAATGCAATGACTGGCATTGAGCCTGTGTTTGTGGGGGCATGGGCAATGCAATGTGGAAGGAGAGTGAGGATTCCCCAAGGCTGTAAATAGCAACAACAGCCCCAACATCCAAACAGAAGCCCCAGTCAGGCCAGTCACTTTAAACATCTGGTGATACAAAAACAAACAAAATAAAACTAAACAAAACCCCACCAAAAACCCAAAACAATATTAAATGTGTTAAAATGTGTATCCATCTCTTTTTTTTAAACAAAGAAAACATATGCATAAAGGTACCTACTGCTGGTAGTTCACTCAAAAGATTACTCTGTGTTAAGTAAATATTATCCCCATCTGGGCAGATGACTTCATATCCCCTTGTTTACTTTTACTAGCCAGAACTGAGTGAGTCGAATGTGAGTGGTCTGCAAGAAAAAAAATCCTATAAAAAAAAAATATTGACTACTCCAATGAATTTACTATTTCCTCTTCAACCAACTGAAATCCTATATATAAATAGCAGAATATTTGCTCCCTTTCTCTGTTATTTTGGAAGCCAAATTTTTATGCTTCTTTTTATCATTTTTGCCTGCTAAAGTGAGAAATTTTGTCACAATTTAGAAGGCTCAAAACAAGTACTATCTGAGATAGTTAATTCAGATTTCTGTAACTCAAAACAGTCTGGCTCTCAGATGATGCAGATGGTATGGAGGAGGAGAAGAATCATTTTGGCCACAGAATCACATTTAATACTTTTTTTCCCCCTCTAGCATGATCACATAATCAAGTGATGGGACAAGACTCTTGAGGCTACTGCTCGGTACCCATTCTTCCCTTTTTTTGCTTACTATAAGGTGGCTGTAAGCATGCAAGTGTTTTCCCTTGGAAATTAATTTAACAGAGAGGATGAACAAAGGACTGTCATTCAAAGAGAAGGCAGAAGGTCACAGCATGACAGACAGACACTCCATCAGTCTGCACTGAGAGGCCATCGTTACTGGATTTCTTGCGAAAGTACAGCAAGGTTTATCCCCAAAGCATAGGCATGCAAGGTTAGCATCCTGTGCTTTTGATATGGTCAGAGCTAGGATTTCAGGCAGTAATGAAAGGAATAAAGAAAATATGAAGTAACTAGAAAAATCCTAAACCTAAACATGAGATTGTCAACCATGTGACAGTTACTCAGCTGTATTTCACATCGACCACAACCCCACCACTCCTCAATGTGCATCTCTGTTCTCCCTGTCATAATGTTACCCATGCTTTGAAAACTCAGTGAATGCCATGGCAAAAGTTTTGTACTATATTCTTTTCCCTTGAAACTGATGATCTTTTGTTTTCATTTAATGGTCTTGAATCTAATATAAAAGTGATAGATACCTAACAGAATTATTAATTGCTTGACGGTTAATCCACGGAGCAATTTAAAACCACAGAGTGACATCAACCACTACGCAGTAGCTAAGAAAAGGTAGGCAAAAATTGTATTTTCATCAAATCTATTAATCATAATAATTATTCACAAACTGCATTGCCATGGAGACAATCCTCCTAAAATCACCTGAATTAATGAGGTTGGTAATTAACTTTATTTATCTCATTTCAAACTGGTCCTTAGGTTTTGACATTTACTGATTGGATTCTGCAGCCTTTATATCATTTACTTTGGAGTAATTTGTAACCAACTTTGCACAACCCTCTGACAATTTTGCTGAGCAACCACAGATGACAGAAAATCTTTTTCTTGCAAGACATTCTTGAGAGAAATAGGTGCATAGGTGCATATACTCATATAGCCAGCTTACTCAGGATATGCATCACTATTGACATTTTATCAGAATTTTAAAAAAAAAAAAAAAAAAAAAGAAAAGCCACCAACACAACAAAACCCACCAGAATTACGATCAGTGCTGACAGTTGGTTTTCTGTGATCTAATAGTATAGGCCATCTTAAAGAACCCCTCCTAAAAAAAACAATACATGGCATACATAACTAGAAAACTCAGTTGTTGAAAGCACTTATCCAAGGCAAAGGAAGGCAGATGCTTCATCTATTAAATGCAATGGTCTAACTGACATAAAGTTGCCAGGTTTTTATAGCCACCAGCATGCATCTTTATGAGAAGAAAAATTCTTTAACCCAATGCACATTGCAGCTGGTGGAAGAGAAGCTGTTTAGGAACATTTCCATGAGTTCTCTTTATGCAAGTTGACAGAAAATTTGCTGGCCAGAACACTGACAGTAGTGGTACTGAGTGCCAAATTATTCATATACATGCAAGAAAAGAAGAGTACTACTATGACTTTCTAGCCAAGGACACAGATTACTTCTGTCCTCCAATAACTTCAGGCCTTCAGCTGTTGACTTATATGTTAAATCCTCTAAAAGCAAACATTTGTACCTTGTACAAGAGGACACTCACAAAGCCATGATGGGCTAGAACCTAAGGTCAATCTTGAGTTTAATTATTAAATCAAGTGAGGTATCTTCAAACCATTTTGAACACAAAACAGTAGAACTGTTTACAAACACAGTAAACACTTTGGGTTTTGAGCACTTTTATAATTCCACTGTACTAGTGTAGGTTTTAAAAACGCTACATGCAAACGCAAATGCTACATGTAAAACCAAATTAAACTTTCTTGCAGCAGCTATTCTCTCCAATTTCCAAATAAAAATTCCTCCTGCCTGAATATGACTTACTCTTAAAGTAATAACAAATTTATATAAAATAACTATTGTTTGTATGGTTCACTTCTCTTGGAACACTTCAGAAATTTGAGTTTTGTATTCTTTTGAGAAGTAGGGAAAAGCTTTCTACTTCAGCTATATGAAAAATTCAAGGAATAGGGAATATTGGCAGGTACACCTTGTCTCACATGGTCACTTCTAAAGAATTAATAAAATGTATATTTGCATAAATAGCTTGTTTTACAGGAGTCTGCATATAACCTAAGACTGTTCATTTCTGGGTATCAACTCCAAACTTAATCTTTGGTGACTGCAATATTAAATTGCAGTGTTATCATGCATGGCTGCTAAAATTCAAAAAACAAATGTGCATTTGGTTATAAATTTTACATCTTCTATTAAAAAGAAAAAAACAGCCTCCCCATTCCCAAAATTGTAGGAACTTTTTGACATATTTTTTGCCTAGAATGCCTTTTTTCTGCCAGACTGTTTCTGACAAATATTTGGTCAAGGATAAAATTCCCACAATAAGTACACACAGCAGAGTTGAGAATGCATCAGCTTTCATTTGCCAAAGTTGAACATATTTCCGAATAGATTTGGCCTAAATAATAGTGCAGATCTAAGCACTGGAATGGGGTAGTTGATAGCAGCACTGCTAACAACACCCTTCCCTCACTTCTGCCCAAGCCATGCAGAACTAATACCTCAGCCCCCAATCCAATATGTAGGATTAACTTCATGGAAGTTGAGACAAAAGTGCTGTCTAATGAGGTGGTTACAAATTGGCTTATTGCAGCCAAAATTGTTTCATGGTGATGCGGTTTGCAGTACTACCAGGCATTTGCACACAAGGAAGGGACCTCTGGATGGAACTCTCTGGCCCACTAGCTTGCAAAATTGTTATATATGCTGGAAAATGTGCATTTAAATACTAACTACTTGTAAGCACTTTGCCAGAAGGGACTTCTAGGTTAAATTTCTCATAATAGGAGAAAACTCTTAGCCCAAGAGTAACCAATGATCTGGAAACTAACTTGATAACATCAGATTCTGGAAATCTTGTCATTCTCACTGAGAGATGTTTATCTCCCCTTTGAATGGGAAAGGTTTCCCCATCCTAAATTAACAACAAAAACATTTATAATAAATCCAACCTACTGTAAAGTCTATGATAGTTACTTTTTAAGCCAGGAATGAAAATTGATTTTTCTAACTAAAATTAAAATTCTCTATTGTTTTTAAAGTGAACAACAGGTTTATCTGAATGAAACCCACTTGTGTCATACATGGACTGTTCCTAAGGGCATTATCTGGTTTCTAGCCTGGTTTCTAGGCTGGGTGGCACACACAGACGTACTTTATCTCCACCCAGTAAAGAGCTCTAAACTGTTTGGCAAGCCAAGTTATGCCTTCTTGCATACATCTGCCAGTTCCCACATAGTAAGCATCATCTGCACTAAGCCAAGATGATAAATCAAAATAATTCCCTTGCAAGATTCTGGAACATCCTTTAAGACACCTGCCATCCAGTAAATTCTAAAATACAAGAATCAGTGGTATTAAAGCCCTGTCAAGCCTTTCATTACTGACCCATGTAATGGTGGTAAGTTCGTAGCTGATCAAATCTGTCTGCAAAAAAGCTAACTAAAATGAAAGTAGGACCACTTGGCAAGTAAAAAAAAAAAAAAAAAAAATTACCTAAGCAGTAGCTGGAAATTTTTCATCCATGCTACATGGAACTTGGAGTGTAGATGCCAACACTCTGGCATCAACCACTCTGGTGGTTGTTCTAAGAAACATTAACTTAAAAGAGTGATGAAAAATAAAAGGCACTAAATATAGTAGGTGCTTTTAAAATAAAGAAAAAAAGACAACACAAGCCATTTAATGTATCATTTATGTGTTTTTTTTACCATAAATCTACACACCAAGGGAATGCACTTTGTGATCTGTAATCTGCATGAATTTTAAGAATCTAAGAGAAAGAGGTATTTTTGTCAGTGCCCTATATCCATTAATATCCAAATAAATAAAGATAAATATTTTAATTTCTTCTCAAAGACAGGTAAAATATAACAGGTTAAACATAGCAGGTTGAAGAGCCAGGTGAGGTTTTACTGTGAATTTCTAGAGGGTTTTAGTGTTGTACACCTCTAGCTTTAATTGCTGAAATTTCTTTCTGGCTTTGTTACTAAATAACACTTGTTCTAGATTCTTGCTCTGAGTTCTGTCTGTGATTTTCCTATTAAATATGGGTTGAGAAGGACTTGATTCAACAGATGAAAGCAAACTTGTTATCCATAATGACCTCACACAGGTGCCTTCAGATAACAGAATCAGCACAGGGATAGATCATCCCTTAAAAATGAGACCATGAAAATTAAGATTGAACTATGATACATCTGTGTAAGAAAAAAATTTAGTTGACTGATTATCATGCCCATGCCCAGGGTGTCATAAGCCCAGTGTGGCAAATAACAAATGTGAACAGAATTAAAACCATTGCATTAAACTCTAAAAGCCTTTGTTAGCAGACCAAATTCAAAAATGTCCAGACATTACCTTAGATTAGTTTAAAAAATTATTCCAGTTCACCTTGTGCATTCAGTGCATGTGGATATCTACAGTACTTTTGTTTCATACAGACATTCAGATCACATCTCCCAAGCAAGAAATATACAGACATTCAGATCACATCTCCCAAGTAGGAAATATACAGGAGATGGAATTCCTCACAGAGGAGTGTCTTATCTGTGAGAACAGAAACACAGAGAAAATACCAGATTTTGCCACGTTTTGCATTCCCAAGACACCAGGGCATTTAAGATAGAAGCCTGAATGCTGCCTCCCAGAATGCCTGACTCCTGTCAAGAAGGAATGCTTTCTGGCTTATAAGCTTCTTCTCCCTCTTTTGTTTCTATCTCATCCATTACACCAGGGAAAAAAAAAAAACCCTCATTCCTTTTTAGCATCTCTCTGAATTGTCTTGATCAGTTCTACAGCATCCAGGGAATACAGGTGTGTTTCAGGGTGCTCTTACCATGAACTTTTTATTAAGGTTGTTTTGAAAATTGTCTTGTTTTTAATAGTCCCTACAAGCATTCTTTCTTACTGTGATGACTTGCTTTGCTAGTTTATTTAAACTTTTTATGTTATATGGTATTCTGGCAGCTATTTTCAAAAGTGCCTTTAGAACATCAGTTATTTGCCAAAAAAGAACATTTTTGTTCTTATTTATGAAAAAATAAGAACATTTGTCTTGTAGAAAAAGAATAACATGAAAATGTAAATATTTGTTTGATTTTTGCCCTGCTTTGGGCCATAAAGAAATGGCTTGATCTTATTATTCCTGTTACAATACTTACTGAGTTATACAGCTTTATTATTACTGGCTAAAATATAGTGTGTAATTATCATATATCCTAGATCTTTATTGGAAGTTGTCACTTGTATTTCATCCATATAGACTAATTGAAGTTTGTTCAGTAATATTTCTTTAAAGAATTTAAAGGAGAATATTATAGCAGAGCCAGGGATTCCTTGAGACTTTACGAGAATATTCCTCCCTCCAAACTGAAAGGGAATCTATGTAAAAATATAAGTTAGACAGAAATGCATGCACAAAGCTTTGCTTCCAAAATTCCTACAGTATCAACAGTGGTAATAAATATGGCCAGATGTTATTGCCTTTATAAAAGTCAAGTTGCAAAACCTGTTAACTCAGTGTAAATGAAGGGGAGAAAAAACTGCGTTGAGTAAATCTGAAAGTGATAGGCACAGAGGGCAAAAACAAAACACCACAAAGAACTAGCAAAAGTTCTGTCAGACAAACCTATAGCAATTGCGTTAGCGTCTGTGAAATCAGCCTAACATGAAGTATCTTCAAATACCTTTCTATTGTCCATGCCTTTTTAATGTAACAAATGCATAAAGGGCTTGTACATGTGAAAGCACAAAATCTTGCTGGATGTGATATCATTTGTCTGGAAATATTTAGGATCTGAAACAAGAAAGGATACTATAAAGAGTATCTTATTTTTTTCAAGTATTCATATCACAAGTAAGATTAGAAGCTTCAGCCTGAAAAACTGATATTTGTCTACACATTAGAACATTACTTAAAAACATTCAGTTTTAGAATGTGTTTCTTTTGCTGTGGTTTAGGGCAAAATAATACACATCAGCAAGGTATGCTGATCCACTAACTGCAGCAGGAGCTGCATATTTTTGAATAAAAGAGTTCACATGATTACTCATATTTAGAGTCCTCTAGATTCTGTGCTTGCATTCAGTGCTTTCCAATCTGTGCGATACCCCACTCACATTTTCCTAACAAGTTTTTTATGCACTGCTTTGGAATTGTTATTTATTTCCTCAACAGAGGTCGAATGAGACTTTGTGAATCACCTCAAGATCCCAGACACTTGTTTTAGGATATTGAGATTGAAATCAAACTTCTTTGAAGAAAATATCTTCTTGCCCAACATGAACACCAGTTTTTTAGCTCTCCAAATAAAGGACTTCTCTTTCATACTACAGATGTAATAACTAAAATTGCCTTACTTCATGAATATTACACTATATTCAGGCACTTCCAAAGAACTTGTGAAAATTGCACTCTATGGAAAAAGGAAGTATAGCAATCATCATGTGTGGATTGGAATAATTAGGCTGCTAATCTTATTGCAGCCTCTATTCAGAATATATCCACGCAGGACATAGAAAAGAATCTATCAGATGTTCTGCACTCCACTGAATGGCATGGCAAACTGGGCATGAGTTATTACAACTTCTTCAGAAGTCATGGGCAAGGGACAAAGATTAAAATCTAATGACACTGTTTAATGCACAGAGTTCCATATGAAGCTGGAAGTTTGTAGAGTATTTTAAGGTGCCTTTCAGTTGTAACAAATTATTTTCTTCCTGCACCACAAAGAGAAGATGTTGCCACAAAAGGCAGTTAGCAACAAGTTACAGCTATGAAAATAGACTGCAAAGTGAAAGAAATGCAAGTTTATCGTGGTTCTCCTTTTCTAAACTAGCAGTCAGGACTATTTACACAAGTATAGAATTTCTTTTGCAGGAATTAAGTCCTTCTGCCATCATATTCTTAAAGGGAAAGATTTCTAGAACCTTGCACTCTTTAAAATCCAGCTCTAAAACTTATCAAATAATCCTAACACTGAAATAATCTATTTCAAATAAGAATTCAGGAAAAAAATGACAACAGAAAGGATTCAGAAAACCTGTTTTGTCAGCATTATGAAGTCTTTGGAGAGGAAAGTTCATAGATTTTTTTTCTCTGGAGGGTTCCTTTCCATAATTTGGATATATATGCCTATTGTATATCATCAAATTCATTGCAAAATCTTACTGATGATTAATAGAATTTTTTTCACAAATAAGAAAGGTGATCTCTACAGTTTAGTAGATTAATAAAGCTGAGTTTATATCATTACTTTTCAGTAAATTTTACAAATTAATAAAATTAATTTCAGTATTTCTGTGAAATAATTCTTTTCATGAAATAATAAACAAAAAATAGCTGATGTTATTTTATGTTATATGATAAAAACAGCCATTGATCCATGGGAAGATAATGTTTGAAGTTAGACATTAAAAAAAACCCTTCTTCTGAACATGGCTTTAATTCTGGTTCAGTAAGTTTATTTTTCAGCGGCAGCTTTTATATGCTTCCCTCACTTCATTTCAGCACATCCTTTAGATGACCCAGAACTTCATCTTTGTAACTGGAATATACCCCAGTGAATAATTTCTAAGAACACAGTTCTTGCTCAGCTAAAAATAACTGCCAAAAGTGCTCTAACAAATTAGGAAAATCAGAAAAATGCAATTACTTTTATCTCCAGCTACTGATTAATTGTACTACAGCCACAACTAGAATTTGGATTAATGAACAGTAACATTCTGCTACTGTAAAAAGGAACCTAAATAGCAAAAATGAAAGCGCTAAACAAGTAAGAAAATGCAATTGTGACTTGAGTCCTGTGCTGTCCCTTGCTTTGAAAGAAAACTGGCTGATGTTTTCCTCACAAAACAGACCTATATTTTGATTTCTGGATGAATTTGAACTTTTGAAATAATCAAGGCAAACCAGGGCTAGGAACAACAGGAACTCTTGGCATACAATTTTCAGAGATGAGGTTGGTGTTCTCTCTTCATATGTCAAGATGTAAAAAGTCTAGAAAGATGAAAATATATATTCGTGGAAATTGCACAGGGAGGGTTTACTTGTATCTCTACTGTGAGGCACATTCCAAAGATTATCACTTTCCATGATAAACCTGCCTCAGCCACTAATCAGGTGAGGTTTGTGAGTCAGTCAGTAGTAATCAAAACACACAGATGGAAATGAACTCTAAATACATGTAGTGTAGTCTCCAGTGGGGAGCTTTGCATGGCACATTTGCTGAAGCTGAAACAATCCATTGTGCCTCTTCAGTCCCAAGAAAGACGTAACACAGATTATGTTTGGGAAAGGACTGTGAGCTGTTCCTGATTACAGATGACCAAAGGCAATTCAGACCTACCCCCCCTTCTCTGTTCCTCTGTTTAGTCACACACCCTGCCAGCTCATCTTGTATGCCTTGTCCCAAGTCTATGTTTTGATCACAGCACGATAAATAACCATGTTACACTTTGTAGTGGCAGATTCCTTTGAATTTGAATACAAGGGTGATGTAAATGAAGATTATCTCTGTGCTCTTAACCACTAATTTTTCCCCAAATAACAGTTTAAGACAAACAGCCTTTCATTATACATAGCATTAAAAAATATTTTACAGCCAAAACCTGAAGTTATCCCTGTACCTCTACCTCACAAAGGCGAGAGAATTTGTCCTTATAATGCCTACAAGGTGAGCCATTATTCAACATCTTTGTTTCACTGATAAAAAGCTTAAGCACAAAGCCCTGCCAGGGTAACGTGAACACTTGCATTTATCTTGGTGGTATTAAAACAAGTCCTGGATTCAAAAGCAGCACTCAGGCACACAGATAATGTATGAAGTAGAAAACAAACAGAGAAACAAAAGCCCAAACAAAGAAACCCCAAGCTTACCTACATCTCCTGAATCCCAAGACAATAAAAGGAGCGCCAAGCTATATCTTTTCAGTTTCCATTGTACTCTTTATCACGCTATCCTGACATCTACTAGCAATACGTTATTTATGCTACAAGTCAAATGTTAAATATTCTTTCTATACATTCTAAGCATGCAAAGTACAGAAAAATGCTAGCTTTCTTGAAAGAATAAATTCAGAAACGCAAAATATTTTGTAAGTCCCAAGAGAGTCCCAGGTGTGTTACAATAAGCAGGCAGTATTCCTTCACGGGCAGGTCACTTTGCTATTACACACAGCTGAATGTGAAATATTAAACCCAATTCAAAACACATTTAAACCACAATACAAACATAACCATTTTATACAGAAATAAACAGCACTGTACCCCTCAAATCAATCTAAGAAACAGCTTTGCCTTACATACTCCTTTTTTTCTGCAGGAAATCACTTTTTCCTCATCAGATATTTTTTGCTATATTAATAATCTAGAAAACATGGATAATACTGAATACTGGAAAATACATTTTTATTTATAAATGCGACATGCATTTCCAAGTCATTATTAACATCAAGCAAAAAAGTAACTATGATCCGTATTCCAAATAACACCACTTGTGAGCAGTGGAACACAAGAAGGCTCTGCCAAGTGTAGTTACATTTTTCTGTCAGTCTCTTGGTTGTAGAGACATATATTGATTTAGCGTGTACAAAGACAGAAGGTGTTGCCACTAACACTAAAACTGAAAGGGTGGGAGGAACATGGTGCAGGAATACTCAAGCCTACATGCAAAACAAGGATATACTGCTCCACCCAAGGGTGGATCCAGTGCAAACTGATACATAGAGACTTACAAAACTGAACCTGATGGCCTGAGAGCAGAAGAGACATTCTATGCAGCCTTTCGCTACAGTGAAAGACAAACAGGTACTGACAGTTTCAGGCTGTTCACATTATACATACTTACTTCAAGGTCAGGCTGGATGGAGCTCTGATTCTGATCTGTTCCAGCTGAAGATATTCCTGTTCATTGTAGGCATATTGGACCAGAGATGGCCATTAAAGGTCCCTTCCAACTGAAAATGTTCTAGGATTCTGTGTTTATACTGCATGCAGTGATGTGTGTTTTTTAAAATACTTATTCGACTTACTAGCATATCTCACAGAAGGTAATTCAGATCAGCTTAGATTTCCTTAGGTATTGCCACCAAAGGAATGACATTTTTGTCTTCTGCAGTCTGAGTAATATGGCAGTTAAACTTACCACACTTTTACATAGATATACTTAGTAATAACAAACTCTGAATCAGATCGTTTCCCTCCCTTATTTTTGCCCCTCCATATCGAACTCCATTTCCCGGGATAGGAAGCCTGTTCACAATGGAGTATAAAATACTAAAAGAGTATACTAGAAAATAACCAAGCCAGACAAAGATCAGGAATAGGCTCAGCCACACAGGTAGCTAAAATTCAGTCACAGTTGTTTTTTGTTTTCTTCTTTTTCAACCTGCTTTTGTGCCACCAGCAATGTTGAGACAGCTGAGTTAGTTGATGAAAGAGACAAATGCTCTGTGTCTCTCCTATATTTCATAAGCATGACAGTGACGTAATGTGAACCCATTGCAGTGTTTGCACCTCAGAAGACATTAGGTTGTTTTTCACTTCTGCCTTGATAACTTCACTACAAGGATTTAAAGAGCCAGTAGACATGGCTCACTGCACAATTTTGGCAGCATGCATTGTAGTTTCTTACCTTACACAGATATGAAGACTGGGAGAGTCACTCAAAGAATTAATTGCCAGTAAACATTTTTTCTCCTCACACAAGATGGAAAAGGGAAGAATAGAAATTGCAACTATTTCACAGTAAAAATAATGTTTTCTATTAGGCAGCTTAATATAGATTACTATTGACATCAGCTATATTGGTTAAAAATGTTTTCATTATTAGTGCTTATGTCCCAGACCTGTCATTTATTTGCCTGCCCAGAGACAGTCTTTATCACTAGCTAACAGACCAGGCTTACAAATTTACCTGCCTGTGTCAGTGAGGGAGGACTGCAGATAACAGTTCTGCACCACGTCTTCACCTGAGCCAAGAGGAAGTGAGAATAATAGAAAATAGTTGAGAATTCAGGTACTTATCCTCTCCCTGTGGAGCGACCAGAGAAAGCCCAGCAGCACCGATAGTGATGCTGATGGGAGAGAGCATCGCGGCTTTGAAGTGGTGTGGTCTACACTGCTACACTGGCAGCTGTCAAAGCAGATTTGCTTCTTTTGTTCAGAGAATCTCTCTCTCCCTCTTGCCTCTCTATGGGCAGCATTCAAAGAGCAGACAATTCTGTCAGGGAATTTTCCTCCCACTGCTGAAAACTACATACTGTATCAGCAAGAAAGTACGGCTGGTGTTTACTAATGACTAACCTTGAATTCCTACTAATAAATCAACAGTGATAAATAACAACGAGAAGAAGATTCAGTGCATGCAGTTAAGTAATGCAAGGGGTTACCAAATAGTGATTGTGAAAAGAGCAAAATAAAATAAAACAACATATTCAGAATTTCATCCAATATTTATGTGAACTTTTCAGTCGAACTAGGGAAAAAAAAGAAAAGCCCTCTTTTCCAGGAGAGTATATATTAGCTATTAAAATTTTTTTAGAGCTGACACCAGTATTAAAAATTGAGAAACATTCATGAGAATGCACATGCACATAGACATACACACTCAGACATGCAGAGAAATAAGGAAATATCTGAACATAACTGCATGAGCAGACTTGGTTTACAGAAAATTCTAGGGCTTTCTGATATCACTATGGTCATGCAAGGATGTTTGGTTTATGGTATGAACATCAAGATATGGGGTCTAATTTGATGATATTTTAAAGGTAGTTAAGCTTAAAATAATACTGTGCCTAGTATGACTGATGCCTTCTTTTTCTTTCCTATCCCTTCTCCTTCAATGGAAAAATACTTAGTTTTTATTAGTTATAATATGTAGAATATTAGTTTTAGTCTTTATGAATTATATATATTATAAATTTAGTCTTTAGAAAAAGTTAGTTTTAGGGGAAAACCTGCAAAAATGAAAGAGAATGACAGGGTTTTATTGGTTTATAGTACATTCCTCAATAGGTTTAGAATTTGATGGGTACATGCCTAAGGGAAGGGGTAATTTTAAATACAAAGTTAAAAATTTAATTATCAATATCACTATCTTCAAGTATTTGCCTTTGAGTCAGTCTCTTAGGTTTCTATACATTGTTATCTGGCAAAAGAAAAAAGAGTTGCACTACTACAGCTGCCTTTTGTACTCACTTCCTTTTGTTAATGCATTTTTAAGACAAAGACTGTACCACCATTCATATACAGAATGTTCTTTGATTTTACTAGTTCTGGATGCATATAAAATTCATTATATACTTTCTAGAGTTACTTCAATAAACAAAGAAAAGATGTTACTACTATTTAACTGTTGATTCTCCCTTACACTGATTTCAGTTTTATTTATGTTTCCAAATTTATGTTTAAAATTCCAAGAGTGATCTGACATCTGTTGAAATCAATTCTCAGCTACAAAACCAAATCCAATCACCATGCAATGTTATTTCAGCTCTTTCACAAGACAGGAACACCACCAAAAAGATGCAATGAGAAAAACACCCAACTGCTTCATCGAAGAACACTTCTGCATTTTGGCCTCCAACAAATGCCTCCCCATTAAGTTACTTTCGAAGTACAGCTCAAAGGTCAAGGACTTATAAGGAGCATACCTAAACCACAAGCTTAGGTATCAGAAGCAGTTAGTCTGTGGCAGACTAGGTCTCCATACAAGCTAATTTACTATGCAATGCTTGTGCTCTGAAATATACAGTGAATTAATTCACACAAGCCATGGTTAATTTGTGACTGAGAATACTTGTGTTAGCCAAGCTATCCATTTTTACAGCTAAATCAACATATCATCAATGCTGCAGGTTGCCAGATCTTTTTCGGAACAGGAGCCACCCTGATTCAGGAACACATCCTTACTTCAAAAGGATGTGTCCAAAATCCATGAAAGGTCAGTGCTTTCTCAAAGATTTCAGCTTAAGAACCATTATACGGTTACTTCCCTCCGTTATCACCACAGAATATCCAGCCAGTTACTCATTAATTACTCAACTGGCAGTACCACTCTGCATGATATTCTGGATCAAGTAAGATATTTTAGGATCCAAAATATTACTCTTAGCTTCACTGGAAACTTTGTAGTGAGGCAGTCAAGGAGTCCTGAGCAAGGAGACTGGTGAGAAAATCCACTAAATAAGGAGCTTATCTGACACAGTTGGTCAGAGCTACACTGGCTCTGTCACTACAGCCTGCACTGAGAGTGGGTCACACCCCAGGGGCAGGATCACCTGAAGGGTGACTAGAGCAGTTGCTCTATCACCTTTTTGGTTGTCAGTCTACACTTGAAGGAGACAAGGAGGAAGGGGAATTCTTTTGCATAGGATTAGAGAGGATTTTACTACTCTGGGGAATGTGGTGGCGAAAGACAGAAAATGCAAGTGTACAACAGTTTAAATATGGGGGTGGTCTGAAGGGAGGGTACAATTATTAGGTATCCTGGGGAGAGATAAAGAACAGGGTTCACAATAGCATCATCCAATGAGGGAGGTAAAGGGGGAAAATTGGGTCATATGGACTAATGGGGCATCCTACTTTAGGGGATTTCAGAAGGGGAATTCTAAGCAGGGGTTTGGCACAAGGTAGATTGCCAGGGAACTCAGCATAGATTGACAAGGTGGGTAGGAGGGTATAATTGGGACCAAACCATTATTTGGGCAATAACAGAACATACCATTAACAAGAAATACACTGCAATATCGCGAGAAAACCCACTAGATAAGGAGCTTACCTGATGGATTTGAGCTTATATGCATATGAAACATGATAATGATTTTCTCTCACTTTGGTGGAAACAAGTGAAACACGAGGTAAAGTGATGAGAATATTGCACCAGCACAGCCCAAAGCAAACACAAAGGGCTGTAACCGAAAAGCAAAACAGGAGTGCAGAGCAAAGCTTATAAAGACCTGAAAAATATAAACCTCCTCCCTTTGGTTTTAAATTACCTTGACATTTTTCTTTCATGTGGCTTTTCCTTTCCTCTTGGAGCTGGGTATTCAAACCTTGCAAGTAAATAAGGAAAACAGCAGTTTTAAAGATTGACACAATTTGTTTGATAAAGAGCAAGTTGTCAAAATTATGCATAGAAGCCCTAAGGCAGAAAAGAAAGAGTTTTCAATCACAGTGGTAAATAAAATCCTTGACACAGTCTGACTAAGGGGTCCAGCTAAGAAATTCAAGATCTGAGTTTTTCATTGTGACAGAAAAATCAAGGAAGACATACATAATTATTTTTTTATCAAAACCAAAGTGACAAAAGCTTTAAACCTGCTGGGGTTTAACTCTGTATAAAATAGTTTATTCAGCATAGCCTCTCCAATGTATTACCATGCTTTATATCAGATCAAAATGTTTCATTCACATGCAATAAAAGCCAAAACCAGGTTAGGTCAAAAAGGAATCCGTAAATAATTTTGATGCTAAGAAAATGTGACTTGCATTACCACAATACACACTAAAGTGTATTGCAGCTTCCTGCAACAGAAATTCAAAATAAAGGCTGTATAATTATAGCCACTGTGGTCACAGGAGCTGTTACAGTCACAAATTTGAAGCAAATTATCAAAACCTGCCATGTTGGTGGTCCTGTAGGACAATCCTGTCAGACCCTGATATGCAGGTGTGACATGTGGAGGATGGATTTGGCTTTTATCACCTGCAAAGCCATGGACCCTGCATGCATATGCTTTTTTAATAGCACAAAACTTTCTATGCTGAGTTTCTAATTTAGGATGTGTGGAGCTATCTCACAAGCTGGTACATACTCCATAAAATACTTGGATAGGAATTCCATTCTATTATCTGTCAGTAACTTCTATGTGGGAGTCTTCTATGCTATTATAAGACAAATATCAGCTAAAAGAATTAGTTGTCAACTTCCTCTGCATGCCAATTCATAGTGTTTTTCAGATTCAAGGAGAACTTGGTATCCCTACTTGGTATGCATATGAGCACACACGAGCAGATTAGTTTGTTTATGACTTAGAATCCCATTTCATATTTGCTTTTTTTTGGGCTGGTTTATTTTTAACAGATGCTGACTAGGGAAGGAGCACAATCAGCAGAAGCTTTCTGCATGCCTCCCTGCTCATTTTCTCCTCCTATATATCCTGGAAGGTTTTATGATCAACATCACTGTCACACAGAACGTGTAAGGAACAGTCAAAGCAAGTGATTTCACATTACATAAGTTCTAACAAACAAGGAAACACAGCCTGATATCCACCACAGATGTCTTTAGCCCTCAAAATCTTGCTTCACAAAATGAAAGGTGACCTTTTATTTCTGCTGACAACTGAGATCTTACATTTCCAGATCAGGTGCTCTGTGCAGCTATCACTTGAATGCATGAGTGGGCAATGCACCTTTCTGAAGGCAAAACATCTAAATTTCTATAGAAGTAAAATAAAAACATAAATGGGATAATGTGTAAGTAAGAAAATTGATCTGAAACTAAAAACTACCTTGTATATTTACTTCAGATGCAAGATGAAGAATTCTGAAAGTTCCATTTTTTTTTACCTGTAACTAAAGGGTTTCCACCATTAAATAGTTTCAATTGTTTTCTTGATTACAGTAGAAACCATTGAAGAGTATTAAGAAAATTAAAAATTAAACAAAAACTAAGAATTTAAAACAGTGGTTGTTCTCTAGCTCGTAATAGGTAACAAGCAAAATTTTCAGGTGGATTAGGCATAAATCACTGTATTTGATTTGCGTGTCATTTTTTAAGCAATAAAGTAATTAAATATTCCTGTTAAGTGTAAATTCTTTTTGAATGATAGAGATTATTTTGTATGAAGACTCTTTGACCCTAGGAGAATAAAAGATGAAAAATGTCTCATAAAAATGCAATCCTACCTCAAGGATTGTCTTTGGAGTGAAATGGGGATGTTTTCAATAGACTCCAATTTTTTTTTTTCTTTCAATGGTAATTGTCAGTATTAAATAAAATACAGAAGTGTTTTTGCTGATTACCTCCTGCACAAAACAGAAAACACTGGTAAGATAATGTAAAAGAAATGGATTACCAGAACTAATACATTCAGAAAATTTCTGGTCCCCTGTTCACACTACATTTACAACAGCAGGAAAAATAAAACTACTTTCTGTTCATTCAGCTCTAGTAATCAGGAACAAGGCAGATTTTATGCAGGTTGGTTGCCTGCATCAATACTAATGTAATTTTCTTTTCGTATGGCAGGAGATCATAAGGATGAATAAGGTCTTCACATTACAGAAGTCATGGACAATACTGAATGGTGACTGCCAGCAAGTGATGTCCTGAGACAGCTTCACAAGGAGTCATACACAGAGAAGTGGATTGAGAAAATTACAAGTTGGATTCCTTTTTCAATTGCTTGGCAGATTAAATGCAGATTCAGTTAATAACAGTCTGACTTAACAAACAGCAGAATATACATTGCTGGGAAAAGAGTGTTAGAGCTAGATTTATAAGATTAAAAATACATAATATCCTTACATTTATATGATTGACTGTGTTTAAATACTAATGCTAGAAACTTAATTTTGAAACATGAAATGAAATCTTCATGTATTTAGCAAGTGCATACTAATGTCCTGTATAAATTCATTCTGCTCTCACGGTTTTTAGAGCTACTGGTCCAGTGCAAAGGGGTTGCCATGGCTACTGCTCCAGAGAAGGTCCATTGAATCACCCATTACAATAAACTATTGCGTTTCAGATGCTACAAGCCTACACATTGGAAAACACTATTTCTTCTTTCCTCCTCCCAACACAGCAAGCTTGCCCCATAAACTGAATGTTAGTGCACATGTGTGTGAAGAACCATGTCCGCTCTTTCATCAGTTCTTCAGCTGTGATCATTTCACATTTATTGTTAGCATAAACAGGAGGCAGGATCACAGAATTACAGAATGGGAAGGTTGGAAGGGACCACAGTGGGTTGGTCTGGTACAGCCTCCCTGCCCAAGCAGGGTCATCCTAGAGCACACAGCACAGGATTGGGTCCAGAGGGTTCTTGTGTATCTCCAGTGAAGAAGACTCCACCACCTCTCTGGGCAATCTCTTTGAGTGTTTGGTCACCCACATATGGAAGAAATTGTTCCTCATGTTCTGGTGGAACTTTCTGTGTATCAATTACTGCCCACTGCCTCATGTCCTGTAGCTTGGCCCCACCAAGCAGAGCCTGGTTCATGCTCTTGGCACCCTCCCCTTCAGATACTGACAGGCATTGATGAGGTCCCCTCTCAGATGTCTCTTTTTGAGGCTGAACAGACCTAGCTTTCTCAGCCTGTCCTTGTAAGAGACATGCTCCAATCCCCTAATCATCTTGTTTTGCAAAGACATCTTACTTGATACCAAAAATTTTCCTTAGAAACATCTCAGAAATGTTTTTCATAAAAATCCACAAACCTGTTAAATCCACTGATCAGTCACATTCAAATTTCATCAGGTCCAGAGGCCCCACAAACTCTGGTTTCCCACAAATTTCATAAAGCTCAGTTGCTCAATAGAGCACTCTCAGTGCTTCAACTATAAAAGACTGAAATTTGGGTACTTGCTATCAAGGCATGGCACAGACTTCTGGGGAGTCACTGCATGAGCCCTGAGATTGCCACCAACCAGAAAACAGGTTCCATCAGCCCAGCTCTCCCCAGTAACAGCATAGGGAATATGGAGGCAGGGGACTCCCAGCACCTCAGGTGTGCACAGAAGGGAAAAAGAAGAGTGCTGGAAACATCTGAGTCAAGTTGCACTGAAAGGCAGCCAGGGTGCACAGAGGCAGCTCAGGCACTGGGTATTTTTCAGTGAGGAGTTACAAGGGAAGTACAGAACTTTTTTCTTGAGTTCAGCTGAGTTTATTTATAATTTGTTCCACACCAAAATAAATGTGTCCTTCCAAAACTCCTTCATTAGGAAAAAAAGCCAACTAGACTATATGATAACCACACTTATCTGAAAAATGGGAAATTTATTCTTAAGATGTTTATTCAGAATACCTTAACTCTGGTAATCCCTGCGTAGGCATCCTAGCAGTTATTTGCTCCCTTTGAGATCCTTGTTGTGCTTTTAACTAAAAAGTAAATCCCAAGAAATCCTCCAATTCAACACCTGCAGATACTTTCTATTTGTGTTTTGTAACAGGAAAAAAATGCAAAGATGTTTTTCTGACAGGTTCTTTTGCAAAGACTTTGGGACTTTTGCAGCTAAATTGAGACTTCAGCCTTGTTTTTTTCTATCACATGGAGTCATCAAGAAGTGATGTAACTTTCTAGTTAACCAAATCTTATAAGGACTTAAAAAGGAACACAAATAAACAAGAAATTAAAAGATTTCATTAACTCCAAGTTAATATTTTGCTTTCATGAACTATAGGCATTAGAAGTGGAGGAGTTGAGAAATACCATGTTTTTAGTGTTACAGAAAACATTTCAAACAATGACCTTCTACAAATGTCCCACAGTATTCTTGTCCTCCTGAAAACTCTTCACAGTTTTCAGCTACATTGTTCAGGAATTTTAGTGATTAAAATCTCACACTCTCTTTCACAATAATTACAAGATTTACTGAACAAATCTCATATACTGCCTCAAGAATATGCAAAATTCTCCTCCCCTAACACTTTTCAAACACAAACTTTAACAAAGGCCTTCAGTTTTCTTCAAGCTGTTAATAATCATGTAGCTCTGTATCAAAATTTGCATGTATTCAAGGAGTTTTATGAGCAAAAATATTGGGATTTGAGAGATTTAAATTTCCCCTTCCAGTATCATAACAACAGCATGTCCAATGTTTTCAGGGTTCTTTGAAAGTATTTCTTCAGTGTTGTTCTAAACTGCCTTTGATCAGAATATTTTATGTTCACTAATGCGAATACACTGTTTTGGAGAAATCTTTCCTGATTTTATAGTCTCAAAAAATCTAGTGCTCATAGCATTGCAAGCATCAAACACTTTCCCAGTCAATGTTAGCATTGACAGACCAACTCCAATATTTGCCAGGACTGACAGGGTGATTCAAAAGCGATCTGTTCTGGTCAGTACTGAAAGGGAGAACAGGGATGAGAGAAAAAATTGATTATGCACCCTAGGGGAGACTTGTTGCTTTATATCCCTGTAGCCTTGCACATTTTTCAGATTCCTATTTCTGTGCATTACAATGGAGGACAGAACTGTAGGACAACCATTTTTGCCTTGTACTGTCTGAACAGGTTGGCCACTGACTAAGGCCTAATATGGTTTTGAGGTTTCAGAGTGTTGTCATGACCGACTCACCAGCTGTCACAGGACAGAGCTGTTGCTCTAAATGGTCAAGGGAGTTTAGCAGAAATTCCCATAACGTGGCATATTCTTTTAGCCACAAGCTGCATCACATTCTGATTTTCCAGCTGTTTAGGAGCATAGGACTGTCCATTAGAAACACCAATTTACTACAGGTGGAGTCTCTCACTAATTAAACACTTGGATGGCTTAACAGCATCCTGCATTTTTGATTTCATTTTAACCAAAACCTAATCAGTTGATGACAAGGTTTTAGGTGCTTTCTTGGGATTCACCTTTGAGAGAATTTAACAATAAACAAAAAAAAAAAAAAGAGATAGAGTTTAAAAAATGCTGTGGTGGGTGACTAATTCCTGTGGCATCCTGTTTCCCTGACTGCTCTGCTGCCATCCCATAAGACACAATAAAAACTCCATAAACTCCAAGTGCTAGACATAGAGCATTGGCATTTACATACTGAATGCCAAACCCTTCACCAGTTCATCTTCTGATTGCTGTGTGAAGCACTGGCAAAAGCAGCCACACCTATGCCTTAGTAACTGGATCTGCCATAGTAATGCGTATACACACGATATCAGCCCAACATTAGGAAAATGTGATTTCTATCACATGCCCAGCATTAGGAAAATATTTTTAACCCAGCACTTGAAGTCCTGTGGAGACTAACAAAAAAAGTTTTAAGCAATTCTCCAAATAACTTCTTCAGTTGAGTAAAATGCAAAACAAATGCCAAGTTATCTATTTCTCTCAATAATGTTATGTGAACCTGTCAACATATGTGTATAAATATTAAAATAAAGCCTTCTAAATCAATAAGCACATGTTGTTTCTTAACCACTCTTTGAAAAATGAATGCATGTCTAACTGAAGTAGAAACATAAAAGTGGAGTCTATGGTCACCTTACATTTTATTAATGATCCAGTTTAGTCACTCAAGTCACGAAAATAGCTGGTCTTCCTAGCATGTTGCAAGTATCTAGGAAAGAAGGAAGCATTAGCATTTCTGGAGATTACACTGAACAACTACTGACTTTCAGAATTTTAGTCATTCTTTACTGATTCCACTATACATCTTTTAAACACCCAAAGCAGGAACTTGTAGTAATTTAACCTCCTCTGATTTCTAAGTTTCTCGGGAGCACCTTACTCAGAAATTCAGACTACACTTAGCAAGAGCATGCCATTGTGTGTGTAAGATGGGTGTGTGGGATATGCATGTTTTTCTTATTTATTCGAATTCCAGCAGTCTCATGCAATTCTTTGACAATCTCAGAGCACTTACTCACCCTTTCACAAAACCACATAGATACAAAACATTATTAAAGAATGAATAAAATTCTGAGTACAAGTAACTTTAAAATCTTCCAGGGCTCTTATACTATCTTCTGCCCATACATACAAGAGAATTAATGTATACATAAATGTCGCTATAGACACACACACTCACAACAACTCTCTTCACAGAGAAAGAAGAAAAAGAAGCAAAGTTTATTGTGTGACCAAGATAGATATATTATTCTAAAAGTGACCAGGGATTAGAGGGTGAGGGTGTCACCTCTCCAACCTCAAAAGTCCATCAAGTCTCACTTCTTCTAGAGAGGAATGTAAAAACAATCATTATAATGAGTAAGAACTTTACTACAAGAATGCAAAACATTAGAAAGCTATGAAAACATACAAAAACCAGAATGACACATGGATTGTTTTAGCTAGCACTGCAGACTAAACCTCTGATTCCATGGATAACAGCATGCCTGTATAGGACCATTTGATTCTGTGAATCATCAAAACTGTTTACTGAAGAAAGGGTAAGTCTGACTACGGTATGTATAATCCTACCTGGTTAATTTCTCTATTATATCTAAGTTATAATATGCAGGTGATGTATACATCCATCCTCCATCACAAAAAAAAGTAAAACTCACTGGGTTAAGTTCCATGTTGCCATAACTCATGGCAACTTCACTTAGCTCGTTCTACCATCTAGGAACATGCAAGACCACATAATATTTTGATTAGCCCTTTACTCATTCAAGAGTGCACAGAAATTCCATTCCCATTGTCTATAACGGACAGGCACAGATGATCTTTAAATCTTTTAAGTGCCAAAGTCTCTCCCATTTATTTAATGAAGGGAGTGGGCATGTTGTGAGCATACAGTGTAACTGGCCAGCTGTCTTGCAGCTCTTGAATTTATCACTTAGGCAGGTATGTGCATTTTGGTCTATCTGTAGGTAAGCAGAAATCATCCATACGTCAAAATTCCATGCCTTGATCCTAAACTGGTCCTCACAGATCTAAACAGTGGAACACAGATTTTACTAGGTTGCTCAGAATTTCTGTTCCCCAAACAAAGTAAAATTAAACATTAATGCGGAATCTGAACTCATCTTCTTGACATTTATTTAGTGCAAGAAAAAAAAACCATTTCAATACCACACAGTTATGGTAACTTTCAGGTAGTGTACTGGGTCTGCTCTTTGCAGCTCTGCTGACAGAGCAATGCTGATTCAACGGGAATATTTAAAGCAAACTATTCCTGTGAAACCAATGAAATTGGGTGGGGCTTTTTTCCCAACAGGACCCCAAATATTAACCTATGTAATGCTTTACTTACAGAGTTAGGAAAAACCTTTTATTTTGTGAGAAGTATCTATTTTTTCCTGCCAGATCAAAACGTTCAGCTGAAAATATCCTTAATAGCTGAGCAGAAATTTTGGTGAGAAAACGTCCATGGTAGCTAAACCAGCACTGTGACATTGGGGAGGGCTGCAACTTAAATCCTGCTGAAAATACAAAGGCTTACAGGGGTTTCTCCTTATAAGAGTAAATCTCTTTTTTTAAGTGTTTATAATAGATGATGCTTTCTAAAGATTATTTTCACTTTGCAGAAAATAAGTCAGGCTTCATACTTTCCTTCAAATCTATCACCTTGTGAGGTGAGGTTTGGATTGCTTTAGTCATATTATCTTATGGCTCATTGTGATATGACAACACATGACAGATTAAGCTAACAGCACTTGGCATGCCAGATCATCTCTATCCTTTCAGAGATTTTATTTTAGCTTTTACTCTTACACAGTACATAGGATCATGATTCAATCCTAGGCTTGTAGGTTGGAAGGGACCTCAGAACCTCTCTAGTCCAACCTTCTGCTCAGAAAGGGTGAAGTACAGAGTCAGACAACTTTGCTCACAGCTTTCTTTACACATTCAGGTCTTGAAAACTTCTGAGAGCAGAGACTGCACAACCTCTGTGGGCAACCGATTCCAGTGCTTGACTTTTCACCATGAGGGGAAAGATTTTCTATCTATTCCACCTGAGCCTTGCATTTCAACTTACAATCTTATCTCACATCCTCCCAGCTTGCCCAGCTGTGAAGGGCCTGGCTCCATCTTGATGGCCTCCTTGTGGGTACTAGACAATTGCTATTAGGTGTAAGTCCTCTCCCAAAAGTCTTCTCTTCTCCAGGCTGAACAAAACAGATTCCTCCCAGCCTCTCTGCACCGCCCAGACCTTTACAGTCACTCTTGGTAAGCTTGAGCTCTCCCCAGGCACTATCACTGGTGCCCACATGGACACAGAGGAGAATGAACAGTCTGAGGGCCCCGCAAACCTTTGCAGGCTCTGTTCAGAGTCCTGGCTCTGTCTGAGCCCCTGGCCTGAAAAATACCTCTGAGGATGGCAAGGCTGGTCTGCAGAGGACCAGAGGTGACCAGCAGGTCCGAGTGCCAGCCCCACAGCCAGGGGCTATGGCCCCATAGCCAGGAGCGAGGGCTCCTTGTGCTGGTGCATGGTTCTGATCCGGGCAGCCCAAGCCCACGGCCCCAGGCCAGCCTTTCCCTGTGGCCTTGGCTCTCACCTGCGGGCAGGCAAGAGCCAAGTGTCACTATTAAGCTGCTGTCCCTGCTCCTTCCTAAGCCACAGGCCAGCCCTAGCCTTCCTCCCCATGCCCCCAGTCTCTCTCTGACCCTCCAGCTATGCCAGTCAGCCTCTCCTTCCCATAAAGATTCCCATGAAGATCCCCATGGCCTCTGACAGCTGCTCCCTGCCCGGGCAGCTCCATGGGCATGCTGTCCACCTCAACCCTGCCCCATAACAGCAGTGGGAGGCCTCGACTGAGCTGTGTGCTAGCCTGGAAGTTTCAAACCTGATTTTTATAATCTAGAAGGTTGTAAAAATAAAGTGCAGGATCATTGATAAATGGTGGCCAGTAAGAAAGACTATTGATCACTAAGAGGAGCAACAGAAATAATAAATAACACACTATGTGTACATTTGAACAATTGAAGACTTTGTAAATAATCACTGAGGGTTTTATGTTGTAAATAATCGCTGCAACTTTACAGGGGTTTTTTTGTACACTTTTTCAACCATTACTAGTAAACCTATGAAACCCATAACAGAAAGAAAAGCACAACTCACAATCAAAGAACAAATTATTCTGAAGAATTAAAAGCTTCAATCAATATAGAAATTGAATTGCTTTGATTTTGCAGCACATTTCTCAGTAGTCCTACAGAATGTTAGTCAATAAGGTTGTAGAATTTTCCCCAAAATATTACATCTCAAAAATCCAGAAAGAAATCTATTCCCTGCAACAGGTCACTCTTCTAGTCTGTGGAGATTTTTTTTTCTCACAGCATGCATGCCACTGATACAGCCATAGGTGAATAATGTGGATAAGATAGCAGTATAATCAAGATTTTACCTAGGCCATGAGAGAATCTATGTACTCTTTCAAGTTCAGGCAATATTCTCTAGCTGCCAATCCTTCATTTGGAAAAGAATAAAGCTGGTAATCTAGAAAAGATCTTATTAAAAAAAAATCTTTCTGTTCTTGATCATGTTTTTTACTGGGATTTTTTTGTACTTACCTTATACTTCAGTTAATACAGAACTGCAAATGTTTGTATTCAGTCTTCAAATACCTTTCAGAGGGGATGATTCTGGTCTGCATCCATTTATTACTAGACTACCATGCCATTTAATTTAACTAACTAATTTAATTTGATTATTAAAAAAATTCTAGATTCCATTTTTAAAGTAATATGTTGCTGCAGAGATTTTAGAATGCAGGGATTGCTTTAAACAATACATGTCACTTGCAGATTTTGTTCTCCTCCCTGCACTTACCTTCTTCTACCCACTCCTGCACTTTCTCTGACCTGAAGAGTTTGAAAAAGCATTTTTACTTTAAGGACATAAAGTTAAATACTGGTGCCCATTAAATCTAATGTTGAAAATACTACAGATATCAGCTAAGCACTTCACTTGTCATTATTTTTGTTCAACCAGACAGGGAAATTTTCATTTTTTTTCAAACAAGACCAGAATTAAAGTCATGATTCTGAAAGCCCTATAGCACTCCTTAGAAAACAGTATGTGTTCTGGAAGAACAAAAATATTGTCATGAGGTTAACACTGAGTATTTTAGTCTCCTATAAAATGTCTCCTAAGTGAATTTTTTAAAATAAGCCTTGTACTGCTGATTTCCAAAGGATCAGCAGCTCTGCCTACCTTAGTTGGTAATACAGGCCAGTAGGAAGAGAGCAATGGAGCTGAAAGCTGAGGTCTGTGCTCTGCACACCAGAGCTGCTTTATCTTGGACATCGTGCAATGAATTGCATGCCCAGTTGTAGCTGGAGTTCATTATATGGGCTCACAGATAAACTTCCAGTTTAATTTTATCCCAAAGAGGTTCACTGCATGTGGTCCAAGGTCCATCACTGCGAGATGTGAGCCAAGGCTGAATAGGAGAGAATGAGCAAGAGATGTGTATCAAAAGCAAACTCCTGATCCAAGCCCAGACGTTAACGCTAAAAATTCACAGATGTGCCTCCATTATCTTTATTTCAGTGACAAGTTACTAACTAATTTCATTACATTACTTTTGAGTTATTTGGACCTAGGGGAGATAAAGGATTCCTAGTGTCAACATGCAGAGTATTAATAGCACACAGTGTTAATGCTTTTCAGGATACTTGAAGAACAGAACAAATTCTATAGATCTAAAGCATTTGAATTTTCACTCCTATGATGGTGTCAAGTATCATCAATATATTATTCATGGGGGCAAAAAAGCAAACAGATACTGGAGTAAAGAAGAAAAAGTGATTTTTTATTATTTTAATGTTTTTGCGATCTACTATGCATCTAGAAAATACACATTCTTCAGTTATTTTTTTTACATTCCTACTACACCTGAAAATACACAAATATATTTATTGATCCCTGACTCTTATACTGACATCCTGTTTTACCATTAAGCCATGTAGGAAGAGAGAGAAAATACATTATTTCAAGAAAGTAGGTAGTCAAAGCGAAATTTGCATTACATTGAAAAGATAGATGTGATCATCAACATTAGTAAAGAGTAAAAAAAAAAACATCAATTAAACATCTACATTTTCAAATTACAAATTTTAAAAAACAAAAACAGTTTAAATGAGGATTGGAAATCTCAACAAACTGACAGTGAAATATATTGTAATGGAAAAAAGAATACTAAAAAAAATAAAAAGGGGTGTGCCATGAAGGCTGAATATGAAAAGTGAAAGTAACTATAGAACAAGCTCAGCTGGACTGTGTGTGAGAAGCTAAAAGAAAGTAGTCAATTTACTAAAGAAAATAATAAGAAAAAAAGTACTGGGGAATTATTTCTGTAAAGACAGCCTAGAACCTGAAGTTAATGGAGGCTATGATTTGGATTGAAATGAAAACTTTACATCAGTTTTTTGTAAGGATTATGGTGTCCAGTGGGTTGTCAAAGGTGCAAGTGCAAATAGTTTAATAATACTGAAAACAAAATTATAATACAGTAAAATCAAACTGAAGAGGATTTTATGTCTCCTGACTATACCCTAGACTCTCCATCTCAAGACAATAAACGAACCTAATATAATTTTAAATCACCTATTAAGGCTAATAATAAATCTACCAAATCAGGAACTAGGTATAGAATTAATGAACAACAAGCACAGAAATTACAGCTGAAAAAAGGAAATGTGATCCAGACTGCTGCATGTCTTGTAATGTGACCTTAGTAGTAGGCAAGTTTCAGATATATTGTGCGAAGTAACATTAATTTTAGATATAAAAGTAAGTAGGAAAAAAGGATTAAATATTGTATCCCTTTTCACTGCTATATTATGACAGACTAATCAAGCATCTTCTTTTGATAAACTAATCCTCTAAACCAAGTTCATAACCATCCTGACTGTTCCTTTCATATTGTTGTGATATCATGAGGGAATTTCTAGCTGCATACAGAAAGGTAGAATTGCTAGAAGAATAGAAAACAGAGGTCATGCCTGGGATAGCATTGGCATTAATTTGGTGGAAAAAGCAATAGAGCAGTAAGGGGAAAAGTGTGAATGCGGAAGAAGGAAAGCATGAGAGATCAAAAAGAGATTAATTTTAAGTAATTGATTGTAAGTAAAGCCAACATTGCTTCTGGTTTGTACTATAAAATTAAGACACTATTAAATTAAAACATCAGCAGTACATCAGGTTGCTTAGAGCAAACCAGTGTTAAATACCTCAGTCAGCCAGAGCCTCTTTTGGGACACGGTAAAATATGTCATTTGAAATGCAGCCTCAGTTTTACTAGAAGCATTTTTTAAAATCTTTTTATGTTTTGATTATAAGGTATTTTAAAGGCCAGGTAGGATTTTTTTTCAGGGAATATTTCACATCATTCTTCAGGTAATAACTTGCTTATAAAGATCTATCTTTGATTTCATCTCACTACAATATATGTTGGAGTAATGTATATAGAGTGCAGCTTAGTAAATAGGAAAAAAATGGTTTAGTCATCTAAATTTTTATATGCTTTTTCTTATGCTGTGTCTGAAATTCAATAAGTTGTCTTCTTATCAATGATATTTATAAAAATTAATTCTGGAGAAATTTGAAGCCTACCTACTAACATCCTACTCCCCAAATCATAAAGCTGCAACCAAGCAGAGATTACTTCCTGGAATGCAGCATTTGGTGAAAAGCAACTAGTTCAGAGAAAATGCATTTTGTTGATGTATTGATGAAATACCTTATCAGGGCAAAACTATTCAAGAATAATTCTCAAGGTAACTATTACATATGCCCTTTTTCTTACTGCTGTTTAACATTCTCATTTTCCATGAGAGAGGTAGATGGAAAAATACAGAAAACATATTTGTCTAGTTGAAAAACTGTCATCTCTTCAAGACCATTTTGGCATTTAGTTTTTTTTAAACATTTACTATAAAACTGTGCTTCATATAACAAAATATGTATTTTAGCAACAAGAGCAAGCAGGAATTGAAGAAAGCAGAAAAATTAAAATGCTGCCCGAAAACTGAGTGATTTTTGGGGGTGTGTGCAGAGGAAAAAACAAACAATATTTTCTGTAATAAGTTCTACACAACCATAGGGTCATAAGACAAGTGTAGTAAAGCTAAGAAATCTTAATTTTCTTGGTCAATTACTTTTCTCTATTTTTTTTTTTTTTAGATTATATATACTTTAGTATATATATTTATACTAAATAGCTGCTAGACAAGAGGGTTTGCTCCTAGACAAGAGAAATATATTTGCTTTGAAAATACAGTAGGAGAAGTTGAAAAATGTGGGTAAATATTACCTTCACTTTTTCAAATGAAACTGTTTAACCAAAAAAGTCACAGTTCTTGATTGTCACTTAACTTTATTAACTACCTCATCTTAACGCCAGCACAAGCTATATACCATACATTTTAATCAAAAATTAGTCCTAGTTATTATTACCTCCCAAAATATATTGTTCTAGTTGCCTTCATTGGGACAGGAAAAGGGGTAGATATATCTGTGGGGAAAAAAAAAAAAAAAGTAGGTATAGCTGTAAACAATAATTTTATTCACTGCATATTGTAAAGCTCCAGAGGATTAGTAAATTCTTTAATAGAAACCTACGTTGTTGGTGCAGATTACTGTCATCAAAATTATGACTATTTAAGGCACATCTCCCTGGTAATATTCTAGGGCATTGTGGTCCTGACTGTTTCCAGACCCTCTGGCAAAATATCACAACACTAAAAGTTTAGGAAAAAAACTAATGTAAAATGTAGGATTTTCTTGCCTCTTCTTTTGGTGCATGGATTAGCTTGCCATTAGCAGTCAGTCTCCAAAACCACTATATATCTGCTAAAAATGTGTATTATTTATAGAATACTAAAACCACCTGCTAAAAGAAATACTAGAGCCTTGTGGGGAAAATACATTTTCCAGTTCATTATCCCTGAGAACTTTCAAAAATTTATCACTCAAGTCAGGACAAAATACACTGTATAAGCCTCCTGCAAAAATATTAACTGCTTTAGATTTAGTAAGTGTATTCTGTATTCTTTCAGTAAGGATACAATGCCGTTCACCTCAGTAAATCTTCTTGGGTAGCAACAAGATATAACAGATAGAGTTACTCTGTCAGACATAAAAACGGTGTGAGAACTGAAAATATATGCCTTCTGCAATTTATGATTGCTGCTTAGCAGCAGCACGGATACTTCAAGAAGATATTCTGTCTCAAAGTACTTTGGAACTTAAGAAAGTTTCCTTGAACTTCACAAGATCCCTCAGAAAACAGTAGTTTCTCTAGGATATTTGCATGTTCTCATCCTTAGGAATTTTGTCCTGTTTAACAGCTAGTTAGCATAAGATCTATAGAAAACTGCTCATACATAATATTTTTGCTGGGATTTCATAGAAAATGGAGGAGGAAAATAAGCCTTGGGTATGTTATTTAAATTTACTTTTTTTTCTTCTTGGTAAGTTTTTTAAAGCTTGCGTGGGATCTTGTGAGATATGGGAAAAAAACTGCAAAGCAACATAATGATTCATCAAGGAAAGCAGTGTTCATCCTGCATAGATGAGGAAAACAGTAGATGACTTTTCACACACATATTTCCTAATAAGTGTTACTTAAGCCAACCATCCTAATTCTTCATCACTCTAAACATGAACAAACCAAAGTAGTGCTCCCAGGATATCTAGGTTTTGGTACTTCGTATGTTCAAGGAGAATATAGCAGTGACATTTTTACATTTACTGAGGTGCCAATAATAACTTCAACTTCAGCTGACAATAAGCCACAAAAATATGAAAACAGTTCTGTTTCCTGTCTCAAGCAGAACAGAATGGTAGGAAGAAGTCATTGAGTTCAAAATGATTGCCTTTAATGCTGTGTGTTATCCAGTGCATAGCAGAAGGCACTTGAAAAACACCAGGGCAGTATTGCAAAAAGAAGGTGAAAATGTGAAGTGATGAGTTTTTACTGACAAGGAACTGAACATCATCATGACCTTGTTCCATAGGGAGCATGGGAATTCGTACAGACATCTGGGTAAAACAAGAAATGGTGCATAAGGCTGCCCTTTTGTGCAAAGCAGATGCTAACCCAGAAAATCCCATGCTAAGTTTTTCCTTCAGGTTCATTTCTCACAGGATGCACCTACACACATGCATACATATATTCACACACATAAGAACTATTTCTGAGCTCACAAGTAACTCCTTATGGTTTTAAATCTCTGTGTTGAACCTCAGGGTGTTTTGCATCTTTGCAACAGATGAAAGGAGAAATAGATGTAGTTCTCCATTTCAGAGCAGAGAGAGCAGAGAAACATTTTGTGACAGTTTAATTTTGCTGCATGAGTGTGAAAACGGTGTGAGAAAGATCTGACTCACGTACTTTTTTGAAGAAGCCCATCTTGTAAAAATTAAAACAATGACATACAAACACACAGTAGTTATCTACAGAAGTATTCTCATGCTGCTTTGTTGGACTGGAGGCAAAAAAAGACACAAGATACTTAAAGGGAAAGAGGAATGACCTTGTGCACTCTGCAAGTTGCTCATTGTCTTGGGCCGTACAGGATTGCATACCTACACAAAAAGGATTACTCACCTAGTCAAGAGAAGACAGGCTAGAATCAAGACCAGACCTTGGAAACAAAATATTAATTTAAAAAAATTTTTTTTGTACAGTTCCATTGAAATGTAGTTGTACTTCTCTTGTTTGTTCACAAGCTACCCTCACACTAAAGAACCAAATGTGTTTTAGTCCATTCTGTAAATCTTTTATCTCTGCTCCACCTGATTCTTCCATAGGTAGCTGAAAGAGTGGGAACCTGCCATGCCACTAATTTCATTCATCTAAAATGACATTCTTATCTTTCTTGAGACAGAGCATAGAGGTAAATCAACAAGTGTTCAAAATCTACAAAAATATTTCACATACCAGGAAACTTGGTTTTAATACACCACTGTAGAGGGTTGCCACAAATTCCTGTGCCATTCTCATTATAATAGAAAGTTTAAGTGTAAGAGAATATTAAGTCTTTGTTGAATAATTTTTGCACAGTAAATATTTCAATTTACATAAGTGAAAGCCACAAACAAGCTTAGAGGTGTACTTCAAAATAAGGAGTCCGGATTAAATTGTCTTACTGAAGCCCATAATTCCTGTTGCTGTTTAGGAGAATTATCATTTCAATATCTTGTCTCTCTATTATCTTTTTCCAGGTTAGATTCTTTGGCTTTGATTCTACTTTTAGTACAGTAGGTGGGGTGATGGAAGAAATCCAATCAGGGTGCTTAAAATGCTGTATAATTACTTTGTGTAAAGTTCTTACCTCTGTAAATCAGAGTTAGAATACATCTAAATAACCTCATGGAATTCAGAGCATTTCAGACCAGCTCCATCCTGGCCCCCTGGGATGTGTGGCATTTCCAAGATTCTGCATGTATGCCATATCCCCTGAGATACACGACATTCCTAAGATTCTATGTCAACTGTATGGCACTTGGATATAACTAAATGGACAGCTAAAATGGGCAGTGCAAGAAGGGATGACCTGCACCAGACAACAACTTATGGGAATTCCATTCTGCCATTCTACTCAGCATTCAGCTTACTGTCAAATTTTACCAGAAATCGGCAGCCCTGATGTTTTTGCATTACATTTTCACATCCTGATCAGTGTTTTTCTTATGGGTGCATGTTGGAGGAGAGTAACTGCATCCATCTAGTGTGCAGCAGAGGAAATGTGGAGCAGGCTTTGCAGCTCGCGCCTGCAAGTGGATATGGAACTCATCCAGGCACATCCTTCCACAGCACAAACCACTCTCCTGATTACCTCATCTCATGTGCAAAGAAAAAACGAGCCAAGATAGCCTGTATTCTGTTCACAGGCAGACATAAAGATCTCTTGCTGCATATGTAGTCACAGTTTGAAAGTTGATATTATAATTTTCCATGGCCTGTTTAACAGAGGTTTCCTAGTACTTCCTAGTGTACAACTTCTGTACAACAAGACAACTTCTGTAATCAAATGACATGGGAAAGAAGGAAACCAGGGGTAGATGATAAAACTGTTTGAGCATATGTTCCAAGTATGCAGGAACCTTTTAGTCTCTGCAAACATATAAAATGAGTCAGAATGTCTAGATTAGGTTGGGTTTTTCAAATAGAAGGAAAGAAAATGTAGTTACAAAAAATATTTAGTAAACTGCTGCAATATACTTATCATCCTCTGAATGCTCAGTTTTAATGCACACAAAGAACACCTGCAACCAGCTGGATGAAGGCCTAATCAATTCCAAAATAATAAAGATATTTTTTCCTTCTCATTTTCACATGCTTACAGAAATAAGGCTCTGAATCAAGGCTGGGCAGACTCTGTCATGCACAACATCCTTCAGACTTTGTGTTAATCACAAGATTTGCATCAGTTGTGAGGCTTTGTTCTCAGCACTTTCAGCTCCATTAAAGTGAGAAACGATGCGAGTATGCACAGTTCCTGACACTGATAATGTTTTACAGTTATCACACATCAAAATACATACCAGTCACAATTGTGTGTAAGAACTACTGAATTATTTTCTAGATAAGGTAGATTGACAGGTAGTATAAATAACTCATTATTTACCTACCTGTCTGACATTGTGATGTTGATTTAGAGAGTTAAAATTTCATTACAGATAGGTTTTTCCCCCCACAATGTACAATTTACTCCAATATTTGAGCAGAACAATAGATTTCACACTTCAAAGGAATTAGTAGTAAAAGGCTACATACACTGAAATGGAAATTACTATTTAAGAGAGGGGACCAGGTCTGCAGCATAACTGTGTTGATAAAATCTGCCGTATATTTCAACGATGTTTTCCACTAAAGAATGACGATAACAGGGAAAAGAGGAAAACAAGCAGCATGGTTATTGGTAGAGAACGGTAGGGCAACAGGGAATAAAAACAAAAAAGAGTTGATAAAGGAGGTAAAAGGAAGATAACAGGCAGAAATTTGATGAAGAAGTTAGACAAACAATAAAGACACAACACATAAAAACAGAGAATGAAAAATCAGAATAAGGAAGAAAGTAAAAAGTCCAGGAAGAAAAAGGAAATGAGAAAACTGAAAGGCAACAGAAAAGAGCAGCTGGAAATAGAGTGGGCAAGCTTGGGTTGGTGATACCAGGAAGACATGGAAAGATTGGGTAAAAAAGAAACAGGAAGGAATGAGGGCAGTGAACAGGGAAATGGACTATGAGTATGGATGAGAGAGGAGCAAGAATGAAAATGGGTGCAGAAGGCAGGACAGAGATGCAGAGACCATGGAAGTGTAATAGATAAGAGGAAGTGTGTGTAGAGGACTACTAAAAACACTAGTGGTAACAGATAGGGCAGGATGGTCCTCAGTTCAATTTCAGATTTTGCTTTAGACTTCTGTACCTTCTCTGTTGCCTTTTTTTTTTTTTTTTTTAATTTTGTTGTCTCCCTTTTTCCTGTCTAGCAGGAGAGAAGCAGACTAAACCAGTGTGCTTCTATCTTAGTGGATATAAGGGAGAGATAACAGAAATAACAGGAGGGAGAGGGCTACTTCTATCAAATGCACAGTGAATGATTCCTTTTTCTGCAACAGTGTGCCAAGATTAAGATATTTCAAGTTTTGTAAGAACAGACTGTTCTCTGCATTCAAAAGCAGAGGAAAGAGACAAGGCAGATTCTACTCTGCTTACCAACCATGCCTCTATTAAATACTCCATTAATGTCTGCTGGTGTTGTTCAGGTAATGTGTTCAGTATTTAAACCAAATTCACCTTCTCTGACTTCTACATAAACAAAATTTACTACCACAAATCTGCACATTCAAAATCTGTATGTGTCAAATTTGTATGCTACTTGGAAAAACTATAATCAAAATTAAGGAATAATACAACTCCAAATGAATGACCACATACATCTTCATCTATTAATTGTGATGAGCATAAAAATACTGTGTTCCTATGGTGGCATTATGAGTTGTCAAAACAATTAGTTATGATTATACCAATTAGGTCAAACCATAAGTTTATTCATTTCTCAAGATAGCCAAGTGTTCTTTTTATTTTTAATTATAGTAATTAAAATGTTATCCCTGAAATTGACTCAAATAGTGTTGTATTATTGATAGGATTTTTAATAAGTCATCTCTTTTCATTTGTATTCTAAGATATGCCTGGTCAAGTTATAATTCTTCATTGCTCTGACATTATTTCTAATATTTTAATTATTTTAATATGCATAACTATGTTGTTTGCAGCATTATACAATCCATTAAATACACCTTAAAAGTTTGTAGATGGTCTTTTGTTATTCATCAACTAAGTTCAATGTGAAAATAAGCTACACACTGACATAAGAGAAATCCACTCCAGGTGCCCTTTTGGATAATCTTGGCTTCCCTACATTGCTTTACTTCACAGCCATATTGAAGAGCAACATTTATTTTCTTGTCCTTAACTCCTCAGCTCAAGTACTTCAATTCATTTGACCTTTGTCTGTCTTCCACCCATGTATTTTTAAGGAAACTGCTGCTGAAGTGTGTGTTGAACTTAACGCTTTAAAGTGTTGGGTGTTCTGGCTGTGTAGGCACACAGAGAAAGAGCTCTACTGACTACTAATTGGTATACACATACACTTAGAATTAACTTACTTATGGAATCAAAGCTGCTTCTTGATTACAAACTAATTTTTATGGACTTTGATGGCAATTTATTGCTGGATATGTTAAATGAAAAAGGTAGGCTCATGTTACATGTAACAAAAATATTCTATCCTAGTTTATACTTAGTATGGTGAAAACATATTTCTGTTTTAACTTTAGGGATGAAGAAACAGCTCACTACAGTAATACAGTAAAAGATAAATAACATCCATTCTTCAAATTTGATTTGGTTCTGATCACAGAGTATTCTGAGTTGGAAGGGACTCACATCAAGTCCAACCCTTGGCCCTGCACATGACACCCCATTAGTCACACCTAGGGTCTGAAGGCATTTTCCAATTACTTCTTGAACTCTGTCAAGCTTGGGGCTCTGGCCACTTCCCTAGGAAGCCTGTTCCAGTGCCAAATCATCCACTGAGTGAAGAGCCTTCTTTCTAATATCCAACCTAAACTTCTCCTGACACAGCTTCAGGACATTCCCTTGGGTCCTGTCCCTGGTAATCACAAAGAATAGAGCAGTGCGTTCCCATCCTCTTCCCCTCACAAGGAAGATTTAACCTCAGTGAGATCTGCCCTCAGTCTCCTCCAGGCTGAACAGATCAAGTGACCTCAGCCACTCTTCATTCAGTCTCTCCTTAAGGCCCCTCACCACATTTGTTGTCCTTTGGATGCTCTCTAAGGGCCTAAGGTTTTTTGTGTATTCTGGTGCCACTGCTCACTTCCACAGGCTGGGATGTACCTTGAGACAGACAAATGGATGGAGCAAGTCTCACCTACGAGAGCTAGGAAAGAGCTTTGTTCTTCTAACCCTCCTACTCACTCTGCACAAGTCAACAGAACAAATGAAGGCTAGCAATAAGTGTTAGGGACGTTTGGGATATTTGGGCTGCATCAGCAAGTGGGAATCTGTCTGAAAAATCCCTGTAAAAGTCTGTTTCATAGATTCTTACATGGTCATTTGTCAGTTAGAAGCGTGTCAACTACATAAATTTTCTTTGGTCTCTCAGGAAGCCTGTGTTGAGCTCTGTTCTGAATCTAGGTTTTAAACAGGCCAAATTATCCAAGTGATACAATCATTTTAATCAAGTACTGGCTTCATCCAGATATATTTTTTTGCTTATGACCTTTCCCAAGATACACATCACTATAGTACCAGGCAAACTTTATATCAGAAATTACAATGTCTATCCAGTATACTTGCAATTAATTAAAAGACAAAAAGTGCAATGTACTTCTCCATGAAATTCACAGATTTTTGAAAAAATACTTTTTTTGCCGTGTGAATTTTTGGGACCGTTTATTTTTCTGGTATTCTATTTTAAATATTGGAGTTTTATCTCAAATATTAAATATACTTCTATAAACATTCATTTAAGACTGAGGAGAAATTAACCCAATTCTTTCAGAAAGCTTGCTGGAGAGAAGTATTTACTCAGAATTCAACTGCTTGTCATGGTGCAGAGCCCTGCAAAATTCCCAGCTGCATAAATCTGTGTATAAATCAATTTCAGAATAATTAAACAGTTCTGTTATTTTAGCCAGAGCCCTCTGGGACAAGTGTGAGCCAACAGCAATATTTGGTTTTTGGGTAAGTTTCTGTCAGGCTTTTTCTAAGGAAAATTTTAGCTGATGCTTAGTATGCTGTCATTAGTTGTGACTTTTGCATGGTAGGGATTAAATTGCTAAAAAAAAAAAAAAAAAAAAAAAAAAAAAAAGCCTATAAAAATTATTTGCCTTACCTAGGTGATTTCAAGGCAATCTGTGAACTATATGTCTTACTATTCAGTCATTAATAAGATTTTGATAAGAAAACCCATTAAGGTACGAGACTTAATTTGTCCAAATTAATTCTTACTTTAAATCTGATGTATCTGCCTCCTTCTCAGGCTCAGAAATATGCTGCTACAGTGAAATGTTGTTCCCAGCTTTCTAAGGAAAGAAAGCAGGATGCAAAGCCAGGCTGCAATGCTGTTAGTTAGACAGCCTGGTGCCATGCAGACAATTGATTCAGAAAGGTCCACCACAGCAATAACAAAAGCATGTCTTCTCCACACATGTTCTGTGAAGAATTGTTTTCAGGGCTATGTCTCATCCCAGTGAGGAACATGATTAGGACTCTGAGTGAATAATTGTTATTATTTTTTTCTATAGCATGGTTTAAATTCAAACTAGTGTGATGAATGTCTCTGTTCAGCTAGCTCTCCGAATCCAAATGTTGAACTCCTGAATTTAATCTGAAGATTAGATTATGCAGAAAACTAGCAGTTTCTATTTAAAGTGTTTACTATCCAAGCTGTCAAAAAGATTTACCATGAGATTTTTATATCCTGTCTGGATCAATTGTGTAAACAGGCTGGTCAGCTTTAAAATTCCTCATCGAGATCTTAAAAAACCTTCTGGCAAAGACCTTGAGACAGACAAAACATGTTCAAAAGAGATGGATTTATACAAAGTTCCAAACAGGAAGTCAGTCTTGAAAAGAATGTGCAGCAGATAAAAATATGTCTCTAAGTCCCACTATTGGTTGTTTAAATAGATTTATGATTCTGCTACAATTTGAGGCAATGCATACATCAGCTTTTGTTACTTCACCATCTTTCAGGCTTATTATGTTCCTAAAGATCAAGAAATAATCCTTTGTTTTGAAAACTCTATCCAAAGTCCTTGCCATTTCAGTCATTACAACTCCCTATAAAAGAACCTGCAATGGTAACTGAAACAGGTTTTATGTGTCAGGATCATCCCATAGAAAATCCCTGTGTCTGTACCTTGACAGGTCCAAGTCACCAGTATAGACAATCATCCATTTCTGTTTCAATACTCTGGATTTGGAAAATCTGCTACAGAGCAAAACAAGGGCAGAGGAGGAGTTCTAATCTGACTACAGATTTTAGCCCTGCTGTGTTTTCATGGGTGATGTAAACAACCAAAGTCAGTAAATGAATATTTTGACCAGTTACTTTCTATTTTGTCTCTTACTTATGATTTCACACAATATCAAACTTTAACTTAATACTTGGCCTGCCTGTAAAATATTCTGATGAGATTGATGTGATGGCTGCAGTATTAGTCATCAAGTAATCATTAATTCACCTTGTGTAAGCAAATTATACTTACAAAAGTGACTTATATATATATGTATATATTTTAAAATTTTATATGTATACCCACACTTATGAAGTGGCTGGGTTAGCATAACTGTATCGCATCTCTTCATGCGATGGATATATAGAAAAGAAATGGAATGTTAATATCCTAGAAAGCTTAAAAATCTATACTTCCCTTCTGCAATCCCCCCAAATTCTATTTATACTGAAAAACTATTAAACTTTGGAGATTCCTCCTCTGTGAGATTTTTCCATTGCTTTTCACCATTTTATTTTAACTGAGGTACTAAACCTCTCTCTCTCAGTAAAGTCACCACATCCATACTCCTCGAAGTTTTGCAGAGCTTTAGGAATTTTCATCTCCTCTGAATATATTGTACCACCAAATCATGAGCCTTCAAGTGTGCTATGGCTCCAAAGGAGCTGATGGGAGGTGTAGGTACATAATCCTGACTGAGAGACAATGCCCCTGCTCACAGCATGATTACTGAGGTGGCTCTGGCTCTGGCTTTATTCAGTGGCAGCGTCCCTGCATCTTGCAGGAGAACTGTGCATCAGCCTCCTGTTCTGTGCTGGTGTTGTGCTCCCTGAAGAGAAAAGCACTGTTTCTTTATTGGAGTAGCAGTATCTCCTGTAAATTGCAAGCTGTGAGCTTTACTGGCATGCCATTTTACATACCATTTTACTGGCATGACTACAGAAAGTTCTGTTCTATTCAACTCTGCAGGTTACAGATCATATTGTCCTGTTCACACTGGTAGTTAAAAACAGTGTTTTTTTCAGAAAAGCTCTGTGAGATCTGGGGAATCTTTATGCCATATATCTGCAAGATAGTACTAATATGGTTTTTAAATTCACATGCAGATCTTACTCTTGATGACACTGAAGTCGCTGAGATTTTGCCATGCTTTGATGGGACTAGAATGAGGCTCATGGTAAGCAGAAGAAAGTTATTTTGAATGTTTTAAGGTTATTTCAAATTTACGCTGTGATATTTCATGGCAAATTTTAACAGTAAATCCTATATATGTCACGTTCTGAAACACTGTAGTCCAAAAGATGTGCCTTAGGAATCCTTTCTTGCAGGGGCAGAGAAAATAAAGAACATCATTCATCTGGATAACGGGGGTTCAGAAGGCAAGGTTTCTGTGTCAGCCTCAGAACATGAAGGCTTTGAATCTTCATTAAGTCTCTGCGTAATCATATTGGTTGAAATCAGCAAAAATACCCAGACACATACTCTTTAGATATGTAACTTGTGTTCACTGACACGGCCTTCTCAAAACATCACAGTCTGTGTCTTCTATCCAATCCAAGTGCCAAAGGATGAACTACTTGAGATGGTGCTGGAATATACTAGTCACTTAAACTGGCTGTCCTGAATGAGGAGGAACATGGTTTGCTGAATTAGTAAAACCGGATTTTCCCTGCACAGATTTTCTGTCTCCTCATTATTAGTAAATTGATAAGTATTAATTAATGCTTGTCTACCTTTTCTGCAATAAATGCGTGACTCAGTGCACATTTTCTTTTCACAAAGGCAGTTATGAATTATAATCAGACCCAATCTTCCTACCAGTAAAGGATGGAAGGAGACCTGAGGAGGAGCTATGCAATTATAATTAGAGTGGGAGAGGAAAAATAAACATTCATGCTGAGTTTTGCATTTCATAGCTTTTCAATGTTTGACTTTGCAGTCCTGATGTGTTCTTTAAATGAAATTTGTCTTCAGTCATATGTGCTACAAAACACGATGCTGAAAGCTGATTCTTTCATGTACCACATCGACACCTATATCTTTCATTACTACATTATGTAACTTTCAAAATCACTGCACAGATCTTTCCTACTTAATCAGATAAAACAAATTATAACAGTAGTAAATTCTATTAGTTTTAGAGTAGTAGACTGTTTACTGTAAACCAGTCACAAAAAGGAGATGAGGAACTACTTCTCCATGCAATAAAATACTCTCTTGGAGCAAAGAAATGACAACTGAAAATTCAGGTTATGTGCAGGTTTTGGATGTGAATACTGAATGCAATAATGAGCCTTTCTCATACTTTTAACCCTCTGGCCTTTCTGAACATTTTTGTCTTTTGGTGATTCCTTACTCCAGTCTCATTATCTCTCATTTCCATCTCTGAATCAGGACATATAGCCTCTCCTATTCCTGCTACCAAACCTAAGCATCTCATGCTCTTCTCTTCCTAGTGCGGGCTACTTACAGGACCTGTTTTGCACTAAACCATTAACATACTATGGTGGTTTTGTCAATAGAATCCTTTCTTTCTCGCCTGTTTTGGTCTTTTCTTCCTTATGGCAGTATGACAAGAGGGCCTTTTCTCTAGCGAAACTTAAGGAGATGAATAAAAGCAGGGAACTCTCCTCCTTGTTTTCAAAGGTTCAGTAACATGACTTGCTACAGCTATCAGAAGAAACAACTGATAGAAATCTTGCTCAGCACCTACATTCTTGAACAAGGGCTTGTTCACTACTGGCAATCATTCATCTAACATTAAACACATCTTTAATGAACATGTTTCAAAAAGGTTAGTTTTAGACTAAAAGGCTATTTTTAAAAAGTTTAACATTAGAAGGAAGAAAGTAAGTTGCAGAATAATCTCTGAAATGTCAGGCTTATGAAATACAGCTGAGCAGTAGTTCTACGCTGCAAAGAAATGATCTTTCACCAAAAATACGCACAGACAGATGGAGGCTAGCTGGATTAAAATGAAATCAAATCCTTTCTCTACATAAATCTTTAAAAGAAAGGAGCCATAATCAAGTATAAATTAAGACTTCCCATAGGGTTTATAATTGATTTCCAGTTTACTCTGACCTCTATTTTTTAGCTTTACAGTTGACTATTTACTAAAAAAAGTATTTGATTTTACCTATAGGGAGACTCTGTCGTCACTCAAAAGTAACAGAAATAATGCACAACATCTCAGAAGTTGGAATTTATATATTTGCAGAATTCTTGCCAATTTTCAGTACAAAGAGTGCCTGTCATTATTTTTACCAAGTGCACATATTTCCCTGTACTATACTTCAAGCTTATAAAATAACTTTAACAGCCCGTATATCTAAACATGAGGGTAAAACCTGGATACTGCAAAAAACACATGACACTCTGCTATTTAGCATCCAGAGGGGTTTTTTCCTACCTGAAAAGCACCTACAGGAGGCAAAATGTTCTTCTTAAATTGCAGGTATGATGCTTTGTCTTTGAATAATACATGGCATAGGAAGATTCAAATGGGCTTTTGTTGGTTTTTTCACACCTCTAGCTAATTCCATGGCAGGTGTATTTAATAAGGCCAAATTTCATAGTCTTCAGCAAATTGTACCTCTAGAGAGATTGCAGAACCACCACAATGAACAGAAAGAGTTTCAGCCTGAAAACATCTCCTGCAGTCACATTTTCCAGAATGATGAAGTAGTAACACCAATAATTTACCTGGATCAAGCCTCATTATATCAAGCTTTGAATAAAAATGGCTCTGATATCACAGCTTTCATATTGCTGGAACAGAGGACAAGATCACCTCTGACTGTGACAATCTATATATCAGAAATTGATTGACAACAGTCATCAGAAAAATAGAAATACACCTAAAAAGAGAGTAAGGAGTTAAAATATGGTTTCCACTTGTTCTTGATCAATGTAGTCAGGTGCCCTCATTTGTAACAGCTGTAAAAGTGTAGCTTGTCTTCACCGAGGAAAATGTAAGGAATTTATCTCTGCTGTGTGAGTAAAGATGTTGAATGCTTTCTTTGAAGAAATGACCAATATCAGCCTTTTTCCCTCGTGTCACAAGGTCCGAAGAAACTCATGTCTGCAGAAACAAAATGTTTAATAATGATAAAAAATGGACTTTGCAAGTCACACTCTAAACCCAAAAAAACTGTAGGAAACTAAAAAAATATTATAGAATCACAGAATTTTTCTATTTCAAGGTATCTTAAAGATCCTCTAGTTCCAACCCTCCCTGCCATGGGCAGGGACAACTTTTACTAGACCAGCTTGCTCAGAGACTCATTCAGCTTGGCCTTGAAATTCTCCAGGGATGGGGAGTCCACAACGTCCCTGGGCAATCTCTATTGCAAAAGAGGACATGCAAATTCTGGAAGTTAAATTCTTATCTAGGGAGCAACCAAGTTGTACTGACAATGAAACCTTCAAAAGTAACTTTTTTTAAAATGTATATACGTTGATTCAGCAAAGGGTAGGGGAAAAAAGCAGGGAAATCACAATGATAGTCTAAAATTTATAACATCAGATGCTAAGCATTTATAGTAAAAGCTGTGAATCACTTGGGAGAGTATATGTGACAGGTGCTTTTTAAAGATTTTCCCCTTACATGCAAGAAAATAAAAAGAACTTTTATTTTTAGGTATTAAGGTATTTCCTTGGTTTAGTGAAATAAATACAAATGGATAACAATTTTAGTAAATATTTTTATGAACTTCCCACTCCCTGAAAAAACTTCTACCACCCTCTGCATCATACTTGGTTGTTGCTTGGGGGTTTGGTTTGGATTTTTTTTTCTGGAACCTCACATGATATCATATTTATATGGATTTATCAGGCATTATTTCCTCATTCTTTCAAATAAATCTGAGTGAAACAAGGAGCCTGTCAAACGCAGCTGTAACATGAAATTTTTCTTCTGACTGCATCTTCTTTTCCTATTAACAGAAACAGTATTTTGCCACAGAAAAATGGAATTTATCTTCATAGCACATGGAACAAATCTGACCATGAATTCTCCAGAGAAATCAAAAAATAACTCATTAATAAAAAGGGCTCATTTCCTTTATGGTGTTGGCTCAGATAAAAATTAAAATATTGTAGAGCTATTCTGTCCATTTTTGTGGCCATGTTCTTTTACCTTATCTTCCACACTGCAGTCATCTTTTGTATCAGCTTGAACCTCTCTAGCAAAATGGAGCTGGTTCCTTAGATTTGCTTTCTGCTTAGTTTTGCAATATAAACAGTGAACAGAAAAAACATATGGTGTTTCATTCTTACTCTGACTTTCCTTTCGAAGCATGTTTTTTTTCTTTCTCTCTACTCTGATATCTAAAAAGACACTGATTTATATTCAATTCACCAATCTGATCTTTTTCCCACTCATACATCACTCTTTGCATCATTGCCACATGAAAACACAGTAAGAAAAATGTCAGCCAAACTAGTTTTTTTGGCCAACACACTACAATTTATTCCAAGTATTTTATTAACTAATGAAATACCTTACACAATATTTTAGAATCAGCAAAAGGTTCTGGTAACATAAAAAGAGTCTAATTTACCCATATTTTTGATCATTGCAAACTGTCTTTTAATTTTTTTTTCCTCCCAACTGGAACAGCAAAAAACCTTTGACTTATTGGGATACCCTGGAAAGAGAATTTTCAGTGCATGATGGGTGGAGGCCTTCTTCTGAGAAGAGAAACAGCATCTAGGTACCAGGACTATCTCCTGATCTTTTCTGTTGGACAAACTATTGCTGAGCTGGAACACTGTTCCTGAGGAAAAATTTATGTTAGTTAAATAGTACTCTCTGTTTTCTTCTAACAGTCTCATTTTCATTAATCTAGTGTTGATGTCAGAGGATTTTTCCTTCTTTACATTGATGTCATAAAACTTGCCTTGAGTTGAGAACAGTAGGTATTCATTAATTAATATTTTTTTTTTAATTATTAATCTTAATCTGTCTGAATTTGCTGTGAGAAATATGTAGTTACAAAAACTGAAAATAAAGTATTTGGGCATAGTAGGATGAATGTGTTATATTTTCCTATTTGCAGAAAATAAAAAAATTTAGGAGCAAAATAACCACTGACTACCAGGCATATTCCACTTTGTTTTCACTTATTCCTATGGAATTTAAAATATTTTTAAATAATTCATAATCAAAGAAGAGAATTCCTAGTGACAATATTCAGATTAAATTATTGAGAAAAAGTACCTGATAATCCTGACTTGCTACCTGCACTACAGATGTGACTGAATCTGATACATCTCCTTATGAAAACAGGGCAGCATAAATGCATTTTGGTTGCATGGTAGATAATCAGCTCTTCTCCAAAGGCAGACACCACAGGGTATGTACCTGAATGCTTAATGTAACAATTTTTGTGTCTTTCTTATTTTAGAAGATAATTTAAATGACTTACATGATTATAAAAATTAAATTACTTAAATGATTTAAAATGTTTACAATGGCCTCCATGGTCTGGTGAAGGACATACAAATTTATTTATTAAAATAATACCACTTTTTTCAAATAGCACACTACTATACTCTGCATTCAAGTCTCTATCACCTTAAGAAAATAAACAAAATATTTTGTGCAAATGGTATTGCCAAATAATGCTTTAGCTCTAACATAGTTCATTATTTGTCCTACACACTCCTGTGAAAGTAATTTCTTTATTGTTTGACAATTCTGGTAAATTCTGCTCAAGTATTAAAAAAAAAATCCCCCAGGATGACACAACACTGTATATGACATGACTTATTCTTTGAGCTGGTATCTGATAATTGAGATTAATCTTGTTCATCTTTTACTATTTGTTAAATGATGCTGTCATAACAGCTTGCTTACCTACTATTTGAGCCAGAAAACACAATTCTGCCAAAATGTGCCTGAGCTCTCCAGAGGCAGACCTTGAACCAAATCATAAGAAAACAGAGGCAAATCCATGAAACTCACTCCTCAAGGTGTCCAGAGCACAGCTTGTCTGTGTGCTGCCACAGGACATCACTGATGTTCCACTTTACATGTCACAAACAATTAAAAGTGATCTTGGAACAGAATGAGGTCTCCCACGTGTGTTGAGACACCATTAATAAAATCCAGCTTAATGAGAGACCCAACAGCTAAAGAGGTACCATCTGTTTAAAACCAAAAAGGGTTGTGTGGGGTTTATGTGGGAGGAGTTTGGTAGCAGGGGGGCTACAGGGGTGACTTCTGTGAGAAGCTGCCAGAAGCTTTCCCTTGGAATGGCAGTCAGTTCCAAGATGGACCCACTGCTGGCCAAGGCTGAGCCCATCAGCAATGGGATAACAGATCTAAGGAGGGGGAAGCAAGCTGCACAAATGGCCCTTTGAGCCAGTGAAGAGAGGAGTGAGAGAGAATACGTGAGAGAAACAGCCCTCCAGACACTGAGGTCAGCAAGTAAGGAGAGGCAGGAGGAGTTCCAGGTGCCAGAGCAGAGGTTCCTCTGCAACCCGGGGTGATGCAGCTGTGCCATTGCAGCTCACGGAGGTTCACATGCTGGAGCAGAGGGATGCCCAAAGGAGGGTGACCTTGTGGGAAGCCTGCGCTGGAGCAGATTCCTGAAGAACATGTGGACCCATGGAGAGAGGAGCACATGCTGGAGAAGGCTGGCTGGCAGGACTTGTGATCCCATGGGGTTACATGCTGAAGCAGACTATTCCTGAAGGATTGAACCTTGTGGAAAAGACCAATGCTGTAGTGATCTGTGGAGAATTGCATCCCTTGGGAAGGACTTGTGTTTGAGAGGTTTGTAGGGGACTGTCTCCTGTGGGAGGGACCCCATGCTGGAACAGGGTAAGAGAGTGAGGAGCCGTTCCCTTGAGGAGGAAGGAGCAGAAGAGACAATGTGTGATGAACTGACTGCAGCCCCCATTCCTTGTCCCCCTGCACCACTGAAGGGGAGGCGATAGAGAAAATTGTGAATGAAGTCAGGCCCTGGAAGAGGAGAAGGCTGAGGGGGCAGGTGTTTGTCAGATGTGGTTTCCTTTCTCATTACATTACTCTGATTTGGTTGGTAATAAATTAACCTTATTTCCTCAAGTCAAGTCTGCTTTGCTCATGACAGTAACTGGTGAGTGCCCTGATCTCAACTCATGAGCCTTCCATTGTATTTTTATTCCCTTGTCCAGCTGGGGTGGGGAGTGACAGAACAGGTTTGGTGGGCATCCTGGCATCCAGCTGTGTTCCAACCCAAGACAAGTTGACAAGTGTCAACTCAGTTGGACAATAATTTGGAGGTTGATTTTGCAGCAGGGGGAAATCTCATTTTACACTGTACCATTACCATATTAGCAGCATGTTGTGATATGAGATCCTGACCTGCCCAGGTCACTGAATTCCCTTTTCCAAAAGCTGCTCATTGGTAAAAGGCAGCTGTTTCTCTGAACCTTACTATTTGAAGCTAAGGGAGAAATTACTAAAAAATAGCTATAATATCACATGCAGAGTAAAAACTGGCTGTTAGAGCCAAAATAAATATTTTAAATAAATAATTCTCTTCATAAATGTGTCAAGGAGTTTATAACAATCCTATTTTATGTGCTCTGAGTGGTTTCTGATTTTTCTTGACATTTTTATAACTTTTATGGGAAAGAAAGAACATTTTGTCTTTAAGAAAAAGTTTTGACATCTTCACTATCTTACAAACAAGAAATGAGAAGCTAAGACAGCAGTATGAGAGTCTGTCTTTATTTAAAATTCAAACTTCTTTTCTTCTACTTTGTCCAATTTCCTCTTTCCATTATTAGTTTCCACAGAGATTTTTTTACTGATAAATTTTGAATTAACCATTCAAGACAGCAAAGTCATACTGAAACATAAGTTATGGCACACCATAATGACCTCCTAGCATAAACCTGACTCAGGTTTAATGCAGAAATCCAGATGTGCCTACCTTAGATTCCTGCGTTTAAAAACCCTGAAAACCATCCCTAATCTTAATAAAATATTTTCACCTTTCAAGACTAGGTGCTTATATTAACCATTGTGTCTGTATGGCTTGGGTCATGTTTGCCTGTACATGTACACAATACAGTCTAAAACTATTTTGTTACAATGTCTGTATTTACCTATCCTCAGTTATCTCAACCCCAACACCCCACGCATCTGTTTTGTTTAACACTTCTATAGTGACAAAAACCCAAAAAGGGTCCTAGTGGTATCTATATGGTACAGTGGCAGTATCTTCACTGCTCCTTCAGATTATATAATCCAGTTTACCATCAGGAAATAGGAGTTCCTATGGAAGACAGAAGCATATGTCCTCAGAGGCAAAGAGTCACTATTTACAACAACTGACTTTGCAAAAGATAATTTTTCATTTTGGGAAAACTCCCTGAAAGCTCTTACAGCAGCCGAGACAAGGGGATAAATCAGATACCTGTTATTGCAGCACCATGCAGCATTGCTGTGTGTTTTTACTGGCTACTTTATCTAACTGTCTTGTTGGGCTGGTAGTTGTACTGGTAGCTGCTGATATTCTCAATCAATGGTTTTAATCTGCTTCCATGGTAACAGAGAGCATCCACGTGCATTAGAGTTAGAAATATTTCCAAAGCGGACCTCTTACATGCTAGGATCATTGTCTCAAACCTTTGGAGGCAGATGGGAAAAATAAATTGAGGAAAACAATCAGTACAATCCAAGATTTAAAGTATCTTTCTTTCTGCAAGATGTTTCATGGGATATTTTCTGTTTCTTTGAATGGTTTGACATAACAGCAAAGAAAATGCTGAAAGGGGAAGGTCATACATACCCCCCCTCTCCCTTCTGTTAGGTAGAAAGAGAATGCTGAAAGTTTCTCTCTTATAGAGACTCACTTTTTTTTCCTTTTTTAAATGGTTGGAAGGAGTCTGGACTACGTTCTGCATTTTCTGCCTTTCAGAAGCCCATTTTCATCTTACTGAAAATCATTATTTTCTTCTGTGATTTGGCTGTTAAGGAAGAGATCAACTCCTTTTCAATTGCCAAAATTGATGTATTTGTCAATCCTTCCTTGCACTCTCAAGACAGTGGCTAAGAGAATATCTCAGTTAAGGGATTTAATACTTTCATAATTCATTTGGCCTAAATCTACCTAATCTGTAGGTAAACACAGCATATGGAATAATTGAAGTTACAATTTTCTAAATGCCTTTTCCAAGTCTCACATCAGTATCTGTATCTACAGAATAATCTTCTTGTGCAATAATTCAAATGATTTCTGCATTGTACTAAATATATGAACAGGGTTACTCAACGAGACAACCAAGCAAAAGGTACACAAAACTTGGACACACTTTTGGTATGTGGAGCAAAGAAGAATGGGTACCTGCAGCAGGAGTTGAGCCTAGAATCCTCCTGACAGGAAATAGGCTTAATTTTGATACGGAAAAGACTCACAAACCAGAATCAGTGTAAAGAAGCTCTTTGTAGGACCCATAGAGCGTTGTGTGAGGGTTGTGCAGCTCATGAAGCCACTGAAAAGCTGCTGGATTGAGGACAAGTACCAACTTGCAAGGACTCAGTGGGCAGGGAAATTTATCCTCAATAATTTTTTTGTTTCATATCTTACTCAACAGATCTTTATTCCTTTTTTTCCTTTTATTATTTATTTTTAAGCATGCTTTGGAAACTAAAAACATTTGCGCATGCTCACTAGAAGGAAAAGTTCTGAATTGCTACCAGTCACAATTTTGGGGGAATCAAATGAAAGAAATTGTATTCTGTTCTCTTGTGTGAATTTCTTTTAATAACTAAGCCAAGCTATACAATGTGTCTCTGCTCTACTAGTAGATGATGACTACAGTCAGATGTTCACACCTTTTTGAGGGGGTTTTTAGGGACTCATATATAATTTAAAAATTCATATTTTAATGCCAGATGAAAGTATTAAAATCATTTCTTGAAGTTCTATATACCCTGGGGTATAAGAATTCACTTATCAATGTACACCCTGCTATTTGAGACATGACATGGTAGCTTACATTTATCATTGGAGATAAGTATAGAAGCTTAGGTACTACTTCTTAAGACTCATTTTTGTGAGCATCTTTATATATGTAAAATAGGACAAAAAAGGTAAAAATTATACAGTAAACACAATTTTTTTTCCTTCCCATTTTTCAAGACATGACTTTAAAGAACTTGTCTATAAGCTTCCCTCATACTGACCTAAAAAGGCAGCCATTTTCTCCATTGCAATGCAAATTGTCCACTTTGCTATGTTGAAATCTACTGGGAAAATACAACTGAACATGGCAGCATGAAAAATTTTGAATTTACTTCTCTATTCACGATGTTAGTTCAGAGATTCATCCGCAACTACTAAAATTCCCCTTTTCTCTGTTGTAATTAGTCAGATAATTGGAGCTGCTGTAATATGGGATGTGAATGGTATTGCAGTGGTAGAGACCATAAAACCAAATAGAACGAAGCACCCAAAGAGTTTAAAAGAAATCTCTCTCTGTTGCCTAATGTGGTCATAATCCTTCAATTGAATTCATTAGTGTTAGAGAAGTTTCATGTCATTGTGTAATAGTAAAAATTAGGTAAGTTGAAAAACCTACATTAGTAAAACCAAGAACAAATTTAAGAAAAGTAAAAAAATTAATTTAATCTGAGTTATTTTACCAGCTGCCATATGCAACCAAATGATAGAATGTAGTGGCATAACCTTTTGATTTACATAGGAATACTGAGACACTATTCAGGCTCTTTTATTAGAGTTGATGTGCTTATAAAACTGGAAACAATTTTCCAAAAATAAAATATAAAAAATAAACTAAAAAAACCCTAATTAAAATGTGGCTTATATGTATGTATTTTGGAAGAGTTTTAATCAACAGCTTTTGGGATAAATCAAATACTCCCTCATTTGGGGTAAATACACAGCATGGAATTCATAAATGAAATCAAATGGAAGAGATAGCCCATAGTGTAGCTAATTCTGCCTTTTTCTGACAAGTACTTTGTAAGCCTGATCGAGCCATCTCATTTAAAATTTTAACTAAGTCTTTATCCAGAGAAAAATTAAGTTTTCTAAAAGGATGCTTTTCACAGTATGACTTTGAACTAGCTTACAAAAAGATAGCTGAATTGATCCTAGCTTGCAAAAAAGCAACTCCCACTTGATCTTCCCAGAAATCCTTCTTTTGGAAAATAATTTTGTGCAGAGCACAAACAAGAAGCAAGTTTACAAGAGATATACTGTCTGGATTTGATTTGATTAAAAGAACATTTTATCCAGTATGACAGTGGCGAGGGAATGAGTTACCATCCCTGTCTTCAGAAAACAGAAACCTGAGAGAAAAATGTTTCATGTTTAACTGTAATAACAATAGTTAGACCTTTCCATCCTTCTGCTACTATTAATCTTTGTATTTTATTTCTGTGATGTTTCTTTTGTTTGGTCATGGCCCTTCAGCTGAACATCTATATTATATTTCTGTCATCTCCCACACATGCAAAATTCCTCTGCAGAGGCACATACATAAAGAAGAAATATAAAATATTTCTGTTAGGAACCTCACCACTTTTCCTTCTCTCTTTTCTTGTGCACATATGATGGAATAGTATGGTTTCATTACTCCAGCAATTGCGGCTAGTGAAAAATTTGTGCCCTGATGGAAAAATATTGGTAACTTTAAGAACACAGTGTAGACCTCTGTTCCTTTGAATACTATCATGTTATGTGGGAGTAAAGAGATAAGCAGAGAGCTTAGGTATCTTAGAAGTTATCAACTCAACCTCTTGATTCCCACTGCTCAAGCGTACATTTCTCTAGTGGAGCTGAGTTAATGGCACAGATCGTGTGAGGCCTCCTGCTCTTCTGTGTGGTTCCCATCAAATCCAGTCAGCCAAGGCAAACAGCTCTTCCCTTGCACGGTACATAGCCCAGCTCCTGAGATCACAAGCTCAATTTGAGCAACACAGAGCCAGTTTCCCTCATATATATTCTTCAAACACAAACTTCCAGACAAGAAGGCCACAGAACCAGTCTTGTTTCTAAGCAGGACTTTGAGCCAAACTGAGGATGGCTGAGACCCACTTCCTCAATGAGCCTCCCCAGTCACTACTTTGCTTGGTGACAGAGCTGCTCCCAGTGACCTGGTGTTGAGGAAGGGAGGGTTTGCCCCTGTTCCAAGCAGCCTGTGCTATGAACAAATCATGTCTGATGGATATGGACTCCAGTGGAGTTAGGGCAGTCTCTGTCCTTGATAAGAGGACAGGAAATACTGCTAAAAGCCAGCCTATGCCCTGCTGAATCTGCTGGTGCAGTTCAATCCAGCAGGGAGTCAATCACCACACAGCTGCTCACTCACTCCCCACAGGGCAAGGCAGGAGAGGGTTGGGAAAATAGGTAATACTTGTGCATTGAAAGAAAGGCAGTGTAGCAGCACAGAAAAGGATATGAAAGTAATAGAAGTGACGAAAGAATATACAAAATGGCGCACAACATAATTTCTCACCACCTGCTGACCAATGTCTAGGCAGACCCCAACCAATTCTCCCCAGTTGATCATTCAGAACAATGATATATGATGCAGAATATCCCTTTGGTCAGTGGGGGTCAACTGTCCTGGTTGTGCCCCCTCCCAACTTCTTGTGTCCCCCACCCTCTCTGCTGGCAGGGCACTGTGAAAAGCTGAAAAATCCTTGACTTAGAGTAAGCACTGCTCAGTGCCAACTAGAACAGCAGTGTGTTATCAACATTATTCTCATCCTATATCCAAAACACAGCACTGTGCCAGCTACTAGAAAGAAAATTAACTTTTTCCCATCTGAAAGCAGGAAAACAGACACTTAGGTAATGTTTGGGTTCCAAAGCATGCAAATCTTCAGTGTAAAAGCCATGCACATTATAAATCCATGCCTGGGAAAGGGTGAGAAGAAGCAAAAGATTTACCAGTAGCATAGCTGCCTATTCCATATCTGTCTCTGCTCTATATCTTTGTAATAAATTTGCCATTGGGGGAAATTAAAAAAAAAATAAGTGAAAGAATTTTAATGTTGCAATTCAACCTCAAACAATCACCTAAAAGAATCAGATTCTACATCCAAACAGTCCTACCTTAAAAAACTGGTGGGGAAATGTACATATTTTATGGAAAAGAAGGAGAAAATATAAAATTGCACACAAGAAGCTTGGCAAAAATGTTCTATTATTTAATATTTACTTGACTTCAGCATTTCCTTGAGAATGTCAAAACAATTTTTTCTCCAAATGTTTTTTATCTCTAAGTGAAGTCACTTGTATTTCTTTCTTTTTTCAATTCAATGAATTGCAATCTTTAACTCTCCTAGACTAAAATCCTTTCAGAAACACAAAAGTAAATTAATCATGACACCTGAACAGGGGTTAACCACATAATCTCCCATAAATAGCAAAAGAAATTGTATCACTAAATCTCCCTGCCTCAGAATGAATATTTAATATTAAAGTCAACACTCTAAACTTGCTTGTATTGTGTGAAAGTGTGAAAAGAAAAATGAAGTTGCGATATAATCAATGTTTTAAAACTAAATTTTCAACTGTATATACCGAGTAACACTTCAATTTATTTAAATTTATATTGTAGGTTGTAACCATATCAACATAATCATTTCCTCATACATGAAAGCAGCACAATACCTTCTCAGGAGCTGCTGCAATGCATCAGTTTCAGGCTGTGCCAGTGTGCTCCATTATCAATGATTTTTGTACCAGCATTTTGGTCCACTCCCCATTACAGTGATTTTGAAGCATGTCTAGGTGAGAAAATCATTTCATCAGATACCTTAAATGAAACATTATTTAAAAAAAAAAAATCCAGACAGGCAAACAGCAACAACTAAAACTCTGGAATTCTGAAGAACATTTCCTTTATTTTCCCTTTCCTTCTGTTCATTTTTACACAGAGAGTGCATTAAAATATTCAAAAAGATAAAGCACTGTTTTCTTTAGGAAGCTCACCTTAACTTCCTCAAGAAAAATACCACTCAATGGTGAAGAAACATTACTGACAGACAGAGAGGAGACAAATTTACTCTGGACATGCTCTGACTTTCAGTAAAATACTTGGAATCTACCTGAAATCTTTGGTATAAGACTTCTTTTATTGAAGTGGTTAGATACACATGTTTAAGAAATCTTCAAATTAAAACTATCTTTTTTTATTTTCAGGTTATTCTCCAGTCAACATCATATAGAATTTCACTATGATAGCACCATAACACTGTAAGACTTATAATTTTTTTCACTCAAAGCAAAATAATTAAACCAGACTGAATACTTTCCCCTCCAAAGCAGCGGCTAAAATAGGAAAAAAAAATAATTAAAAAAAATTTTTAAGGAACATTTTTAATTCAGAATGTATTAATCCCTTAAACTGACAAAGATTAGATTCCATTGATAGTTTGTAAGGGACAAGAGAGTATTCTGAATTTTCACAAAAATAATAGTAAAAGCCTTTAAAAATATATCAGTGATAATGCTCTAGCTTCATATCCCTTGCTATCCAACAATAGAAAAAGCAGTAATTTAAAAATCACAATTCAAACCTATTCAAATGCTCAACCATAATTTCCTGGCTTTTTTCCTATGTAAAAAATCAGTTTGTATACAACCTGTCTTAGTGTGAAACTTAATTCTCTTCTAGTGTGAATTTACTTTTATTGCAAGTGACACAACCCACGTTTCACTTGGAAAGTGATTCATGCAGCTCTGTAAAATCAGGTAGCGAATTTTTGGTGTTAACAAGGGCTCCCTCTTGTGATGTTGTACTGAATTTGGATAATTCTGAGGCATTAGGCTGGACCATTATTTTATGAGTGCAAATGCCTCAGTAAGCAATTAAGGAATGTCAGGAGGATTGTGTCCTGGAAGTTGGAGATGTGTACAGCTGTCCTAACTATTCAAAAAATGCAGAGAACCTGGAAGTTAGGAAGAAAAACGCATGCAATGTGGACATGACTGTTCACATAAACATGGATTTTTACAAGAACTGAGAAGAGTCCTGTACCTTTACTAAATAATTATCCAATATAAATATAAATAAAAATCCAGTCATTAAAGTCAAAAGGTTGTAAAGTAAACCAGCTTGCTATCAATAACATGAATGTTTTAATAAATACATAATATTGTAGTTATGAAGGTTTATTAGTGACAATGTATTTGTTTGGAATTTTTTCCAAAATGCTTATGTAGGGACAGAGCTCTTAAAAAACTGCTTCCATTTCAATTCAATTCTCTTTTCATGCACTTACCAAAATTATTTCTACTAAGTTTTCAATAGTACACCCTTTAATTAATACCAAATTGTCTCTTTCCCTTTTAAAAATAATTAAAATGCCATTCTCTGATTTCAGCAAATAGAAAAATATCTCCATATTGGTTTAAGTTAATTTAATTCCCTAAGTAAAGATCATGGAAAACAAAATCAGTAATGTCTGCAAGCATTAGGAAACTTGAGACTCCTGAATAAACATTTCTTCTAGTATTACATTCTTTCTTCTCTCAGAGGTCAAAACCAAGGAACAAAACCAGACCTCTAGTAGACAACTGCAAAACCAAATTTCACCCACTGCCTGAAATGTAAACTAATTGAAAATGGAAATTATACACTGCAGGCAGAAGGTTACTCGAATACACGTTGCCCTTTCAGCTGATTAGAGCCTGTCAGTACTGTAGGAATACAAAGTTTATTATCCCTTTCAATTTTGGTTTGGTCATTTGCAATTAGAGGTACTGCATATGATATAAACTCTAAGATATTAGCATAAAGGCCAAACTGAAAAGATCCATACAGACAGCTCAGAGTAACTTGAATGAATTAGTCAGTGTCAAGAAGCTTTGCATACCATAGTGTGTTTTTAAAGTAATATCTAAATCTAATAGCTGGCTGCATGAAACCTAGGTGTCCTTACATTGTGTCATTCTTGATTTGCCTCCCTCAAATGAGCTAACACTGGTACTATGCTGTCTTCAAGGAAAAGAGCAGCTTTCATCAGATCCAGATAGTTATTTCTCACAACAGAAATATGAAGGTGGTTATTCCTCCAGCATATACATTCTACTACCACTCTTTGTAGCTTATTTGGTATCATTTTCTATGGTAATAGCTCAAAAGTTATGACTGCACACAGAATTATCTATAAACTGGGTCAAATGGAGACAGATTTTTCTGAAAGATACCTTGGAAGTGCATTGGCTGTAGTAATTTTTCTATTGAAACGTCACCAGCTGTGTATTTTTGTAGGAGGCATGTAGGATCTGCTCAGTCAGATACAAAAGAGGGCAACCACCACCAAACAAATTTGCCATTTGAGATTCAGCAGCAGAGCTAAAACTGGAGCCAATCTGAAGCCCCAGATATCCCAATCAAGTTTTGTATGGTTGCAGTTTCAGCTCAGGAAGTCCTTGAACAAGCATTTTGGTCACAACAGGCTATCAGCAATATAAAGAAGTAAGAAAGGGAAACTGGAATATGAAAAGAATTGGTGCTGCTTCTATTTTTCATTCACTGGTTTCAATGTGCACCTTAACCTTGGGATGCTTAGCTTAGCAAGGAGTCCAAACTGATAGGCTGTCTCAAATTCCTTAAAAACAGATAACATGTGTTTGTATTCAAGTGTCATAGACTGATACAGGAGCTAACTTCTAAAACATTTAGTTAAGGGAAATGACAGACTGACTTCCTTTTGATATACCAAAATATATATAAAAGCACAAGACTGAGTTATACCAGGAATTACAGACTTTTTCAACATTCTGAGAAAACTATTAAGTATATTAACATATAAAACTATGTTTATGTCAACTATTACTTTACCTATTTCTCTTAGGATAATGGCAATAAATAAAGGGGTAGATAATCCAGCATGTTAATTCACATTATTGCATATTTTAAGCACCCAGAGAAGCAGATAAACCATAATTCCCCCTTCATATTCATTTATCAGCAAAATACCACCATTAAAATAGTCAGAAAGGTGAAATCTACAGAGTCCAGATAGTACAAGGCATAAAACAAGTTTCAAAAATTTCTCATTAAAGCTTTTACAGAACTGGAGCTAGTTATAAGACATCAAAGTGTTGACAGGTATAATAATGTTTTATAAAAAAGGAGGGATTCAACTCTAACTATGAAGAAATACATGTGGGACTGTAAGATCAAATTAGCATGTAAATCCCATTATTGGTTATGCAAATAATGGGAGCAGATATGTTATTTCCACTGCCTTTTGACAGCACAGAAGGGTTCCCTACTGGCCATATCCAGATACTTTACATCTTCTCCACACCCCTGAGATAAGCAGATGAGTCAAACTGAACCTCAGTCATTCACCTCTAATTATAAAGAAAATTCATCTTTCAGGCTTTTTTTCCTACCTCATCATTTTAGTGATATGATGAGCTTGAAAACTGGCACACATCTTCTTACTAACTCAAATACTGTTTTTATGTGCTACACACACATCACTTGCATTGCATATAGTTATGCTTGTGAATATGAAAATGTATCTGTAAATGTGTATTCCAAGTGGTTAAATACTTGGAGAGTTCTCCATGCTATGAAGTGTTCTCAGTTCCGAATCCTAGTGAGACGAAATCAAATTTTAGGCAACTGTGAGAAAACAGAGAAGGGAAAAAAGGAACCCAAGTTCAACTTGCTGTTACCAAGTCCTAACTTCATTTTAGCTGTGGCTTTAAAGAGGAAACCACTGTACAGACAAGATGTGCTGCACAAATAAACAATCTGCCCATGGAAAATTAAACATAATCTTTCTAGTCATGACAGTAGAGAGGCAGTCATCTGTTTGGCAAAGTAAAGATTATCTGTTGATAGTACAGGCTATAAAACTTCATATCCAGATGAGTTATGTTAAAAAAAAATTGTTTACTGGAAAGTGAGTCATGCTTCTCTTAAAGTGATGAACATCAGCTCTTATTTTAGATTCACAGAATCGCTATGGTTGGAAAAGACCTCCAAGGTCATCGAGTCCAACCTTTACCAAACACCACCAGGTCCACTCAACTGTGTGATGAAGTGCTCTGTCTGCTCGTCATTTCCAGGGATGGTGACTCCACCACTTCCCTGGAGAGCTTATTTCCATGTTTAATCACTCTTCCAGCGAAAAAACTTTTCTAATAATCAACCTGAACTTCTCCTGGTGCAACTTGAGGCCATTTACCCTTGGACTATTGCTAGTTGCCTGAGAGACAAGGCCAGCTGCCCACCTGACCACAACCCCATTTCATACAACTTAAGCCAGAAGTGTTCTACACTACTGGTAATAATCTATATTATTTAACTTTTATATTGAAAGGATTGAGTAATTAGCAGTGACTTGGAATGGAAAATTTTGTAGTTCCCCTTTATGGCTTCTAATATCTCACAAGACAGGATATGCATACTTTCTGATATGGCCTCAGTTCTCTCTCTCTGCTAAAAAAAAGAAAAAAAAGAAAAACCTGAAAACCCAACACATAGGACCATAGAACATTGAAGGGAATTCAGAAAGCTGTCCTTAGGGAGCAAAATTTTCAGTTTAATCTCTCTACAGAAGTCCAAGAGATCATGTGTACTACCCTAAAGCTTACCAATTTTTGCCCAAGGAACAACCTAGAATCACCTATTTAATACAAATTTTATAGAGAGAAATGTGTGACAATGTGTCTATGGAGAAATGAGACAAACCAAAGCCCTACCCAGGCTCTACTGCACATGCAATTCACCTTTAATCAAGGGAGGGGCAAAGTGTGAGCTACAGTCCTGCTATTAAATGGGAAGTGCATGACTAATGTAGTGTGATAAGGACATACACCCCAAAAAAAGCTGGACCAAAGAAATGGGCACTGGAGAGAGGATGCTTCTACAATATCACAGTTGTAAATATCACAATTGGCAAATTGCTGTGTTTTGGTTGTTGGTACGTCCTGTATCCCAGAATTTACACATAGTTTATTAAAAATCATCAATCTTCTCTTAGAAAGGCTGTCTGAGTCACTAAGAACCTCTGCTGAAGTAGAGCCATCCAGAGGCTTAGACACACAGGAAGAGAGTTTTTCTAATCATTGCTAAAAGGGAAAAAGAAACAAGATAAAACCAAGATATTTTAAAAACATTTTAACTAGCATTTTGATGAACATTTTGAATCCTTTCTTTCTCAATAGTCCACTTAATCTAAATTTACTATTTAGATAAATAATAAGATATTTATATGACCTTATTGCTAGTGCCAAAAGAAAAAATATTGGGAAGACTCTGACCATACTTAAGCCTAGTTAAGTTAAGGTGCCAGCTGGAAAGAAACGCACAGGGATGGGCTGCACCCTCCTGGCCTGTGGAGCTGAGGTGCCCTGAGCTGATCCATTCTCTGAGTGTACAAGTCCCTCCCAAATTTGTATGCAATGTGGGAATGTCACTGGGATACAGAAATTCCATTTTCACAAGTCCTTTTTTTTTCAAATGGCTTAAACCCCAACAATTTCAAGCCTATATTGGTTAAAGGAAAGCCCTGCTCCCACTCCAGAAATTTTGCTACATGTTCACATTTCACACTGAACACGTCTTTCCTTTGTAATAGAATATGTATCAATTATTTATCATTATATTCTTGTACAGAAAATGTCTTCAAGCATTATGAAAGAAATTATAAAGATATGCTTAGCACTACACGTACAGCTGTCATATGAGCCAGAACAAAAGTAATCAAGTTCTACATTAAACTCATCTGCATTCTGACCTATGAGGATTTCAAGCTGTTACTAACAAAAAATAATAAAGAATAATCACTCATATTTAGAATTGTTCCCATAGATCAGCAGTGTTATGTTCAGTTTTACAAATAAAATTTCATCCCACTGCTGTTATGAAGTCATCAATATCACAGAAATAAGTACAAAATGCAGCAGGATCTTTCACCTTTTAATCTGTGCTAGTTCCTTAGGCAGGTAAAAACATGGAACATGTGGACAGCAAAGTTAAAGTTACATAGGTTCATTTGACATTATAGACATTGGCCACAACATCCAGAGCACAAACCAACCACCTGAAACAACAACAACAAGCCAAAAGAAAACCAACTAACCAACCCAACAAAAAAACTACAGAATGATAGATAGAAAAACTACCTGTCACTGGCAATTTCTACAAATAGAAAATGCCTCTGGACTGAACACTGTCTGGCCTAACTAACACTAACTGCCTTTTTTATTATTATTATTTAGCAAGAGCTTTTTTATGTTTCTTGCTGACTCACTAACATTGTTGGCTCACTTCTTTACTGAGATAACAAAGAAGGATGTATGCTCTCAGTTGAACTTACCCCAATCATTAACCATTGGGGCAGCAAGACCTAGGGAGAAAGCCAAATTTTTCTCTATAGTATAATTTTTACATAATTGTTACTAAAGATAGATCCTATGAAATGAATAAATGTCTTCCTTTAAATGGGACTGGTTATTTTTCAGTATACTATATCAAAGTTATACCTTATTGCATTTCTCACAGCTAATATACCTGACTTAAGTTATGCCTTGATAAGATTAAAACACAAGGAAATAAAATGAGCAGATTCAACAAACAAGTGTCTAGAACATACCCATTATGAATATAGGATATACTGAGATAACTAGGAAGCTACAGATATGTAAGTCCAAAGGCTGTGTTCTCTTTTTTATGTACACTCTATACACACTATACATGTTGTCATTTATTCATTTGGCAACTTTTTTCTACTGGTACTTCTCAGGCTGTTTCTTCCACAGCCCTTCTCTTACCTTTTTCACAGTATCTTGTTTATTTTTTTCTATTTCAGTGTGCTTTTGAGCTAATGAACAGGCACATATCTATGCTGCATAAATAGCTAAGAAGTTTTAAATCAATTATTTCCTTTATTTCCACAGCATATGACTGACCAGGTTATAAGTCACTGAAAAAGCCTGCTGGTCAGGTCCTCCACCAGCTTTAAGTTAGCAAATTATGCTAATTTACAACAGCCAGGACAAGTGACCCCAACTGACCAAAGGGACATTCCCACACCATGTGACATCATGCTCAGTGTATAAAGTGGGGAGGAAGAAAGGGAAAGGAGAAGATATTTGGAGTGATGGCACTTGGAGTCTGCCCAAGTAACCCTTACATTTGATGGTGCCCTGCTCTCCTGGACGGCCAAACACCTGCCTGCCCATGGGAAAGCAGTGAATTAATTCCTTGTTTGCTTTGCTTGTGTGTGCAGCCTCTGCTTTCCCTGTTAAACTGTCTTCATCTCAGCCCAGGAGTTTTCTACCTTTTACCCTTCTGGTGACCTTCCCAATGCCACTGGTAGTGGAGTGTGCAAGCAACTGCTTGGGGCTTGGTTGCTGGCTGGGGTTAAACCACGACAGACTGATATTTAACTATTTAATGGTGTATAGGTAATATATTCATTTATATAAATGAATGTACTACATATATGCCCAGCAATACAAAATACATCAGTTTTGTATAAAGAAATTGTAGGGTATTATATAAAAAAACCCTCTCATCCTCTCAATGTAGCATGATTTCAGGAAACAGGCCCCTTTTTAACTGCACATAAATTTATTCTATCAGTTAAGCAAAGCATGAAAGATTCAGCAGCTTTATTGAGACAAGGGAAGTGGAAGAATTTAACTCTACAAGAAAAGCTGTAAGTTTTGAATTCACATCTAACTTCAGGCAGAATTATAAATATCTGTTGCAAAGAGCAACATAAATACAGTCAATCAAAGATTTTTCAATGTATTCACAGGCGTAAATTTTCCTCTGACTGGAACAGGTAATCCTTAGTTTATTTAACAAAAAGGGGCAACCAATCCATCATATAGACAAAGATGATGAGGTATGTGTAACTATCTTTTCACTCCTAGAAATCATAGAGATTTAGAATAGCTGCTAATGAAATATTTGTTGCAAAGGTGATCCAGCAAAAGATACATTGGATATGATAATGTTGAAATTATGTCCACATTCTCCTAATTTAAGAGTAGTCCTCTTTTATGTATTATATTTTTGTGTATTGACATGGGGTTTCATAAGCATCATTCCTTATGAAATATTGTTGATAATACTGCTGTGGAAATATTCCTGCTTAGATAACTATACAAAAGATCATAAATAACAATGTCAAAATATTTCATATTTTTAAATAATAGAATCATCAGAATATTAAAAAGTATAGTTTAAAGATCTCTTTTAATTAACATGTAGCTAATGCATTCCAAAGTGGCTGATGCTTTAAAAAAATAATGTGTAAATAAATAAATAAATAAATTATGTTTGTGTTTTTCAAACCAAGACTCAACAGGGAAAAAACTCACAAATTGATCAGAAAGGTCCTTCAAAAGGATCTTTTTTCATATAAGTTGCACCTATATAGGTTTGGATTTTGCTGACACAGGATAACATTCCAATAATTGTTACTTTTATCAGTATAGGCGTGAATTTCAAAGTTCTTGCTGATATATTTTCTGAGCTGGGTTTCTTCCTTATACTTGTTAGTCTTGTTTACAATCATGTTAATATTACACTAGAGCTTAAAATTCAACACGATTTACAAGGTGCAAACTTGAGTGCCCCAAAGGCATTGCTACCACTTCTGTGCCTTCAGTTTGCTTTTGGCCAGCATCCTGGAGGCAGGTCCAAGGGAAACACATGTTGAGCTGTGTCTCTCCTGCCACTTTCACCACCCTCTGGTCTGATGGGGACTGTACCTGCTGAGAGCAAGGCAGCGGCTGAAAAGCATCAGGGAATCATGTTGCATTAGATCCTTCCAGCTTCGGGTGATTAGCTCGGTCCATTTCATAGAACTGGGACGGTTTTGAAGAAAACCCAATGGAATATGTACACAAATCGCTGGCAATCAGTAAGTGCCAGCTTCTCTTTACTTACTACAAGTTGTTGTCTTTTTTTTTTTCCCCACAAAACTCCGTAGAAATGCACTGGACTCCTTAGTTTTAAGATTTCTAGCAGAGTACTTTTTAGAGCTAAATCCTATGGTCAAGTGAACACTTTAAACTGCCACTGACTTTAGAATTCCTGGACTATTGACTGGAATTTGATTAGCAATTTGGTGGTAATGTTCGGGCTTTCTCTCATTCATATTAAACTTTCAACTACGAAGAAGGCAGTGGGTTTTATATTCTAGCAGATTTTCTATTATGAAAAATCTATGCTTTCCTACAGGTTATTATAGATAATTTTTGTATTAATAAATGGGTTTTATTACTCTTTCAGAGTCCAAGTATGTTTCTGTTACTAAATGCATTGCACACAAAAACATATAAAATAAATATAGCATATAGAAATATTTGAACATACTGTTAAGTGCAGCTTTGCTTTAATCACTGCTCTAAGTGTCCCCTAGAGCAACAGCGCATTCTGAGTCCTCAGTTAAAAGGGTTTGAGCTTACATTCTTGTATGAGCCAGCAGTATTGTTTCCCTCTTAACCACCAAAGTTACTTAACCAGTTTGACCAGGATCTAGTATCCTCCTGAGTAAAGACTTAACCACTCCATTGAGAGCATTCCCTTTCCACAGCCAGTCAGATGAGTAAACGTTTGCATTTTTTCCTAGGCGAAGCAGTAGCAGTTCATGGAGTTGCCCTTCACAAACCTTGAAGTAGCTTTCATCTTGCTGGCTTTTGTCATTTTCACCTTGTTTACCCTGGCTTCTATCTACAGTGACTCCCATGACAGCAAAGAAGGTAATGATCTAAAATAAATGTAGTACTTTACAGGTTTTACAAATACTCTAACTACTATTTTGTGATTTATCTTGCCGATAGACTTACAGTACCTGACACCAGCTTTAGGAATATCATACGAAGGGCAGAGAGTAATTGGTTAATGGCACCAGTAAAAGTCACAAGCATAGAAATTGCATAAGGTGTGAGAAGGAGACCTTTCAGAGCTGGGTCTGCCCCCTCGACAGAGCTGTGCCACACAGCCGAGATCAGCGCTGTGAGCAACCTCTGCTCTCTGTAGGGGAGGGTTTTCTCCTGGCAGCAGTTCTGCTTCCTGGTCTCAGGAGTTATAAAGTGCTTAGGCTGACAAAGCTGAGGATGTTCTTGTAATCAGGGTAAACGTTTGTTTTCATCATGCTGAAGCCAAGAATTTGCTGCTTTTTAAGAGAGTGAAAATGCCATTAAAAGCACAGATACGTGCGTGTGTGTGTGCATGCGTGTTTGTCTGTCTCTGTGTGTGTGTATTTTTCTCCATTCAAGAGATTTCAAAATCTGGATAAAACCTCAACCACCTGCCCTGGTAGTTCTGCAAAGGAGGTTTAATACAGCCTTACACCATCAGCAGAGAATTCCTGTGTTTACAGCAGTAGTGCTGTCACTCCCACCTTCATGCCACCTAATCTCTGGCTGGTGGGAGTACCATGGAGGCTGCTGGAGTAGAGTGGGAGCAGGGAGCTCTGGTCATCCCTACCAATGGAGCTCCTCTCTTCTTCCCAGCCTCCCATGGGATCACCCTACCCCTGCTAAGCTTCCTTAAACTGGAGAAGGGGGGAAGAAAAGGAGACAGGGAGAAAGAGACTGAAATAAACTCCTGAGGCACACAGCAATATAGCTATTTGTTTCTGCTATATCTGACAGAAACTAATCCTGCATTACCTTGATTTCTGTCTAAAATAAGATATTTATTTTATGGAAACTTTATAAGAAACCCTAATGGAATGCTCTTAATGTCTCATATTGTAAAACTTTGGCCTTCCTAATAATGTGTGGAACAATAGCTAGCAGCTATTCTTGAAAGATAAGGAAGTGTCGCAGCACTTACCTCTTGCATATCAATTATGTTTCTTTCTTGCTCTTCTGCTCCCTCGGATCTTACATCATTTCTACACAGAAGGGAAGAGTGCCTGGAAACAATGCACATTTGTCTGGATAAAGTGTGGTTGCCATGAGAACTGACCTCACTCAGACAGCGTGGACACAAGCGTTTTTTCCTGGAAGAAATCTGTTGTACTGGCAGGGCAAGAACAGCCACCCCTGACACTCTGAGCAGGATGGGGGAAGCATGTGCTGTGAGGTGCAGTCCTGGCAACCAACAGATTTTGCATAGGCAGGAATTTGCAAATGAAACCCTGTTTCACCAGTCTGTAACTGAGATGTATCTTATGAGATCAAAAAGGAAAGTTAATAGAATCCTTGTTTTTAAACTTATGCCTGCCACTGCGCAAAGACAAGGTTAGGCCCCTTTCTTGCCCTCAGCTTTCACAATAACTTACAACAGAGTTGTAGAGTGACTATCTCTGACAGCATCTCCTTAGTGTCAAAACTGCATGAGAGCTTCTCACTTGTCCTGTTTGTATCACCACAACCACATTTTCAGTTTGCAAAGAGAAAGCTAAATCTCCTGCTGAGCACTATATGAGAGCAGAATCTTGATTTGAAAGCTCATGGGTGCCAAATATCTCAAAAACCTTGGTGTGCTCTCAGCAGGCCTAGTTCTCACATTCCTAATTGGAAATATATTCAAAGAACTTTGTATGCAATGATTTTGGACAAAACTGTTGTGAGAACAAATGAACAAATCATGCTTGCTATACTAGTTAAATAACCCCTGAATTCAGGCAACATCCTTCTGCAATAACAGAGCTTTGTAACCATGTTTATGCCTTTCTCCTACATTTTTTTTTTTTTTTAAATCTGCTTTTAGAGGAAAGACTGGCAAGCAGGGCATCTATAAAAAGCCTGCTGCCCAAGTTACAGTGGCAAGAGGAGAATGAAAACCACACACCCTCTTCACACTAATGTTGACAGATGTCTGGTTAGAAAAGCTAAGTGAAACATGTTTCAGTGAGGTGCTATCCTTCACTGGTCTTTTAGCACACTCATACAGCACTGGGCCAGTACATTCTACTCACAGCGAGAAGTATCCTTTGATTTCTCTCTTGCATGGTATCTGAACAGAAAAGGAGGGCAACAGGAGGATTCTGATTTATATTCCAGTTATTTCAGTTCAGTTATTTAAGAGGAGATAGTTGTACTTTTTTGTGGGAATATGACTGTGCCTGTTTTATTTTCTCTTGTGGCCAGGAAGTTTGCACATAATTTGCTTTTCCCACAGCACAGAACACAGTGTGTATTTTTCAGATATTTATTTAGATTGAGGAAATGAGAAATTGAAATATTATCCTGTATTTCTCAAGCTTCTAAGGCAAGTTTTGAGGGAAATTGTTCTAGAAAAAACAATCTCACCACATATTACAGTATTTTATCATGGCACTGAATAGCAGAGGACACACAGTGCAAATCAGCTGGTCCTGTTCCAGCTCAAAAGCCAGTGCTCAGATTTGCCACTTCAATGGAGGAAAGGGGCTGGGAGAGAGGAGTGTGCATGGCCAAGTGTGGCAAACTTGACATACCAAATAAAGTAATTAGGAAGTGAAATATGGTTACCTTCTATTAAAAGATAAGAGTTTTCCTCCCTCAGAAAAATGAGAGTATGTTCTGTAAGATTATTCTTTCTACCTTTGAGAAAATGCAATTATTCATGCAAATGTAAAGAATGTTGTCCTTCAAAAGTCTGTATCTACCCAAAGAAGAGAAGCAGAATATTTGGAATAATGTTCTTTGTTCAGGGAAGAAAAATATGAAATCTGAGAGCATTTATTCATTAACTGAGGTGGAAGTAAGAGAAACTCCTGATAACAGACAACTGAGATACTTGAGGAAGGGTACTGAACAAGCAGAAGAACACTACTGAAAAATACAGAAGTGCTTCACTAGATTTGTCATAAGGAAATTTAGAAAACTAAATTTAAAATAAGGCATGTATCATTATGCATAATAGTAGCTACTGGAAGTAGTACAGAAGCCTACAGAAAACCTAAATATAAAATCAAGAATATATTCATTGCCTGTGCTATAAAGCCTTTTTTGCTGGCATTACATATTGTTCTTTACAGTTAGATGCCAACAGGCTAGCATCTGGCACAATCTGCAGGACATGGATTAGAGTAAAAGTTTGGAAATCTGTAGTGGTGTGATGTTCTGATGGAGGCTGCAGCATGTGTTTCCTGCTACCCTTTTAGAAGAGGCTAAACCCACTGTCACAACTTCCATGGAACATAATTTTCATGCCCTAATACCACTGTAGCTCTTTTATATCAGGAATAATTATACGTATTGTGAGTGTGAATATAATATATTGTGAGGAAAGAGTCACCTGATTTTCTAGGATTCTGTCTTACATGTAACAGGTAAGCCTTGACTTTAATTCTTTTTACTGTTTGGCCAGTAACCCTGTCAGGAACCAAACAACAGCTCCTTGAGGCAAAGTGCAATATGCTTCATAGAGTTTTGTTCTAAGGAATATAAAAATGATAGATTTATTGTAAAAAGGTAAAAGAGAGTGAGATGTTAAGAACTTGTGATGCATTTGCTGCCAAGAACAGTCATTAGAAGAACAGTTCCAAGCAGAGTCTATGCAATAAATCTCCCACTGGAGGGAGATGTCTAGTCACCGTGTGCCACTAGCTCCACTACTTGGAGAAGAATTATCTTGCAAAGACCAGGAACAACACATGAATCCCTGGAAGCTTTGTTTTCAGCAGTGTCTGCTAGAATTGAAAGCTCAAGTCTGAAGATTAAAATGCCTGTATTGCCATTCATATCTCCATTGCGTGACAAGTTATTCCAAACACAGGTGCACGCAAGGGAGTTTTTCTGTGTACTTAGCAGATTTTTGCCTCAGGGAAACTTGATTTTATATACACTAATTGAATTTCAGTAGAAGAAATTTACTGTTTTGCTCCACTTACACAGCATAATCCAAACAGTAAGACAGTAAGGAAGATACCCAGGAAATTCTTTTCTCCTTATCTATATTCCTTTTTACAGAAAAAAAACCCAACAAAACCCACAACTATACATATAGTGGAAATAAAGGAAGGATTGCCTACACTAAACCAGTATTTAAAAAATTTACTTACATTGAGATGACTTACATTTTTCTGTGTTTAAGAATAATGACCCTAAAAACTGAGGTGTCTGAGCTGATCACTTGGAGGACTTCATTTGTAATGATTTGAGTACTGACATACAAAGCACTGGTACGTGCAGACATTAAGTGCACTCAAGAACTTGCATCCTCTGATGTTTAAGGTACTTCTAATATTTTTTGTATGTTGTATATTAGGAAAGTTTAATATTTCCATGATTTCTCTAAAGATAATTTCTTTTGTTTACAAACTGCTAGTAAGCCTCGTGAGGCCATGGAGTCACATGGCATACTGCAAGCACACGAGTCTGCAGGCAAAGTCCCTTCTATTTATTTTTCTTGTAAAAATAAAGGCTCAAGCAAATTAGTGATCACACATTTACAAAGATCAGGTTATGTCTAGAAAAATTACATTGGCTAAAACCTTCAACATCCAACCAAAAGGAACAATAAATGTTGTACATCAGCTACTGTTTCACAGAACGAAATGGGTATGGGCCAAGTCCTGAGCACTGCAAGAAAGAGAGTAACATTGTTTCCTGCTAGACAATAAATCTAATTACAGGATTATATGATTTTGGAGAAAAAAATACCATAAAAAAAGGAAATATGTAATATGTAATACAATTTTTTGTAGCAGATTGCTAGGAATTCCTGAATAATTTTGAATTAAAAAGCTTTGCATGACATGATAAAGTTTTCTACACATTTTCATCCCAGCTGAATCAATCTTAACCAGTATGTTACCTACAAAGTACAATTTCAGGGATAAAGAGCCTTGGCTATGCACCTGTTCTTATTAGGGAAAATTAAAGCATGTAACAACAGTGTTAGATCTGCAGGAGGAAACCTGGACAATTAATGTTTAACCTTCCCTTAGTCACAAAGGGACACTTTTCACTATCTTGGGGACAATCCTTAGTGACCTTCATTGATCTGATTATTTAGTATCTGTTTCATTTCATGAGAAGGGGCAATAGCACAATTCATATGCTTGATGCATTCTGCTCTAGAGGTCAGTATTTTCAAACTCCAAACCAGCAAAATAGTCAGGTTTAGGGCTCTTTAGACCGGGAGCTTTTGTTCACCCCATTGCCATAATTAATAATACTAAAAACTGTGACATTACCCAGTCACTTAATGATTTTTTCTCTGCTGCCTAACTGTTCTCAGGCTGCTTTCACATCTTATTAAAGATTGTGTCCCTGCTTAGAATAATGTAATTAGTATTTTTTAGGCTTTGCTACAACCAGGACTTTCCTTCAACACCTATGTTCCTTCTGTCATTACTGTTTGATCTTGCCCTGTGTGAAAATTCTTTAAAATACTTTGAGTATCTCTCTAATAAGAGGTCAAAAGTTTACTTGTACTATAAATTATTCAGAAGTATCCTACCTACTTAAGTGAGATTAGAGTAAAATTTCAGTTAATTTGATGAAAGAGAATTGGGAATTTATATTCCTTATGGGAGCTCCTTACCATCGTGTTTGATACTGTAGAAAAAAAAAGAAAGGCATTTTTCAATAACTGCTTTAAAATCTGCTGCTTTTTGCACTGTATAATGGACCTCAGAAGTATTACTTGGGTGCCACAGCAGATATTTTACTCATGGTTTTTAAATTGAATGAAATCACCGTGACATCTGAGACCCCTCAGTATGTGCTTTTAGTGCTTGCAGTACTTAGAAATGAGGTTTACAGTGGGAAATACTCACTTGGGCTTCAGAATCTGAATCCATTCAGAACCATGTTTATGTCTGACCACAACCACAGCATGTATCACCTAAGAGCATCAAGGCTTAGATATATGAGAGGATGGAGATACATTCCAGCTTTTCCTCATTTCTTGCTTTATAATTTAAAGATTCCTTATGAATTTCCCTTTGAAATAGTCCTTTTTTAAAAATGCCTGGGATGCATTTTACAATTTCTCAAGTTGAAAGCTGAAAGACAGCTTGTGTTGATCTGAATGTCCCTTTCACAAATCAGTAATAAAACTGTATGTGATTCACGCTCAAAAAAACAACTTTTAGCCCTAAAGCCAAAATAGCAAACATGTACTTAAGACCAGTGTTACACCTAATAGAAGATCAATGCAAGAGCAGAACAGTCTAAAAATTTAACTAACCCAAATTTTCAGCTCTTTGAAGAACTGAAAGTGGGACGTTATAATTCTGTTCCAAATTTATTTTTTAAAGTGAAGTATTTAAAAATGGTAGAGAATTAAATCCTGTGGGAGGATTTTTATATTTCATATTCTTCTCTGTATTGTATATATTTGCACATATATAAATTTCTCTTAAGACTCATGGAGGTTTGGGGGAAAGAATATAGCTTATAGCAGAATTTTCAGGTTTACTACTAAAACCAGACTATCACTGCATAATGAAAATATAGGGCCTTTTACTCTGATAAAACAAACTGTATGGGCCACCCACAGTGTAGAGATTTAGTGACAGTAGCAGCTTGGCTCGATGGAACTACAGGAAATGCTGAAGCACAACCCTCTGTATGGCAACACAGGCATGGTCTTAGAGGTGAAAACTTGCAGGAAATTGCTGAATAATTAAATAAAAAAATGGTTTTCATCTGAAATAATTATGGCAACTCCTTTGTCTGAAGGTAATTTATAAACAATTTTAGTTGCTAGGGGTGTGAAAGTATTTGATGGCCTAGAGGCCAGAAGAGAAAGAGGTGGACAAAAGTGAAAATTTGGCTGGCAAGGAAAAAACCCTATAGCATCAAGGGCTTTTCCTCCCTGCCCCCCATTCACTCAGTGTAAGGACCAAGGAGATACTTTCATTCATAAACATCATCAGCTACTGCTCCATCAAGTGCAGATTGAATTCATGATTTCAACTCAAAAAAGGCATGATGAGTGGACCATGAGATGCCATGTGCTGATCAGAATGAAATTGAGGTATTCAAAGACAGTAGTATCAACATTCAACCAAATTAAAGGGGTCTAGGTCCTTATGAGCAAGATAGTTTTATTGTCTTGGGTTTTTCTGGTTTGTTAATGTTTTGGGTATTTTTATTTGAGAATACTTTTTGAGAAACTTAATAGGCCTTCAGCAAGTCTTCCCACATACAAAAAAATTACCAGGGTGCTTTCCTGCCACTCCTTTGCCTCCCAACATATAGGGTTTAAAGTTCAATAACTCCCTTCAGTGGTAAAACTCAGGGAAAATAAGTCACCTTTGAAAAGCCCTACAGGGGAGGATAAAAAAGAAAGAAAAAAACCAGCTCTGTGTTTTTAAACTAATAATGTGGGAGTTAGAGTGAACATTAAGACTTTCCCAAGAATCCCTAAGGAACTGGCATATATTATTTTAGGACTAAATTCAGTCCTTATTGCTATCATAGGACTGCTTTTGAAATGTTGAGTAGCACTCGTGGACTGGATGACATTCTTAGTAAACTCAGAAGTAAACAACAGTTTTTCTTTCCCTAGGAGGTAAACATTGCTGATATATATATATATATTATATATAACATACTAAGTGCCAGAGAGGTTAAGTAGTCATTCCCAGATTAAAAAATAACAGTTCAGGTTCAAAGAAGGCAGTAAAAAAGATTAATCCACCAGCTCCCATTCTCTGTCTACTAATTCTATTTTCCCCTTAAAAATATGATACTCTTGCACCCCATCTGTGTGAATGATATCTAGAAAAGACTTTTTGAGGACTATGTTTTACAAGTAGTTCTCTGTCTGTGGGAGAATTCTTAACTAAAAGAATATAGAAAAAAAAGGCTCACCAATCTCAGGGATTTCTCCCTTTTTTGTGCCCTAGAACATTCTCAAAATATGGCAAAGCCACCTGTGTGAGCAGGCAGTCGGACTCATTTTATAGCTAGAAACATTTGAAATGTGAATGAAATTTGAAATTAGCTCATGCTCCTGCTTGGCTCCCATGTGCTACTCTCTATTTCTCTGAGCTCTGATTCTGCCTCTGTCTCCACTGACCCAGCTCAGCTCTTTCAGGCTGGTGTTTAACTGCACCTGTGAAGCAGAGAGGCCACTGCAGAAACATGGATAAGTGACCTTAGGCAGGCTTTTGCCTGACCTAGACAGAATCTTGCAAACATACGGCAAAATAAAATTTGTTTTCTTTAGTTTCCTGTATTCTTCACTATGCAGCCTGGAATTTGATAGGCCTGGAATTTGATAGGCGTTTTATTTGTGTCTGATGGAGTGGGAAGAAAGGGTGGGAGCAGATTTTTGAAAAAAAAGGGATGAATCTGTCCTCAAACTGGTTTATAACAAAGATAAGCTTTGTTGTATTGCTTAAAAGTAAAATCTTCCTCCCTCTAGATAATTTCACTACTAAGACTGATACCCAAGGTTAAATAGAAAAAAATTGTTTGCAAACCATGTTTTTAAAATATGAAAATATTTTAAAATATAGAGCAATATATTTGCTCATTATGGTTGAATTTCATGCAACTTTCATTGAAATACAGGGAGGAATCTACTAACCTCTAAGGCAGAGATTTCTGTACTCTCTGCTCCATGTAAAAGAATGCTCTGACTTCCAGAGCCTCAAGAAAACCTTTCAACCTTAGGGAAGCTGACAGTTCTAAAAAAACCCAAATCAACAACAACACTAAGAGGTTGCTGTTGAGATTTCAATGGAAGACAACCTAAGGATCAGGAGGTGAAGGAAAAGGAGAAAATACTAGTTCTCAGTGAGGCAGAATTAAAAATAAAAAGGCAAAATCAGGCAAAGTTAAGGTGAAAGCACAGCTGTTTTTCAGTGACCTCTTCATATCAGAAATATTTATAAAATATAGAAACATTGTGAGACAATGTATGACAAGGACATTAGAAATTAGTAGTGATTAGGGAATCCCAAGCACTCCCCTTCTACAGGAACAGGTAGGATGGCTCACCTAGAGCTTGTTTTGCTCACATAAATCAGCCATGTTTGATTCAGGCCATAGCCTAAAGGAGACAAATGAGACTCATGAGCCCACGCAGAGAGAACACTTCTAGAAAGGCGTGTTACCAAGGCCAGAGCAAAGACCTTCATCTAGTAACAGTTTAAATATAGGAGAGCATCATTAAAGAACAGATTGGACAAATATTTTAAGTATTGAGTAACTGTGCTTTGGAAGGCTGTGAAAACAGAAGTGTGTATTTTAAAGGTGACAGGCACGGATGGCCCAAGGAGCCTTCAAAACTAGTCAGTTATGGAGAAGTATGAGGGGAGCAGATGGCGAGGAGCAGAATAACAAAAAAAAAAAAAAAAAAAAAAAAAAAAAAAAAAAAAAAAAAAAAAAAAAGAAAGAAAGACATCAAACTGAGCATCACAATTCTAAGGCGCCCAGCAGTCTTCTCCATGAAATACAATATCTTTCTTGCTGGGCAAATTTATGCAACAGATCAAACATATATGTTGGCTCGTTTTTCTTTGATGGCAGATTGTATAGATGCAGATATCAGAGTCAAAGTATAAAAAAAAATTCAAAGATCAAACATATATGTTGGCCTTGTTTTCTTTGATGGCAGATTGTATAGATCAGATATCAGAGTCAAAGTATATTAAGCTTATGCAAAGACTGCAATTTTAAAACCACTAGAGGTGGTCCAAAAGCAAAGAGCTGGAAATGGAGTACCTCCCTAATCATAAATTTCAGAATTTGAATGCTATCAAAGCAGAAACTATATTCTTTTTTATATAGATAATAAAGATCAAACATCTGAAAACATAGACTGGGATGCATATGAAACAGTAAAGTGAAGCAAAGTAGTAGAGCTTCCCAAAGGAAAAGGGGAAACCAAAGAAATAAGTTAACACTGGAGACTGTAGAAGTGAGAGTTCTGCATAAAAATGGTTTATGCATACATTTAAGCATCTCTCATTTCCTTTTGTTATTAAGGAAAATTCAAAAGGCCCACAACAGGCTGAAGTTTAAATATTGCAGTGTGAAAACAGTGAGCTCCTTACTTATAGATAAAATACAGGAGAAAAAAAATTCTATTTACAGGCAATAAAAATACAAAAGTATGGTGATACTGAAGACCAGAGATGCTGTTGACTAAGCCACCAGCTTTCATCTCTGTTTAATGCCCTCTGGCACATGGACACTTTGGAGAAAACTGCAGACTTAAAAACTAATGAGCTTAGCATGCCATGGCTGAACCAGGATTAGTTTGATTCCAACTTGTAATAAATAATGAAAAAGTGGAGACTATAAAATAATTAAATAAGTATATAGAGCCCAGAATGAAGTGATGTCTTTATATTGTGGAGTGGAACCAGACTGTTTTAGAAAATAAGAAGGTTGTTTTATTAAAAGTCAGAAGACACACTGAAACAGAATAAGAGAAGCTGGTTTTATTCTGTTATGTATATTCTACTTTTTTAGGATTGTAGCTAAAACCATTAAAACTCTGCTCAGGTAATACACTCCAAAAAAGTGAATAATACTGTGGTAACACTGATATATTACTTAGACAACAGGTTTATTTATCAACAACTAAAGTGAACTTTTAAGAAGTTAATGGAAGGGGGAATTTGGATTCTCAGTTTATCTGTAGTATTTCTTCCTATATTAAAGTACAGGAAATACTTTAAAAGAAATATAAATGCTGAAAGGATTTTGAGAAATCAGTATCAGACAATTCTGATAAACATACCCTAGGATGGTGGCATTTTGAAGAAAAAAATCATTAACACAAATTGAATATACTTGAAAAAAAAATTGAAAGAATAAATACACTTACAGGTATTTAATATTGGCAAGTTCTAGAGAGAATTATTTTCAAAACTTTAGCTACATGTATAAGCAATTTGATACATTTAAAAGTAATATATGAAGTGCTGCAACTGCTTCACATGCTTAGAGTTTATTGACTTTTTCTTTTGGCACAGTATATCAAAGACATAAAACTAAAGATGGTTTGAATACTTATAACAATATTAACAGCCAAGAAAGTACAACCTTATGGAATGTTAGGCTTTGATTTTGTAAACTCAGAAAATGTGTTCAGATTTACAGAGCTTATTTTTCTTGATTTCAGAAAATTCTCTTCTACCAATCATGCTAATGAAATTATTCCTTAAAATCACATCATTGTTTATTCTCTTATTTTAAAGGAAAATTTTTAAACCACACTGAAAAACAATCAAATTGTAATGTCCCGTAATAATGAAAGATTATTCCTTCTGTTACCATGGCATGAGGTTTTGATTATGCTTTGGAATTAGACTTGCCAAAAAAAATTCCAAGTTCTGAATTTTTTTTTACTGTGTTTAGTGGGGAAAACAGATATTTCTATGTACATATGAAATATATTCACTGCTAAAAAGAGAAATGTTATTTGACATTGGTCTGAAAGCATTAATCACTTCAGTTAATTTCATTAACTCAATTAACTAATTTTTCTTCCTCTTCCAAACAGTTGTGACACAACTTTCAGTCACAAATAGCCTGAAATAAAGGGAGGAACATTCTTTACTTATTTCACATCTTTCCCTCTCCCTTAGAGTTAATGTTCTGCTTTTGGCTCAGAGCTAATTCTAATAAAAAACCAGGAACTTGGGAAACACACAGATGGCCCCATTCTATAAATTATGTGGTTGTCTTACGTGGGCGGTATGTAAAACATTGCTTCTTCACTCCCTTATAGCAAGCCTGAAATCAGAGGCATGTGGTGCTGGATAAGGCTTTTAATATTTTCCATTTTTAATAAGTGTAAAAATTTTATGACCTTCAAAAGTAAGCCTTGTCAACTGGTAGAACCTTTCTGTAACATAATCCCTCAAAATCTAAAATGCTTTTCATTAATGATGGCTTTATTCTCTCCAGAGAAAAGCTGCGCACAGGAAGAATACAAGAAGAGAAGTAAATCCAAGAAAAAGAAGCATTCAAATATGACTGAAGTGGTTTAGAATATGACCCAAGTCCCCTGTTGGAAGCACTTCTGAAAGAGGTATCCCTGGAAGCTGGTCACCTGAAGACAGTGAGAAAACGGATGTGAGAAAGGAAGGACCTGGTCATCCATCAGATGGAATCCAGACGTGACAATTAGAGTTAATGAACCACGACCCATGAAGCTGCTTCAGCACCTTTTTATAGCCCGACTTCATGGCCTTCATAAAAGTACCAGGGTTTATTTTAGAGCACATCTGCTCTAAATTCCCAGAGGAGAAACTTTACATTCAGAAGTTATTTTTTGTTTCTTCACCACTTTTCAGTCATTTATAAAGAATATTAAACAGAAATGTATTAACTTTTTCGCCTGTTCAGTAACAGAATATCAGAATTGGAAGATTTTTTTTTAATAATAAAACAATATTATTATAATAGTTACTTAGTTTGCATTAGCATTAATAAGCTGCTGAGGCTGACTAAAAAGTACCAGGCAAATGAGTTTCTTTTTATTTCTCCAGTACTATGGCATCTATAGCCAAGTATTGCCCTTGATTTCAAATATTTAGAAATAGTGTGCTTTAGAAAAATCAGGTTGATTTGCTGCTTTTTCAGTGTGCCTCAATCAGCCTTGGTACTGATGTCTTCAGTTTCTTCACAAAGCAGACACAACTAATGAAGCAATACCTCTTCCTCCCTGAAGTCCAGAAGATCTGCTGACTTCTAAGGCTGAGGTTGGAACTGACCCTTCTTGCCTTGTCGACAGAGCACTTCTGCAGTTTTTGGATCTTATTCATTCCCTTAGGTCTCAACCACTGCTACACACACACTGCTGCTTCTAGCCACAAGCAAAAAGAAGCCAAGGGAAGGACAATTTTTGTCCTAATTGTTAAAAAACTCCCTTTTGCATAGTAGGAGATGTCTGGAAGAGCTCTGGGCTGGGCTACAAGGAGTAACATGCAGAGGAAAGAAGTAATTTTTTTCCTCATCACAGTGACATGAATAAAAATATAATGAAATCAACCCTGTTGTATCCCAAAGCTTCAGATGGCAAGAGCTGAGCAGCCTAATTATGATGCACTGCTTTCAGATTGTCAATGTTCTTCAGGAAAGTAAAGAGAATGCCTTCTTCTGATGCTAACCAATAATTTAAAAAAAAAACCAATCTGCATATTAATCCATGACCAAGTAAATGCAAGAAACTGTCTTTTCTAGCGTACACACTGTTGTTAAGACAAGTTCAGGTTTGTCTTCATTATTTTTCTTGGTTGGTTTCTGTTTTAACTTTCCTAGAGCTCATTAAATGTTACTAGTATAGAAAACATGGTCAAACAAGTGAAAAAATAAAATACGAAGCTTTAAAAGTAGCAAAATTTTAAAATTATTGAAATAGTGTTTGCTGCAAATACTGTCTGCCTTGTGTAAACACCAAATTATTTTTGCAAACATGTATTCAGAGAACATAAACAGCATAGTGAATAAACCACCCACAGACCGAACGAATTGTTTTAAAGGCCCACTCTTGTAATAATTTCCTTCAACCCAAAACTACTTCAGTAAGTATGGACATGTATGTACATAAAACATAACAGAAGAAATAATTGTTTTTATCTTCATAAAGGTGTCCTATAAACATATTTAATGGGAGATCTCTATGTAAACAAAACTTTCTAAGAGACAGTGCTCTAATAGGCATTTGTCATGGGCTGATTACAAATCATTCTAGGATGAGTGAACTAACACATACATATTCTAATTATTTTTATTTAAGAGTAACAGTAAAATGAATTTCTTTGTAAACCTAGTTTCTTTGGGGTTTAATTAATTTTTTTAATTACTGTTTTGATGACATTTAACCTACAAATCTGTTATTTTGATTAAAAAGAAACCACTGTTTCTCATCCAATGTTCTCATTCAAAACAACTCATGTTTGTAGGGAGATACATCAGGAAAAAAGCTTCAGTGTTGACACAAAGATAAGAGGGCGCTTAACTCAGAATTACAATTCTTGGAAGCATGAACATCCAGTCCTTCTTGGGAATTACAATCCAAGTTTTTGCATACATGCTGGGCAAAACTGAAGAGAACTTTCTTTTAACTAATAAAAGATGTACAGGACCAACAGCTCAGTACAGTAAATGTATTAGAAAATGTCATGTGTACTAATTAAATTATAGTATTAAATTTTTTAAAAAATCTCAATCCACGTTTTCAGTGGCCTGTCTTCCTATTTTACATGCTAAGTTAGTCAGATGTAAAATCCCACTTTGAAAGGGGACAGTATAATGGGACATGACGCAATGAAAAGAGTTACAAGTGTGAAAAAAATACTGTGCTCTTCTTATTACTAAACTGTAATGGCAAAGAGAAGCTGCCATTAGGTGGAGAAGATTTCAGCACCATCTTGGAGACTTTCTTAAGACAAAAACTAGGATTAAATACTTCAAAGAAATTTCTTTCCACATGAGAAGGTCCTCTGAACAGATCATCATACACTTAGTTAAGAATCTGATTGCAAACCCATTTAAGATGAACTGAGCAGAACCTAATTTGAAATAAGAATGTCCACACAGGAGTTGTATTACTTTAAAACCTTTTCATAGTAAATCAACTTAGCCCTCTTATACAGGCAAAGATGAGTCTTTCATAGACACATTGGCAAATCCCAAATATGGAGATAAAATCACTTCTTACATCATTGCCCAGTCACAACAAACCTAATTTTAATGATTTGTAGTTATAAACATTGGAACATTGAATGTAGCATAGAATCCTCACCTAATTACTTGTCTAACATTAAAAAACAGGAAGCAGCTATGTATACACTGTAGAGGAAGATATTTTACCAGGAACATGCAGTTGTACTTTGCCAGATTAAAATTCTGTTCTGTCTTCTGTTACTATGCACAATTTGAAGGTATTATTCTAAATATGCTTCATTTTGTTCTGTAAGAAGACAAAATACAAAGACAAAATCATCATCCTCCACACTGAAACTGTAAACTTCCCTGCAGGCAATTTCTGTGCTTCCTTCCTTCTTCTCATTCTTCGTTCTCCTGACATGTTAAAAACCATTTCTTCTTTGACACATAGCAAAGTTTTCTAGCTGTAGTGGACCCAAGTAAAGATCCTGGCTTAAGCTAAGTCTTTCATATTGTGTGAATCTGATTTTCTTGAAGTCAGAAAATTTTTAGATTTGAATCCAGTTAGGGAACAACTTAGACTTACTAGCCCATTTCTGCTCATGGCACAAGTTAGGGAAGAGGACCTGTATTTTTTTAAATGTCTTTTTCAGTTTAATGGCTACATTCTCAGGGCTGAAGTAAATTAATATTTTATTAAAAATTCCCATAAGAGTGACTTCCCCATAGGGCAGGCAATCCTTTCCAAGAGACACCACAGAGGTGAAGTAATTATTTTCTTATTCTGAGATTTAGTGGTTACTGCTCCTTAGTTGTACTCATAAAGTGTACTATTTCTTCACTGACAGAGAAGTCTAGTTTCTCCTGACTGTTGTTCTCCTTATTAAGTTTTAGTAGGTTATTAACAGTAAGATGCAGAAAAGAAAGAGTACCATTAGTTTAGAAAGTTAATTTTAGAAAGCAATGGAACGTACCTCACCAAAAGCATGGATCTAAGCCATGACCATAGAGGTAATAAAAATGAGGTAATGAGGTAATAAAAAAACACTAAAAATGAAAAAAAAAAAAGTTGTGCGAACAACTATTTTACGTGAAATTGCATAAAGAATTGATCATTCCAGATTATAATCATTGCAGCAATGTAGAACTACAAATAATGGTCTTGGTTTAATTTAAGATTTAAAGGTAATACCTTTTGCACCAGAAAATTCTTAGTCAGCCATCTCCAGTAATGCCCATGACATTCTAGAGTTGACTGTCTTCTCTTTCATTGGAAGTGGCTCAGAAGCCTGGCCCCCAAGTAGTAAAGGACCCATGTCATAGGAATTGATGTTTGACCAAGTCTTACATTCATCTTCGTATTTTCTGAACAATTGGCAAACAAGGAAAACAAACAGGAAGATCCTGTTTGGAAAACCCTTACTTTGAAGGACTGACAAAAACTACCTCACTACAGCCCTTGCAGCAACAATTTCCATGACTGGCTGAACTGAGCAGCACACAGTATTCCTAGGGGATCCCTTTGATCCCAGGAGTATCATTTACCTGTGTTACGGGTCATTTAATTATTTGTCTTCTCAGCCAATATCCTTTGATGTAACAAATTCAGGATACCACAGCGCTGGTATATGGCAAAGTAATTAATTCCAGCAATAACGTCTTCAAAGATGACGTTGTAATTGAGCACAGAAGGAAAAGCCACAAAAGAAGAAAGAAGATAGACATAAAGAGTATATCTAATTCAGCTAAGAACCAAACTTTTTATGTTGGTCTAAGTGAGTTATTTTGAAGATTTAGCTACATCTTTCTCTCCGTGTTATACATTACATGTAAATCTTGTATTTATTAAAAGGCAATTGACAGGTATATAAGGTTACATATTCTAAAAATAGGTCATATAAAAGTGCTAAAAATAGCATCCACCTATATTTCAAATTAAAGAATTCAGGATGTATTCTCATTCCTTTCCTAGTAACACTCAAAGTACAGCGATATTGATGCCATGCAATATATGCACTTGTGCTCATAAGGGCCATTAGTTCAAACTTTACAATCTGTACAATTTTTTGAGGTTGTTCAAGACAGACCAATCACAAAATGAGTATTGTGTAAACATATATATATATATATATATATATCAATATCTATACCAATATATCTATGTATCTAGATCTAGATATGTATATAGATATAGATATAGATAAAGATTAGATATAGATATAGATATGTATATAGATATAGATATAGATATGTATATAGATATAGATATAGATATAGATAGAGATAGAGATAGAGATAGAGATAGAGATAGAGATAGAGATAGAGATGAGATAGAGATAGAGATAGAGATAGAGATAGAGATAGAGATAGAGATAGAGATAGAGATAGAGATAGAGATAGAGATAGAGATGTAGATGTAGATATAGATATAGATCTCCTGTCTGGGATTTTCTTATATCATTCTATAATGTACTTGGGCTCCTTGTTATTTTCTGATTTTTTTTGAGGCTCACTCTTGAGTTGTCGTGGACTGCAAGGGACTTTTATCCTTAAATCCCAACAGCCAGGCTGACTGCAAGAAGACAAAGTTCTAACTCAGAAGACTAAAGTTATATCTGCCGGAGCAAGTAGTGCAGCCCCACAGGAGAAGACTTGTAAAGCAAACCTGTTGGTACCAAGGGTACAACATCCAAACTCCGTGTGTTTCAGGTGTGTTTACCTGAAACTAGTTTCTGTGGATTGAACGCCCCTTAACAGTTGAACTACATCTATTGTACTCATCTTCAGTTCACAATTAGGTCAAAAAGAATCCAGTTAGCCATTTCTGGTACTGCTTCATGACATTAAGTGCAGTAACTGGGAATGACTGGGATACCCACTTTAAAAGTGCACTCCTTATATATATCCCAAATTGAGCAAGTACCTGGACAGGGTATGACTTTATGAATGCACATAATAGTGTTGTGGCACAAAAACTTTAAGTTTAATATTATGACGTGTTTTGTTAGAATTCAGGCAAAGTACTCAGCCTTAAAATTTGACATTTTACTCTGCTTCACATATTCTGACTCTAAAGCATTGAATTCAAATTAGTCCTGGAAGCAGTCATGCTGGAAGCTTAAAACTCTATTTGCATATTCCATTTGGGCTACTATTGCGGATTTACACTTCAAGATTATTCTTTGATGTATAGTTTCTATTTTTTTAAATCTACCCATAACCTTCCTCTTCATAAAAGTTCTCTACAAATCATAATATATCAGATGCCAAGGTATGATATATTCAGCTGAGTGAAACAGATGTAAAATGTGACATTTTTTCTGGGTGCAGGGTTTGTTGATAAGAAATTGTTGATAAGCAAACCCATGTTTACTCATTTCAATAATGGGATGATGACTTTAGTAAAGGTCATATTGGTTCAATATAGCATTAAAAAAAAAAAAGCATAGAGAATTCTGTACTGTACATCAAAGAAAAGCTCTTATGAATTTAATAATTTTATCTTTGATTTATTAGATGTAACATTTAACTATCTGTTAATGTGGAAACTGTATAAAATGTTAGCAATTTACACTTGGATGCAAGCCCAAAGTCATAACTGGAATTATAATTGATGAAAACATAGCTCTTCAGATGTTAGCTGCATGTCCCTGTGTCTCTCTTTTCTCAAGCAAAAGATTTGGAGTGAAATACGGCTTCAGAACAATATAATGCTTCAGAAGAGCTGCACAGACCTTAGTGAGAGAGGACTGAAGAACTTCTTACAGAGATGGAAGGTTTTTCATCTTTTCTGCTTTCTCCAAATACCCTCAGGAAGCAGGAAAATAATGGATAAGTAGCACACAGTTCTCACGTGGCCTCTGCCAGCCCTTCATATCAGCACCTGTCAAAGCCTCGTCTGCAGTTTGATTTAACATGTAGCCACTCAGAAAGGATGCTTTCATATCAAACCTCCTTATCTACCTGCTCAGGTTATGATAGATGGAGGAGGTCATGGCCTTGGGAGGAGTTATTTGCAGATCTTCCCTCTCTCTTTTTCCTTGAGTTTTTTATTTGAAAGGGAATCTGAGTGGTGCTTATTTACAGCCCTGTTGAGGAAGATTAGCAGACCTGAGGGACAATGATACAGATATAAATTCTGGGATGTTGTTGCTCCAGGCCCACAGAGATGAAAGTACAGCACTAATGGCACAGCACAGCATGCTGGGGTCTGCTTGCAAGGAATGTGAAGGTAACAAAAACATGCTTACAAAGGAATTAAGGGTCATGGTATGGGTAGGTGCTTTTAATTCATCTCCTCTTCCTTCCTCCTCCTCTTCCTCTTCGTTTCCACTCTTTGTTCCTCCTCCTCTTCCAATCAACAAGGATGCATCTTATTTATCATTTACTAAAATTTTCACTATTCCCAGAGCTGATTTGAAAGACTGCAGTGGTTTTTTACTTCATTATATGTTTAATATAAAATAATTACTTTGCCAAAATGACACTTTATACAGTTGTGTCAGCCTTTAATTACTACTCCAGTCTTGCAAATATATATATTTTTAGTAAAGTAAAAAGCATGGATTTTCTTGCTATTTGAATTATTGTATGCGCTGCTCGCTTTATCATTTTGTGTCTTACAATTTCTGCTTAAACCCAGTATTTGAAACAAAGCTCTCTCTACAGTAAATACCTATGTTTCTTCTATACTACACATTCACCATGCTAGAACATCTAGCTCCTCTTAAAATTGCCCATTGCCACCTGTTTAAGAACACCTCTATTGACATTGTAATCTGCTGAACCACTTATGCAGGCACATGCAGAAATTCCTTTTCAGACCTGAACTCTTCTTCAGTCAGATACATTTGTAGTTGTAGATGTCAAATTTGCCCATCTCAATCCGAGTCACAGGCTCTGTGACCACCTATGACTCTCTAACTTTCTGCAGGAAAACAATTCCCTCTTTTAACAGCATCTTTTTCTTTTTTTTTCTGCCCCTGCCTGAGTTAACATTAGTTGAATAGATTGAATGACAGTAAAGAGTAGTAGTAAATCTTATCCTTTTAAGATCCAAACTGGTAGTGAAAGCAAACTAATTTATGTATTTTTGTATAAGAAAAAACCTGTAAGTTTTAGAGTTGTTACAACTACTGTACTCATGAAGATGTTTCAAATTTTAATAAATTACATTTGATTAATTTATGGTTTAGAAGAAAATTTGTTGAAATTTAAGTAACTAGCTTTCAGTCAGCATTTATTTGAGTTAAACTAATTTTTGTGTTTGAGCACTTTTTGGTTGTAAATTTGAAAGCAAAAGCCAAGGATGACTTGAGTTCAAAACAAAAACTCCAAAGCTGACTCTTCCTGAACATTCTTTAAGCTCCTCTCCTACTTGACAGATATAGCACTGCTTATCTTTGAATGACAACACTTGAACTTAAAAAAATGAACACCAAATGAAGAAGCAACCTCTGCATAGCCCAAAACTGACACAAAGTTACAGATTTGGGTTAATCCTTCTTTTAAGACCTGTATTGGAGATGACTTAAGCTGCTATCAGTGTAGTTTCAGTGGCCTTGACACACTGGAATCGGTTACAGAAAATGGTAAGAAAACAAGGGCACGACTAAAAGGATGGGGTCTGGAAGGAGGATGAGAGTTAGGGACACAAAATGAGGAAAACAGAGGAAGGGTAAGAGTAAAAGAAAAATACAGAAAGAATTATGGATAAAGAGATTAGGAAAGGAAGAAAAATATACAATGAAGAAAAAAGGAGAAAAGCAAGAAACAAATTGATTTTTAACAGGTTTTACTCAATTGTATCCCTTTAATCAGTTACTCCTGATCTTAGACTGAAAAAGGAGCCATTATATTGAAGTTCTTTTGATTTTTTAGTTAAAGAACTTCCTTTCTTTCAAATTGCATCACTCAAATGACTCTCGGACATTTAAGACTTTTTCTTTCCAACTTGACTCTTAGCTGTATCCCTAAATTCTTAGAATTCTTTTTCTGTTGAAGGCTTCGGTGAAATATTTTGTACTACCTACCATCCTTGGATAAACAGTTGCCCTTAAATACATGTAGTGGAAAAACTTTGTGCCACTTTGGTTTGCTTTTCATAAGTGAGTTTCAGACAGGCATAACATTTCCTTGCCAACATTGCCAGGAGGCACAGCTGGCAAGTACAATAGCTTCTTTTTTTGTCACATGAACAAAACCAAACAAGTCCAAGAACACACACTCAGTAGTACTAAAAACATGGAGGAAGAAATTCTAGCAGAGTAAAAAAAATCACTATTGAAAAGAAAGAGAAATTGAGACAGAAGAAGATACGATACCCCTCCTGAAAAGCAATTTATGGACACATTCTGCATGCTCAGGAAAACCTGGTGTGGACATCAGCATCCACTGCTGCTCATCCATAGCACAGGAAATTCAGTGCTTGAAGAAAGTAAAAAATCCACTCATTCTTTAGTAGTCACCAAATTCTCTTGATTTCTTTTCTTATTATTTATTTATCTATTTCCCCCTTCTTTTCACAAAAAGCCTATGTGTGGTTTAGTTATCTCCTTTCATCAATTTCTTTGTCTTTTGCATTCAAAAACATCTTGTCTTACTTCTGTTCCTCTTCCCAAGTATCTTTTACTTGAAAGTGGGAAAAGACATAAAAAGTGCAGCGGGAATATGAATGGCAATTCTCAACTAGTTTTCTTACATTATGTGTCTTTATCAATGCCTCTTTGCATGGAAAGTAGTTGTCCATGCCTCCTGCTGTGGGCAATCCATATTCCTGTGCGGTTCGCTTTCTAAAGTGTTTGGTTTTGTTCAGGTGGCTATCTAAAAAGCAGTGCTATTTCAGGAAGGTAGCTTTTGGTATTCTGGTGACAGGTGGTCCCACTAAAGCATTAGTATTCATTTGCTTAGCTTCACTGGCTGTAGATAACAAATATACAGAACAGTCCCCTCTTTCCTCAGAAAGGAGTTAAGGCTCGTGCAGTCTGTGATACAACTTTTTTCCCAACTTAAGCCCCTCTGTCACTGTTTCTCTTCTTTCTTCCCCTACTTGAAAGCATTACTAACCAGGAGGGTGACCACCTGAGAGGTGCACAGACCTTAAGAGATCTTCCTCAAGAACCTGTGTCACCTATTTGATTTTTACAAGTTTATACAATGCCTCCTTACCTTTGCCACTGGAGGGAATTAGGGCTGGCCAAAACCCCACAAAGAAAGCCAAATCAGTAAATGCAGACCCAGACTGAAAGTCCTCATACAGGACAGATGTTGAGCAAGTACTTAAACTGGTCTCTCTTCAGCAACCAGCCCTTAAATGCATGCCATAGGTGCCTCACTGAGCAAGGACAGCTCCCTGAGAGGAGGCTGAGAGTAGCCATAGCTCCACTCAAGCTGAACACTTCCTATGGCAATGACAAAACTGCACCTCTATAACTGAAATTGTGGTGATTTCCACATGTCTTAGACTTTTAGTGGTTAACTTTCTTGGTTGAAATTGTTCTCCTACTTTTAGACTCTTTTTGAAGTGCCATTAGCTTTCATCTGTTATTGTTCTTTTGTCTGAACTGGTTGTCTATGTTGAATTTTGTCTATGTCTATGTTTAAAAAAAATCCTAAAAAAACACCAAAAAGCACAATCAACCAGAAAAAAATCAGTAGGTTACAAAATAGAGAATATGCAGTTATATTTTGAAAAATTTAATGCAGTGGCCGTTACCAAAAAGTGATGTTATATAGAGTGCCTGCAGTGACAAAATAAAGTTCAGTGCCTGAGTGATTCAGCACTCACTGAGGTACTTTTGAAAGTGTATGCATTTTATTTTTAGCCAAGTTCTATTTCTCTTTGCAATAAATAGATTATTTTAAACTTCTTCCATTTGCAAACATTCAATTCAAAGAGTCATTGATTTGCTAACCTAACGAGTTTTTAAGGTTGCTTTAAAGACATGGGATTTTTGTATATGTTGAACTGCAACTTCTAGTTGCAACAGACCAGAATTTCAGGATAAAGACATTGGCTCCATGAATATTCTCAAAGTAAACATATGCATTGCTTATGGGAATTATTAAAAATATTTCAAAGAGGAATCTAAGACAATCACAGTGATCCAGAAACAGAAAAAAAAAATAAAATATTAGGTTGTAGTGTTTTGCTTCAATGCCTTCAGTCACCTCAATGACAAGAATGTAAGAACTCATGATGAAACAGTTACCAAAAACGGGATGAACTAGAACTCTTCCCTTGATTCTCTAGTTTATTCTGGTGTGCTGGTGTACATAGACTTGAAATTGTATACTTCCACACATTAGGGTGATTTTATTTTCTCTCTAGTAGTACCCTTTCATAGCTCAGGTTTTGTTTGTTTGGGTGTTTTTTTTATTGTAACTGGGGACTCTAACTGACTGTCTGGGCTAAGCCCTTCTCAAAGGATCCTAATACAGCTCATCGATGGGTTTTGTCCTTTGTTTTACAGTATTTCCAACACCTTTTCTTTTGTTTGCACATCACAAGCTGAAAAAGCCTCTGTTTTCTGTGTTAAAGACCACAACTGCTGGACTGTAACTCTAATTACATCCAGTTATTCCTGAACAAATTATCACAGATTATTCCGAAATAACAGTTTCACTTCTGCTCTGCCCTTCAGGCTCTGCATTTTAACATTTTTCATCTCCTTAAAATAACCCGTCATTATACCCATGTATAATGTTTTTCAGACTGACATTACAAATGTGTTTTTTTCTCATGTGTAACTATTTCTTTGACTTCTCAAGCATATATGAAATATATTCAAAACTACTTGGTGGGAGAAATTTAGATTTTATATCCATTTGCATGACAACAAGCTCCCATCCCAGTTTGGTGTTTACCAACAGACTCATGTATCTCTACATTAATCTGTGTTCTCCAGTACATACCAGTTGTGTGGAGTAGGAATAAAAGCATCCAGAACATTTCAGGCCTATCTGCAGTCAGATAAAATATAAAAAAAGACAGAATGCAGAACTACTGTATTCTAGTCTCGGTAACTAAAAGTCTAGAAAACTAGCAAACACTATTTTTCCTCACAATTACTTTTTTTCTTATCTGCCAGCCACCATAAAAAAAAATGGTTAGACTGAATATCCAAAATTTAAAATATCCAATCAGACACATATAGAAAACTCCATTACACAGCCACAAATCCCTACCCTATTTGAAAAAATAATTTTGGAGAAAGCTTTTCACATATAGTCATGGATGATGGCAACATTGGCAGGGCTGCTTTATATAATAGCTTTCCCCCTAATTTTTAATATCTCAAGTACTTAGAGACCACTTTGCAGGAGTGGTTCAGAAGGTTGCTCAGCAGGTAGTGCTAAAATTTACCAATGCCTACATTTTACTGTTATCTTTCTGCTATCTGGAGCAGTTCAGGAAGAGCTAGCAAAAAAAAAAAAAAAAAAAAAAAAAACAAAAAAAAACCCAAAGGAGGCAGCAAAGAGTACCTTGTGAAAAGCCTGTAACAGGAGAGACTCGAATTAGAGATAGTGAGGACAGGTTAGGAAGAGGCCTTATCTATTCCAGAGAGAATGCACTGGTCTGGAAGCCAGGGTGGTCTGATGCTACTGCTTTCAGAGATGTTGACCTTGATGGGAGCTCTTGCTCTGAATGAGGTGTGATCAGAGTATAAAAACCTCCTCAGCTGTTTTTGCCCAAGCTCACAGAACTGGTACACCAGAGCAAGTATGCCCCTGATGCTCACTGAATATTTTCAGGCGCTGTACTTTTTGTACACACAAAACTTCACATCTTTTCCATCCATCCCTTCTTTCCTACTTACTCGTCTTCCAAATTCAGGATAAACTTCTGATGGACATAGGACTAGATGGACTGTTGAACGCAGAATGCAGACAACGTTTCTCTGCATGTTTTGGGGGATACAAACCCTTTGTCAAATACTACTTTTAACCTTTGTCCATGGAAAGGGCTTCCTAGGCTCTGGGATGTAGCAGAACTTTCAAGAATGTAAATTAGATAGTAGCATAATATGGAATCTATCACAGGGTGAGAAATATAGATTTTGGGGTTTGTTAGGCTGGTAAGTAGATGAAGACAAGATGGAGGATCCTTGTCGTTTTTAGGCTTCTTTCTCCTTCATCTACTCCATATTCTGCAGTGTTGGGGACACAGGACAATTGGTCAAAATTTCCAAAGTGTAGTGTTACATGAATAGAAATTTAGTTGATTATTGGTAGGAAAGTAGAAATAATGTATGTTCTTGGTGATAATTGAGTGAATTATCTTTAAGAGAACCTTGATTCTGTGTGTTTGAGGCCTTTTGGTGCCTTTTCTCCCATGTGTCAAGCTGGTGTAAAGCCTGGTGTGCAGAAATTGCTGATAACAAAATAATAAACAACCTGGAGAAAGAGAAACACCAAGAGTTCAGTTTGCCTTCTTCTTAACAAGGACTTCTGAAAAGGCCTTGCGTATCAGGGGAGAGACATGTGGGAGTGGGAGAACTCCAACAACGGACCAATGCTGTCAAGAGGTAGAGTTCTTACAGAATTTGTTACACCTTCTAAAAATGAAAGGTTTTGGGTTTGTGTAGCCAAGGACCAACAACAAAAAAATGAAAGCCTACTCTAATGCAAAACACATAGAATTGCATTTAAAAATTCATAGCTAATTTGCATTAGGATGTTAGGAGGAAACATTAAATCATCTGTTGTTGTTATAAAAAGAAGTTGTGACAATTTACAGCAGAATCTAAATTAAATAAATTGGCACAATTCCTTCATACAAACAAGGAAAACAGAAAATGAACATATTCTCTAGCTCCATGTGAGCAATTAAAACCAATTGAAGTACTACTGTAGCAAACTGATTTTTAAAAAGTGATAGAAAAAAAGGAATCAAAGGTTTCTTTTTTCCAATGAATCTTAACCTTTAATACCTCTAATAGTAATTAGAATTTGACTACTTAATTAGGTTTGGAGCATTTTTTTCTAAATAGAAGACCTGTGTTTAATGATTCTGTTTCTTTCTAACTTTCTACTTACATAAGACATCAAATATTCAACTTACGTTTACTTTTTTGGAGGTAGTTCACCTCTAGCAGTTTTTTTATGATTTAGTAAAGAGTATTGGAAAGGTCTTTTACTATGTTTTTTAGTGCATAGGCATTCAGAGGGAAATTTACTATATTAATACTAAATCTCTTTTAACAAAAAAAAAAAAAATGTATACATTTTGAATTGAAAACAGTTGTCTTTGATTAACTGGGACACTCTTCTCCATGTGCTATGCTGCAATCCCCCACTTTTGTCAAAAATAATTCTGGACAAAAGAAAAAAAAAGGCTGTGAAATAATAATACAAATGGATACCCCAGTTCTTTCATTTTTCCACAAAAATAGAGGGGAAAAGATATGTTGTCATTGGGTAGATTTTGTCTCCACAGAGAATGTTTGCTAAATTGATCTGAGTAAAGTAGAAATTAAAATATTATAACTAGTTTTGGAAAGAATAGTTCCAAAGTACTAGGGATCAAAGTTACCCTTTATAAAACACTAAAAAATTATCAAGAAATGGAAAAATTTCTAAAAAGTTCTTAAATATTTTAGAAGGGATATAATTGTCTCGTATTTACTACACCCATAATATCTATACCTATGATAATAGATATGATCACAGACAAGGCCTTTCAAAGTTTGCTCTGTTGAACATATTATGCTTTTCTGTATAAGTTACACTGCCAACCTTCTCCTCCCCATTTCTTTTCTCTGAAATACCACGGGTTTTTTTTCAATTCAGGACAATACAGGTGTCAGCTTGACTGACTTTGGAAATGAAGATGTTTGCTGTACATGCAATTAGCCCATTTACTCTAAACCTACGCTATTTTACCAAGGGGTGGCCAAGAGGTTAGAGGGAGAGAACACCACTCTCTCTCAGCTTTAACAAATCCATTGTGAAAGGGACACCCTTCATCTCATTTATAAGACACATGGCCCCATAAAGCCAAGATTTATAAGGCTGTGTAAATTATGCGTACATGTCAACAAGACAAAAGCAGCCTCTGTCAGCATCATGGTGTGCTTTTCATCACTTCACAAAAAAAAGAAAGGAACATGCAATTTTCAAAAGGTCTCCTTTCATCACCTGGAAACATCTACAGGATAAACTGAAAACAGAAGCAAACTTGTCATGCTATCTGAATATACCCACTGGGCTTATGGATAGATAGGAGAACACCAAGGAGAGTGGGAGGAAATCAAGAAAATAATTGGAACTTTGCTGTTTGCTTGAAATCTGCAACAAGCTGGTCCTTAAATGCCGAGTTAACAGGTGCACAACTACACCAACTTACAGAAATAAGGTAATTTGCAATTTTCAAGTGTAAAGTTCAATATGTATCTTTTGGTAAAATCACAATACCATATATTCCTTCAGGTAAAGGGACAGTCTTAATGCAGTCAATGATTATAAGATCTATCTCACATTTGATTGATTTTTTATTTCTGTTAACCTTTCTACATGAATGAGGGAGCTAAAAACAGGTAAAAAATATGAGCATTCCCTATTAAAACACCTGACGAAATTATTATGAGGATTTTGTTTCATCTTCATCCTTCAAGTCTGCACAGCTCATGGTTGCTATTTAGAATGGGATTATATCTATGTATTGATCCTGAGAGAAATTAGTTATGAATAAATGTTACTGGGATTTTCATTTAAATTGTGTTGTTGGAAAAAAAACCCCACTTTCAAATCAATGGAAATTTTCTAAAGTTTGGTTTAAAAAAAATTTTAAAAAACCCTTAAAACATATTCAGGATCTTCATGACAAAATTAATCTCAGTTGGAATAAGAGCTATGGAAAAAGGGACTCAAAGAGGACCCTACATTTAAGACAATTTTTATCCTCACCAAAAAGACACCACCTCAAGAAAACCACCACCACCACCAGGAAAAAAAAAACCAAACCAAAGTCAAAACCCAACAAAAACTGAACCACATTCTCAAAATCATTACAGTTCAAGATGCATAACTTCAGGTAAGTAGGATTTGTATAACTAATAATACCACTGGTATTATTACAATAATAAAACTGAAGGTATTAAATACGGTTCTGACCTCTCTGAAGGCAAGGTCCCTTCTGAGTAATGACTATATTTTCAGTAAGTGGGATCCTGGATAAACTGAAAATCAGGCCACTATTTTAATCAACCTCAGTGAGTCAAGACTAATCTTTTCTATCTTCACACAAATGAAATATCCAGTGGTATGCAAGTGCTAAACACAGGCTGTCTCTGCATGCTTCTGGCAGAGCTAATCACTCTGTAAGATACTAAAAGTGGAAGAAACTTGGGGGAGCCACATGTGAAGAATGGTTGGTTGATAAGGCTACTTTTCAGGGGCAGTAAAAGCAAAGAAAGGATTTCCTGTTTGATAACAGAAGAGATAATGAAACTCTGAATAAACTGATAGCATGTCAGAAAAAAATTCAAGAAAATACTTCTCCTTTTCTGTGTTTTTTAACAGTACTTTTTTGTTGTCTCTATAACAGAGTCAGAAAGGCATCTCGTACAAATATGCAAATAACCCATACTTTTGTTTCTCTTAGGTTTGCTCAATCTTAAGAATTGGCCACTAGCTTTCCAGTGCAAACTGCAAAGACTTACAATTAAATACTTCAGACAATATTTTCCTATAGAAGACCTAGGTATTTTATAGGAAAAATAAATGAAGGTGCCTCCTTTTTTATGCATTTGTACTTATCATGTCAGTTAGCAGCCACTGCAATACAGTCAATCCATTGATCCAAATGATATCAAAACAATGAGAGATGATGTGAAAGGAACATAAACTAATCCCTCTGAAATACTGGGCTGAATAGCTGCCTTCCAATAAAGCCTGACATCATAAGAAATATGCCTATTAGCCTAAAATCATTACTTCTACAGTTTCTGCTTTCATCATGTCAGCTACAATGATAGCTTCTAGGCAAGGATAAAACAAGAGTATATTAAATGTGTTTATGCTTAAATGAGCTGCAATCAGATAGAAAATAACACTTTTCATAAAGGAAATCTATTGCTGCTCACATGCATCAATGAGCCACAACCTAGCATTAAGGAAAAAGATGTTTTTCAAGTTTCTCAGCTTGTTGTATAGAATTTTTCACAACAAATACTTATTTATTCCAAGATACTTTGACCCTGCAAAGTATTCATTCCTGAACATATTTCTAAGCATATGAGCACCCTTAGTGAAGCTGGCAGATCTACTTATTGGGTTGTTGGCTTAAATAGACACTTCCACGCCAGCACACTGTTGGATCAGAGCCTAGGAGCTGCAAAGAACACTTACTAGCTACAATATTAATTGAGACACACAGGAATTGTAACCTCTCAGCACCTCTCCATATGTTATGACCTCATTTAGGGCTTCTGATCAGTTGCCAAACATTTACTTAGCTGTTAGCACACTGTAAGTTAATGTGTAACAACTGCAACAAACCCTGAAAATAATGTATTTCAAGAAGACAGCTGTAAATCTCTGAGATCTATTTAAAATCTTTACAAAAATTCTATATAAAAAGTGAAGTCACAGTTCTATAAATATAACATTACAATTCATTTAAGCATAATTTAGAATTTAATAAACCTTGAATTTTTATTTGGGCTCTTCTCAGATCTTCTTATGCAAACTGAACAGGAACAAATGTATCTGCAGCATAAAGGTTACCTTATCTTCCCATTATCTGAGATTAGTACTGACACACTGAGAAAATGATACAGTATTTTCTTTATCTATAAAACTATGAACCAAATTTGCTGCTGTTGAGATTCAAATAAAAGATTGGGCTGGTTTGGGCTGGGGTAGAGTTCATTTTCTTCACTCTAACTGGCATGAGGCTGTGTTTTAGATTTGTGTTTAACGTAGTATTGATAATTCAGGGATGTTTTTGTTACTTCTGAGCTGGGCTTGCACCGATCCAAGGCCCTTTCTGCCCCTCACCCCACTGCATCAGCGAGGAGGCTGGGGGTGCACAAGGAGTTGGGAGGGGACACAGCTGGGACAGCTGATCCCCAGTGACCAAAGGGATACTCCAAACCATATGGCATCATGCTCAGCATACACAGCTAAGGGAAGGAGGACAGTTGGAGTGATATTTGTATTCCTAAGTTACCATTACATGTGATGGAACTCAGCTTTTCTGGGAATGACTGAACACCTGCCTGTCCATGGGAAGTGGTGAAAATTCCTTTTGCTTTGCTTGCATGCCAAGCTTTTGGTTTACCTATTAAACTGCCTTTATCTCATCCTATGAATTCTTTCACTTTTACTCTTTTGATCCTCTCCCCTATCCCACTGTGGGAGTGTGAGGGAGCTGTGGTGTGGGGTTTAGTGGCCATCTGGGATTGTACCATGTTAAAGGTCCAAGTAAATACACATTAATCCTTTGAAAAATAGAACAAGGATTAGCAAATTTGTTGGTGCCTTCCAAAGGTGACTGCAGTCAATTTCTGCATGAATTCTGAAACAGTTTTAATATGCCTAGCACTGTAGAACCACAAAACCCTGTTTTGGTATAGAGAAACGTGAAAATTCATACAAGATATGATATTAGATCATGATCTATTTATTTTACAACATGCCAGTGATGGACAGCAGATGTAGGCTACTGACCTCCAAGTGAATACACTTATACCTTAATATAAATACCCCTCACATTATTTATTTATTTATTTTCCTGTAAGTAGATGGCATTTAATTTGGGGGTTTCAGGCTGAAATTTGTACCTGTTGAATGATGGCCTGAAATCAGTTAGTTTGGAAAGGCTACCCCTGTCACCATGGCAGCACAGCCCTACGAACAGCTGTAAACTCATCAGAGGACGTGAGCAAACACTCAGGAGCATGGTTATTTCACTGTTACACTGCTATGGTTACCTGAACTAGCACACTGAAACCTGCTGTGGGTAAACCCCTGCAGTGGTAAGAGTCTTGTGAAGAAACTCATTCTGTAAATCCATTCTTCACTGGGATTTCCAGTTGAAATGCCATCTGCAAGTTATCCAAGCTACAGCCCACATGACATTTTCTGTCTGCCAGAATGAGCTGTGGGGCTTGTAGCCTGCTCTCAGCTTCTCTCAATCTTCAGGCCACAATACCCTTTCTACACCTTGTGAAAATTGTACAACCACCATGCAACAGATGGAAAACCAAAGGGCCTCCCAGGAAAGACAGCAGAAGCAAGACACTGCTGACACAAAACCAATTCATTCTGCTGCTGTTCTCCATCCTGATCCTTCCCAAGAGTGAAGACAGCTAGGAAAAGGCTGCATGAGATGCCTGGACAATGGTGGCATACATTGGTAGCTACTTCTGCTATTTCTGCCCCACGCAGCTCTGACAGCCAGGACACTGCACAGCTACCACAAACTGCTGTGCTGGGAAGGACTACGGACTGGCCAAAAGAAGTTTCTATTATATTTTGTGAGAATTAAAAACTGTGATTTACTACATACCAGCATCACAATATATACTTGAACTATAGCATCCATGCTGTGATTTTTCCGTCCTGGGCTCATTAAAAACAAAAAGGAAAAAATAAAGTACCCAACCAACAAAAAGAAAGAAAAACAAAAACAAAAAAGCTACCACAAAACCAACCAACCAGACAAGTAAATAAACAAAAAATGACCAAAAAAACCTCAACAAAAATCCCTCAAACAAACAAGCAAACAAACAAAACCTCCATCAAACTAAACAAAAACAAAAAAAAAAAAAAAAAAAAAAAAAAAA
>CM031860.1:27322917-27372771 GCA_018697195.1 Certhia americana
CAAAAAAAAAAAAAAAAAAAAAAAAAAAAAAAAAAAAAAAAAGGGGGTTTGGAAAATAGTAATTATTACTTAGTGGAAGAACTGTTCAAAATGAACGAAATTTTGCAGACCTGATACATTAGTGTCTCCACCTCTGCATGTAAAATAACATTATCTTTGTGTTTTTAACAGACTCAAATGCTGCAATGAGAAATAAGTTGAATAGTGACAGAACGGCATATTTTGTTAAATAGTACATTTCAAAAGGAAAGTTCATCAGGGTCTCTGGTAACAGACATTTATTACTATTTTGTAGAAATTTGCAAGCTGAAAATATTTACTAGCCTTGAAAGCAAATAAAAATACTGCCAATTTCAACTGAGGGGTTTTAAGGCAGTGATGCAACACATCTCATGAACTGCACTTCCTGACGACAGCTAAATTATGCACATAACCTAATGTAACCTCTCTTCCATGAAGCATGTATTTTGTCTGAGGTTGATGGTTTGGGCTGCTGTTTTGTTTCCTGGATTCAACTATTTCTGAGGGAGTACGGTATCCATTACAAAACTTTGATGAGTCTGGAATCTCAAGATCCTCTTCAAGGGTTTAACACAATAATTCTTGTGGTGAACACTGAGATCAACAAAATTCACTTTCAAGCTTTGTGCCTTTTATTCATGTTAGACATGATTATTATTTAATATATATATTGCAGAAGCAAGACCAATGCCTTGCTGCTTCAGCTTCTACAGGATATTCCTTTGCTGTATCCTGTACCTACTGTCAGGCTTTGTGAATATTTCCACTACGTCATCCCTGCTAATATAGTCTTTGGTCTTTCAATTGATAAAGAACTTTTCTACTTAAAAAAAAAAAAAAGAAAAAAGAAAAAAGGACCTTATTTAGTATAGCTGTAAGTGTACAGCAAATAATCACCTTACTGGATTAGCAGGGGGTGATAGATTTCAGTGTTCTGCCTTGTAGTAGGCTTTTTTCCTAAAAATTTCCCACTTTTCTTATCAGTGCTGCTTCAACAGGGGGAGAAATTGTAAGATCATTAGTGTATGAGATCCACAGCAAGCACTGACCACAGCAGTCACCAGTGAGCACAGCAGTTAAAGCACTGAAAGCTTCTCCAAGGCAATCTCTTCAGTTTGACAGGTTTTGTTACCACAGCACAGTACACAATCATCCAGTGCATGGAATTTAAAAAAAAAGGTGCTGGCATAGAAAGATCTCACAAGTCTACAAGCTTATACCTTGAAAAATCTGTTATTAGTTAGAAGTGTGCAACATCTAGAACAGCTAGCAAAAAGGCTGGTTATCATGTAGGTGCTATTATCCTAATGAAGAGTAAACACCACAAAACTTTTCAAGTGAACAAAGCTATATATAATGCAACCGGAAAACATTAGCCTTTCCCACACAAACATCATAGGAATTCAGTGAGAAATCTACCGTTTCACTAAATATAAGCTTGACTTTCTTGCCTCCATTTTTTTTCTTGTGTTCATTTATTTTATTTCAATGAAAGCTTGTAACTCCTTCTTTTGCAATGGTTTGATGGTCAGAAAAGCAGAGAAATCATAGATACCTTCTCTTTTTTTGCACTTCTTGGCCACAACAAGGCTGACCTTCATGTTCACAGCAGATAAACAAATAATTCAGACAGGAAACATTGAAAAGGCAGTATCACAGCCCAGACATCAATGAAGAGCAAGGCAGCTCTGCAATCTTTTTGCCAGAAGGCAAAGTTCAGAGGACTGTACTAAACAAGTCCAAGCCCTTGTAAGAAAACCCATAGATAAAGCACATATTTCACCCGGTTGCAAGATGGTGAGCAGGCTTGCAGAGGGTTAACATTAATGGTGAGGACTATTTGGAATACTAAAACATTACATCACACTAGACTCCCTGATGGGCACTTGTGCTCACTCTTGCTTACAGAGCTGCTTCATGAGACACCATATCCCTAATGGTAACATGCAAACAACATAGAAAAAAGATCTACTGAAGCTGCAACCCAAATTTACTACCTGAAGTCAAAAGTATAAATATGCAAAAACCTGGAGGTTAATTTGAAATTCCCTTTCAAGTAATCACTCAACCAATCTTTACAGAAATCTGCCAAGCCTGTCCTAACACCTCCTGCATTAAAATATTACTGTGGCTAGTGGCTGCCCAAACCCAAAACAGAACATCAGTTATGTAGAAAATTATCTCCAGGAAGTTAACCCTTTCTGTCTGAAAAGCTTACAGAAATTTGAACAACTAGATGGATAGATTTAGGTAAGACCAATAATTTTCCAATTGCGTGCGAAGCTCTAAAACCTGGAATTTAGGACAGAGATATGTCTATATTTCTTTCCTGAAATTTCCCTAGTAAATAGAAACAGTAACTTCAATGTTTAATACTGCAGTAAAAACCTCCCTTTCCTAAACGTGTGTGTTAAAGCTGCAGCAGAAAGGTACAAACATGTTTGCCTTATTTATGTGATAACTTATGAGAGTTTTCTTTATAACATGAAAAACATACTTTTAAAAATGCTTTCCCTGCTGAAACCTAGGGCATGAAGAATCTGGAAATGTAAGGGGGTTATATATTTGAAAGCCAACCAGCAAATAAAAAATTATTATAAAACCTTGTGCTTTGTGAGACTTGTTTTTCTTGAACATCATTTATTCAAGACAATATAAATGACTCCTTAAAATTAAAAAGCTCTGAAATTATGACCAGTGCCAGAGAAGAATCTGACCCCAAATGGGTTGCCTGAAATGGAACATGCGGTTGCACTGGTGGGGATCACAGGCACTGCTGCTCCAGAGCTGACCTCTTTGTTTTCCTATTAAGAAGAAATATGTGTATGCATTTCCTAGATGAATCTTAGAATCAAATTTACTTCTAAGGGAAGAAAGGAAACAGAAAAATAAGTGCACCTTGAAGCCCATGTAAATGTATTTTCCTTAAGTAAAAAAGAAAATTCATCAATGCAGTTCCATAGGTAACTGATGAAATTGTCTTTTTGTCCAGGAAGGACTTCATAATTTATGATTATTCAGGAGCAGGGCTGGTATTTCATTGTATTTTAAAAAATCAACCATAAAGATTATAGGATCACAGAACTAAGATGGACTAAGACTACCAGAGCATGTTTTACCTTTCTATTATTATTCTAATAATTGTAATTATGACTTGTACTGCAGTAAGAACCTGGAAATGATGGCAGGAACACAGACTACTTTCTTCCCAGATTAAAATTAAAGAAAATGTACTTTCTAGGTGGTGCACCTCTGCAAATGAAGAAGTTAAAAAAAATTATACAAAGTTTAGCCTGGTCTGAGCCATCCCAACTTCCTTTCCTTGGGCACATCTGTCTCCAGTGTCAGGTTACTAGTGCACATTCCTTCTGCTTGCTGACTACCATTTTCTTCCGGAGCACTGTAAACCCCCCCCAGGCAGGAAAGGCAGCTGAGCACTAATAGGCAGGGAAGTGGATTTTTTTTTTTTTTTTTTCCTCCAGAAAAACCATTAAATGGCAAACAGGAGGAATAGAGTTTTGTTTCTTGGTAGGTTTTCATTTCCAGCACAGATAAAAATCAGGACAGAGTGTATAATTTTCTCCTGAAATCATCATTTTCAAGCTAATGAATTTTGCCTAGGAAAAATAGACTTCATGATTACAAGCAAACATTGTATTTGGCATCTGGTTCTGTACCCTGGGCTGAAGAAAAAACATCCTTTATATTCATGGCAGGCACATAGACCCTATAAAACCATGAGATAATAATCCCAGTGAAATTTGTGGTGAAAAAAAAAAAAGTCACAGACACCTAAACAACATTTCAAAATTTATCCCTTGAGGGTTTCTTGGGCAACGTCTTCCTTTCAAGTGGTTACTCACATGATCTTTTTGAATTTTTTAAATTTTGTTTGTTGCACAGCCCACTTACTGTCTTGCAATGTAATAGGAACAAGGAAAAGCTGAGAACTTTCCCTAGTGACATTTGCAATTTGACTCGAAGATGTGCTTCACAAAATTCTTTTGACCCATAAACATGTTTAGCCCAGATCTTGTCCAGTTAGTGAAATAATTCCTCTGGATCAGCAGAATGGATTAATTTGGGGAAAACAGAGTTAGAAAATCTGACTAGAAACTCTCGTATTATATCTTATCTGACACTTTCAAGTCAAAATAAATGAGAATTTTCCCTTTTTGTCAGTTATTATCATTGCTGAGCATTCAGCATGATTTTGTATGAAACAGTAGAGATCCACAATGATCTATGTATTTTTACAGGCTTCTAAGAGAGGAAGAGCTATTATCCAAGGGGTATCTGAGATACTAGGATTGAAAACAGTATTGCCATATATAACAATTAATTCCTGTACTTTAGAAGCTTCATTTAACATTTTATACTGATAGTACTTGGAAGCTGTTTTCAACTATGAACAATAAACACTGGAGTTTATAATTATGTGCTGGCCTTCAAACCAAAGGTAGTATTCAATTAATGACTAGCAGAGCAATAGGGAATGCTAATTAATCTGTTACTCAACACTAGGAGGTGCCCAATTATCTTTCTCTCCTTTTGTAATCATCCAACTCTGCTTATTCTATTTCTTAATACTATGCATTTTACTGCCTCCTCACATTATTTCATCTTTTGTTCCTCCAGGGACTTGCTCTTTCATTTATCGAGATAATTTTTATTCTTCTATATGTGACAAAATGATTTGATATTCCCTCAGCCACTTTTCCCTTATTTCTTACAATTTAATTATTAGAAATGGAACCATGTTTTCAAAAATTTTCCCCCAAATAAGACTGTAGCAGTCACTCTACTGAAAATGTCACCCAGAACAATTCATTACCAGTGAAGTGATACAGTACTTACTGAAATGTGTTAAGCAAAAGATAATGTCTTGTGTTACTTACAGTTTATGTCTGATATTCAGGAAAGGCAACACTTTCAAAATTATTTCTGCAATATGCTATTTTTTTCACCTTCTGGACGTAAACTGATAATCTGACTATTTGATCCTATCAAGGAGGAAATAGGGAAGAGAATGTCTGTTGGTGCAGTAGCAATGATATAGGTAATAAATGCTGAAATCATCATTCCTTTATTATGTTCCTTTCAGATTACAGAAGAAAAGCTTTTGATTCAAAGAACCAATTCTTCTAGCTCATAAAGCATTATCTACAGACTTCCAGCTTTCCTTCACACTTTATATTCCCTTTCCTCTTAAGCCAGCACAAAACCCACTAGCAAACACTGTGGAAAAGGCAGAACTATTACATCACTACATTCTTCTGAGTTGTTATTTGTCTAATTTCAAGCAGAACATGAAAGTAAGTACCTGAAGGAAAGCTGCTTGCAAAAGAATTACAAACTCTGGAGTGTGGCAGTATTACATTTTAGAAATTTCTTCAGTGAGGAAGCATGGAATTATTACTGTATCTTACATGAAAATGATAATAACTCTGTCATGCTCGTGTTATAGTGACTTGGATTTTATTAGTCAAATAAACATTTGTAAACTTTGACAGAGAGTTAGCACTGTGAAATTAATAGCTTATAGTATACAAAACTGGGAAAAAACCCCAATAAATACTGCACTTAATTATTGCATCTTACGCAAGTCCCCTGAATTTAATGTCACCTCAGAATGTAAACTTCACCACATTCAGGTGCAGAAGAGACCTCGATAGCCCGAGGGACTGGTGATAGTCTATGCATTCTTTCTGCCTTTTAGCTTTTCGAAGAGTCCCTATCACTTTGAAGTCTATACTACTTTCCACCTTAAGGTTATGAGCCTGAACGTCACCTACTGAATCAAAGTGATGGTCATTTGCAGGGCTGTATGTATGAGGTGGCCACTGTGTTCTCATTCATGGTGAGCAAGAGAACACATCCCTAAACGTGTCCTACCGGAGCCAGAATTAGACATCCAGGACACTGAGGATGTAACCCTGGCTCTGTTACAAACCCGCTGAGTGATCTGGTCACAGCACTCCTATCCTACTCCATCACATTTGTACTTGAATTTGTAACCCCTTCAAGAAAATTCTGTCACTGCCACCACAGGGCCCTGATTTCAGCTGAGCTAGTAGCGATAATATTTTAAAAAATGTTCACTTTAAAGGCCAGAAATCTCAAAGAGAATTTTTGAGATTTAATGACCACCAAACTATAAAGAAGAACACTGGGATGCATCTCCCGGTTATGACAGACAAGTCTGATCAACCAGCAAAGGATTTCCTTTGTTACTGTTTTGTCTGAGACACCTTCCTCAGCAGCCTTGGTATCAGTTTAGAACAACATTTAGTAACTATTTCCTACATGTGTTCAAGCTGCAATTTGTCTTTTAATTGATATGAACATACTCTACCTAGACAAATTAAGTAACCAAGTAATGATGTATATAACTATGAGAAGAGACTAGCATGCCCTATTGAGTTAAACAGGCTTTTAAACAAAATGGGAAAGCCCACAATAAGGGAAAACAATACAGGGGCAACTGAATTAAAGCAAAACAAACCCCCAAAACCCTCCAAAAATACCCCAACAACCCAAATATATATTCCACTCTTTTAGGAAATAGGCAAGTAAAAACTTAACCCAACTTTCAATAGTAGTTATCTAGTTATAATAGTAATGCTTAATTTATACAGGAATTTACTCTTCCCCGCATGTTTTAAAACAGAAATTTTACCCCCAAATTAACATTTTTTTTTTTTTTTTTCCCCAGAAATAGCTAGGAGTTATTTCATCACAAGGAATCAGCAGGTTGGAAAAAAAGAAAAAAGACCAGTCGAATTCCAACTGATGCCAGTAATTCAGTGGATTTCAAAGCCGTCAGAGCTGCTCCCAAATTCCACAGGTTTTGCCTTTTTTTTCTCTTCAGGCTTGGGTATGTGCACCAGTTGGTTTCAGCGTGGTTTGTTAAAGCGAGCTCTCATCATAACCAGGTATAAATAGAATATAATGCGCAGGTGGGCTATGCACAATGGATGTCCCATCCAAAACTGCTGCCCTCAAACTGGCACTGCTGGAACAGATATATCCATTTTACCCTACACGGTACAAAAGCTCACAAATGAATTCCTGAATATTCTGATCCTTTAAAAAATAGTTGACGGTACAAAAGACACCCATCAGCCTTAACTACTGCCAGTTTCACTTTGAATGGCCACAGCTTCGCGGCTAGTTTAGAGAAGAGAGAAAGCATTTGGGCTGGGACAAGGGCCATGCTTGGGGGGCTTCCCTGCCCCCTCTTTCGGGGGGGGAACAAAGGTCGGGGGGGCACTTCCTGCCCCTGCCAGTGGTGTCTGCATGTGGGACCAATATGGGCAATGCAAAGTTTAAACAGTTGCAAATGGGGGAGGGAACACCGGGGCTTGTTTTACATATGTTTTTTTCCTGGCCGGGTTGAATTTAAAGTGGAGTGGCCGCATTGTTCGAGAGGCTCCTCGCCCCTACGCATTGACAGGAGCTGCTGTTTACACGGGCTTTTCATTCCTGCGCTGTTTGCTTATGGAAAATAAGGGGGAGTGACAGAAGAAGGCAGAGAGAGAAAGGGAGAGGGAGGAGAGGGAGCGGAGCCGTGGCTTTGCCTGCCCATTAACCGCGCTGGCCCGGGCTGGCCTGGCATGTGAGCGGGGCAGGGGCTGCGGGCACTGCCGGCCCCTCACAGCCCTGCCTGCATTTCCTGGCACAGACACACACTGCCGGAGCGCCGGGACCGCAGACATGAGACTCCCGCTGCTGCTCTGGATCGTGGCTGTGCTCCTGGCGAGCCTCCTCCCAGCCTACGGGCAGCGGCCAGGTAAGCGATGCCTCAGCGGGATGCTTGTGCCGGAGCCGGGGGGTTGGTGTTTGCCACGGGTACCTCCGGCGTGTTGGTCTAACCGCGCCCAACACGCGGTTTGTGACCTCCGGGACGAGTTTGGACCTGGAGCATCCATCTGCGCGCTCCATGCCTACATCTAGCGGCAGCGGGAGAGGATGCTTCGCCTATCCCAGGAGTTTGGCAGCTTCGGGGAGGCGGGGAGGAAGAACGGGGCAGGGATAAACAGGGACCCAAGGTGTGCAACTGTTGCAGAGTTGGTACCGGGAAGCAGCGGCGGCACGGAGGGCACGGCCACGGGCCCCGGGGAGCGCCGGGGCCGGCCCGTCCCGGGGAGAGGCGCTACCGGCGGCCTCTCACGCCTCGCTTCCCTCCCTCCCTCTCTCTCCTCAGCCAACCTGGCCCTGCGCAGGAAGATCCACCGGCACGGCTGCTCCCACCGGCGCTGCATGCCGCTCCACTCCAGAGTGCCCTTCCCCTGAGCCCGGCGGAGCGTGGCCAGGTAAATCCGCGCCTGTGGGCCGGGGCCGCAGTGCGAGCCTCTGGGAATTCACACCTGCCTTTGGAGCACTGGGAATTCACACCTGCCTTTGGAGCAGTGCGCGAGGCAGCATTGCAGCCGGGCTCCCCTTTGGAAAAGGGGCTCTGGAGTCGCGCACGGCGCTGCGGTCGCTGTCCCGGGGCTGGGGAGCGGGTCCCGCCGGCGCTGCCGCCTTCTCTCCCTTCCAGGCCACCCTCCCCGCCCAAATGCCTTCATATGTGGCAGTGAAAAACCACTGAGCCCGCTAATCGGGCCGAACGCTGCCCTCCGGGGCTGCTGTCAAAGCTGCGGGGCAGAGTGTCGCTAGTGCAAAGGCTGGACAAAGCGGCGCTTGCAGAGGATGCTCCGGGCTGCAAGCGCTAACACTTCCCCCGGGTAGGGTGCAGGGCGAAGTCACCTCACTCTGCCCGTCAGTAACATGAAGGTAGCAGCACTCACCCACTTCAAAGGGGCCTGCAATTCTTAATCATTGTCAGCAAAAGACTTTCAGCTCCTTGGATGAAAGGCTATACAAGTGCAAAACATTAATGCTTTATAGCTGATGAGGGCAGATACATTCAAATACTAAGTGACTGCAGAAGCACACAGGTAGCATATGCTAATATGGTAGGCATCAAAAGGAAACCAGGCACTCTGCAATTTAAGAATGAATAAAACATGCAGTCAGTAGTTTTGCATCTTTGAAACTCATTATATATTAAAATAATGTTGTAGCCCTAGGCATGACAGCATCCTAAATAAATGGTGGCAGAATCTGCACTCTGTGGTGCCAAGATGTTTCGATTTACTAAGTGGGTAAAAGTGAAAAGGAGACTGAAGTAAAACTTTTAACAGCTCTATACCAAGAATCTTGTCAATGCATAAACTGCCTTGATGAAAAGAACCTACACCACTCCCAAAACAGCCATGAAAAGGGTACCATTCTGCTCTATAGTGCTAGCCTATAAACACCTGTAATGTGCATATGGGATGGTAAACTGGCAAGTTTGTGAGGTTGAATAAAACGATTGCTATATCTTAAAGTGAATCTCAGATGGCCTGCATACTGAGTGGCAGAACTGAGATGCAAGTAGAAAGAAGCACATGCCAGAAGGATGCTTTACTATTGAATGTCAAGTCTCCTCACTGCTTAAAACAAGAGACAGATTAAATGATATTCCATCATCAGCTTAAGCATTAACCCAAAAAGATAAGAAATTGGATCGATTCATTCACTAGGCAGAGACTGAATGGACTGGACAGAGGAATTAGACAGTGGCCTTCCTGAATCAATTCTGAATGATTTGCTTCAGTTCTTAAGAGTGCATTTAACCCCCTTTCCTCCTATTCGGCATCCACGTCTGGAAATTGTGTAGAAAGCATCTACATTTTCTGTAATGTGGCGAAGCCTCATATAATGAATGCATTTTGCTTTGAGATTGCAGTGGCTGCATAATACATGTGCACTTACACTGGAATTCCTTCCCCCACAGAATATCAAGATAAAAGGTATTTTTTGTGTTATCTCATTTTCTTTGGGGAACTGATTTCTTGTAACAAAAGTCAATGACCAAACAAAACAATGTACTTACTAATTCTCCATACATTTTGTAGACATTTAGCTAAAGATCTTTTTGCTTTATAAAGCTGTTTAGAACTCAGTAAACCTCTGCTGGGGTGTAAGGGGAGACAGACACCTGAACTAACTCTCTTAACTTCAGTCATTGTGGGTGCTATCCTTTATCTTAAGTAGGGTTTACCACCTACGTTTACATTCCCTTCCAGTTTTAGTCCAAATTCAGCAAATATTTACATGCCTGGGTTACTTGACTCACATGAGTAATCTTATTGATCTCAGTGGAGTTGTACATATGGATAAAGCCATTTGCAGATGCAAACAGGATGCACCCTTAAGCCTGAATTTCAACTAGTGGTTGGAAACTAAAATGAGCATAGCAGCCTCTCATAGCATTTGAAATGAGATGATTGAATTTGATTTTTAATCAGTTCCATACACAAAACACAGGGGGAAAAAAAGCAGAAACTTTTATACTAGCAGCCTTCTTGCTTTCATTTTTTTTTTCTACAATTTTGTAGCTGAAATTTCCAAATTAAGAAATATTATTCCAAATTCCATCCATGTGTTTCATAAATAATGTATTCTGTTCTGTATGAGACTTATTTAGACTGCTAAAGCTCTCATTAATATTTATCTCCTTTTCTTCTTTTTTCCCCCAGAAACTTCATACTGAACTTTTCAGTGTTTTAAAGGAGCAACAGTTAAACAGATATGAGAAATTTGTCAAAAGTCCAGATCAACAAAGCTGGCCTGACAGCCTCCACAGTCCCATCTTCAGCAGTCCTGTGTCACATTGCACTGAACCTGGACTCAAGGCCCGTGTCTCACACCCTAAGAAGTGCTGGTGGGGGAAGTGTGGTGATGGGGGACGTACATGAACTTACCTGGCTGAATCATTCCCTGCAAATTATTTGGCTCTCACAATGAGTAGTGAAAGTTAAAGATAAAAATCAAACATCAGGTAGATTATGATCTGAGTTAGATTTCAGTGGCAGTAAGAAGGAAGGATCTGTCCGAGGGCACTCTTGATGGTATATAATGTTCAGACTGAGTGAAATTGAAAGTGTTGTTTTACTACTCGGTTCAGGCTGTGTTTAGTGCAGTGTTTAGGATGAAATAGTATCAGACTCCAGCATGGAATTGTGAAAGTCCATTTTTTGTTTATACTTTTATATATTAATAATATATACATATATATTTTAACATCTAACATGACATCTTTATGGAATTACCTTAATAATAACATAGAATGCATTACTGTAATAGTACCAAAGTCAGCACCACACTACTGGTCCCGCTGGCTTCATGTATAGTAAGCATAGCAAGAGTTTACAGTATAAGAAAGCAAAGAGAATGTTATCCCTCATTCTACAGATAGAGAATTGAAGCACACAGAGATAAGAGATTAGCCAAGGGTCATGCAAAACTGATAACTCAGACCTCTCAAGCCAGGCCTTAAGGTCAAGCCCATCCTCCTGTCTAATGAGATGTTACTGCAAAGCCTATCATTTGTTTTCTTAAAGTGGGCTGCCAAACCAGACAGTTAAAACAGGCTTGAAAATTCAGTACTACAGAGCTATTTTCTTAATAGTAGTTTTCCTAAAATACCCGCTTACAGTATTATAAATAGAGCATAAAAATAGACCATTGAAAAGAAACCTTTGTTTGGTCAGCCCGAGTGTTGTAGCACTCTATTCCTGTAATTTAAATGAATGGGATATTTGAATATAGCACTACAATGAATGAGGACTTCAAACAGAAAACAGGCTGTTCTTTTCAGCACTGGAGGTCATGAATACATTGAGCTTTTAGTCGGAGTTTTGTTCTTAAAAATACATGCTTCACATCTGCCTTTGACATCTGCAGAAATTACCTACCTACAGATAAAGGAAAATGTGGTAGCCCTTTCATTAGCATAACTAAAACAACCTGAAAACAAAACATACCCAGTCACTGCACTAGACTTGAAATGACAACATTTTTTATAAAATATAAAGACAATCAAAGATCAGAAGTGTTGTGGTTTAAATCAGGTATTACAATTTTTTTTCTTACATGAGATAGTTTCTAATTAATGAAAGAACAGCAATCAAAGAAACTGGATAGTTGAAACTTTCTGATCAGTGTGTATCTGTAACTCCTTATGTTTAAGAATTTGAAGCCTCATTTGAATTAATACTGGCAGAGTTTAACAGGAGTTAAAAATTTCTCTACATGAAAAAACTTTTAAGTGTAACATTAGACCTGGTCCTGGAGTTGTGTAAAACCATCCTAAAAGATGGTCAAACTTATCTTAACCAAAAAGCAGTCCTGCAGGTAAACCTTTGGAATCTTGAAAAAACCCGTTTCCCAAAGGGGCATTCTACCACTTATAGATATATTTTTAATTATTTATTTAACTTGGCTTTGATATGTATCCTTGGCTATCTCTGTTTAGAAGTACAGCTAAAGAGTGTGAGAAAGCAAGAAATTTGAATAGTAGATATTTTACAGTTATGTCTTATGAATGAGTATATGGATCTATCATGGCACTGGATCTTTTATGTAACCACAATTATCCAATTAACTTTGATAAAACCATAAAAAATACATAATGTATCTACCAGAAAGCTATAAATGCATGTTTGTTCACAGAAGGAAAAATAAAACCGCACTCTAGGAAGCCCACTGTCAGTCTACCAAATTATTCTAAATACCTGTTCTTTAAAAGCATTCTGATACCATAAAATGTGCTTTGAAAAAGGCATTGATTGTGAACTTTGACAGATATGTTTATCAACTAGCTGGTTGATTGTATATTTTGTAAAAAGATAGTATGCATTTCAAAATATATTGTATTTGAAATAAATTTTGTACACTCCTCAAAGTCTGTATTCTTCAGCTGTCAAAGGCAATGCATCTAAAGAAAATTGAGAACTTGCCTATTTTCCCTGTGGATTCATATAAAATCAGTGTTTGAAAACTTTTTCCTCAATTTCTGACAGAAATAAATGATAGTTAATCATGGAAAAATTTTCCTGACAATTTCTGTCTTTCTAAAACTGCTAAGGTCTGATCCAAGCCAGACTTGCATTTGACTTTGTTGAAACAACTATCTGTTTCCATTGTACGTGCAGAACATGAGGCTGGTGGTAAGAAAGGCTTTGCATGGTGATGGTGGGATCACATCTACAAACGTGAAGCAGCATTTGGACACAGTGCTGCAACAGCCAAACTGGCTGAGCTCGCCCTGGGCATGCACCAGTGTACGCATGAAGGCAGCTCACACAGGAACTCAAAGTCAGAATGGATGTTTGCATGGGTGCAATCTAACATGACTTGTTCCCAAGACAGATTAAGACCTCAAATTCTGGAAGGCAAAACGTTGAGTTTCTACAACATTGAATTAACTCCTTGTCTTGTACATAGCTGTGATAGCAGAAAAATGAAAACTTAATTTGAAAGTACATTTCATTAAGTCCCATAACAGCAGGTCAGCAGGAAACAGAGGTAAATGCAAGGCTTTGGTGAGAAACAGCAGTTTAGCATGTTCCCAAAGGATAATAAACAATTCACCTCTTCCCTTTCCAGTATGGAAAAAAGGAAATTATAGGAGAATAAAGACTGGAAATATTTCCGTTACGCCACATACACGCTATAAATATCTGAGTGTCTACACAAAGCCAAATTTCGCAAAGGGTCACAGAAGATTTAAATTGACATCAATCAGGAGAAACATTAGTATGGCAAATAAGTATCAAATGTTTGACTGTCAGAGTACAATTAGCCTACTGCTCTCTTACTACTTGCTCTTCTACTGGCCTTTCTCCTTCCTCCTAGTGATCAGCTGCAAAATATTCGTGCAAAGCAGGAAACACTCCAACAGCACAAACAGGGCAACATGGCTTTTAGAAAGAAAGCCTAAAAGCCTAATTCATTCCAAGGCTGAAGCTGTTTTGCCATGTCTCAAGTTACCTGTTCAGACTGCTGTCTGCCCAAGTCTCTTGCTGCAGTCTTGTTTTTTACGTTAAGAATGACTTCTAGTAGAGCAAGCCTCCTAACTACATGTTAGTTACTTACATGTTAGTGTAGAACCTTAAAGCAGAAAAATTCTGTTAATATCTTTTACACTCAGTGATTTCCCTCATGAAGTGAAATACTGGAGTGTTTCTACAGAATATCCACTATGAGCAACTGAATATCCACTAATACCATCTGAGAGTTTTCCCTCATGTAAGATGTATGTTCACAAGAGATCATTGCACCTTTTCTTTCACATGTACAGAATATTTAGCACAGTTCAGCATTTCATCTAAAAATTATTAAAAACCCACATTGTGAACATTTTTCAGGCAACCCAATAGATTCCTCAGGTGGTACAAAATACTTCTTTTCTCAGACCTAAAAAACACACATATTCGTTTTCTACAGAAATAAAAAGCTACTGGGGTAGCACTGAATAATAAAAAAGTGGATAAAATAACCATACATTATTTTTTTTTATTTTAAGGTACAGTTGTGACATATATTAGGAAGCATTCCTTCACTTTCATTCTTGCTGCCCCAGCTGCAATCCAGCAGATTTTACCAAGCCCTGCAAATATGGATTCATTTCAGCAGCTGTAGTTGTCGGAGTCTGGAATTATGAGAAATATTTCTTTGCATGTTTAAGAGATTTTAAGATCTCTGACATACAGTGTTTTTAACCTTTGTTCAAGGAAAATGGCCTTTTATTTAGGCTCTGGAATGAAGCAGAGTTTTCAAGAGTGTAGGTAGAATAGTGTGTAGTTTTATCACAGGGTGAGAATTTTAGATATATAGGTTTTTAGGATGGTAAGCAGGTGAAGACAAGATGGAGGAACCACATGGCTTTTGGGCTTCCTCTCTTCCTCATCTGCCTCCATGTCCTGCAGTGAGGTGGCACATTATAGTTGGCTTAGAATAGTTGGAAGTTAACTTTCTAACAAAGATAATAGTTATTGGAGAAGTATTATAAATACTGATTTCATGGATTGTAGTATAAATGTCCACACCACCCTGAGGGCAGTAGTATTTCATATTTGGTATTCGGGGTATTTGTGCTGTGGACTGGCCTGCAGAAAGAGCTCTATATTGATAAGAAAGAATAAACTATGAAGAAAACATAAGAAGAGACAGCTTGCGACCTGTTTCTTTGATCTCTGGCTGGGGAAACAAAATTGTACGTTCTCGGGTCCAGGAAAAACCACTGGATGGCAGAGACACACAAAAATATTTTTTCTAAACCCAAGATGTAGTTACACGAAGAGTATCACTTCAGCTGTTCAGTCACAGGTTTGTGGGTTTGCCACACCTCACCAGAGCAGAGCTGTGTTGGTGGCTAGCAAAGCAGTGCTTTGCAGCAGAGCACGTACAAACCTCCGTGCTCACAGAGCAGTACCTTTCCCAGCCCCTAGAATTTGAACCAATGCTCCAGTGTTTGCAGTGTGCACAGCACACCGTGGCTTTTCCTTCAGACAGTACAGCCCAGCACACCGGCAGGTGCTGGCACTGCAGGCTGCAACACTGTGGAGGGACAGCACCGGCCCGCCCAGCACCCAACCTTGCAGCAGCAGAGAGGGGGCGATAAGCAGGATACAGCAGCACCAGAACAATTAGGACTCATTGTTCAATTTAGCACTGCGGAACGTCAGACACAGCAAGGACACGGCTGAGCTCCATCCCCCTCGCACAGCAGCAGCCATTCCCGCCTCCCACGTGGCTTTTTCAAGCAGCTGATTGCACACAGGGCCCCTGAGCAGCTCTGCAGCGCCCTTCTGCAGCACTGTGAGCTCGGCCACGGGCAGGGTGGTGGCCAAGAGGAGGCAGGTGGCCAGGCCTGCAGCAGCATACACCATGTACTGGGACAGGCAGCACAGGGGAACTGGGGGCTGGGAGCACTTCTGCCTCCAAACAAGGCTGGCCTTGGCCCATCCGCTACAGACAAGGGGCTCGGGGCTGCCACACACAAGCAGCAGCTCCTACTTAGCAATTGACTGTAGCTCTACCACGGCCAGAGGTTCGAGTGTTCAGGGTGAGTAGGAAAGATAGACAGCTTCTGGTTGGAGCCCATACCAATGTGTGAAAAGCCTCCACCCTGCCCAAAGAAAAAGCTTCAAGATACGAAGAAAACAAGATAGGTTTGAGAGTACAATAAAGATATAAAACTGGGGCAAGGGGTAGGTGGTTATCATTTGTTATCACTTGTGTACTTAGGAAAGGTAACATTTAAAGGACAGAAGATGTACACGTGTGCACGTAGCAAGCCATACTTGCTTTTCTTTCCAGCTACCATGTTCCACAGAAAGCAACACTACTGGTTAATCCAAGATTTACCTTGAGCAGTCAAAGAGGAAGGCTTGAGGAATGACTCAAAACAAAGGAAAGCCGTTCTGCTACACTATGCAGCCTCCTTCTTAATGTTGGAAAGAAACATAAGAGGGATGTCTGAAGCATGATGGAAAAAACATTACCCAGAAAGAGGAAAAAAACTAAACTTAAAGCTTCAAAACAAGTGCACAGCTATCCTTGCTTGGCTAGTTTTAAGTGCCAACACTGCTGTGAGAACTTCAGCATAGCAGAAAAATCTGCACAGACTGCCTGTTGGAACAAGATATGCATTAGCTTGGAAATAACAGAATTCACACTCTTCCTTGGTTGCATTTATTGTGCATGAACTTCACAGTCACATTTTACTGCTTTTCATGGAAATTATATAAATTGACATACACAATCACATCAAAACTGAGTTCTAAAAACAAATAACTTTATTCCTTACATGTATACTATAAAATTCTTGCTGCATTTTCAAGAAACAACAATTAAGGAGAACAGTCTAGTGTTGGATAGCAGCAAAACCTCCAATACTCATTGTTTTCCTTTGAATGAGACAACCCCCATATTTGTTGCACACTATACTGTCTAGGTACTTCTAAAGTTGTGCCCTAACACCAAAGCAGGATGAATTCATTTTCCTTTCTTATATTCAACTACAAGACCACTCCTCTTGAGAGTCTTCTTCCCAGTTTGGATTAGTGATCACCCTATCCCCACAGAGGTATTGGCTTTTAAAATAATTCTTTGTCTACACTGGTAGACAAAATAGTACCCAGAGCAAAATGTTTCTTTCACCAGCCTTAATTCACCAAAAACTAAAACCAAGAATTCTTGTTTCTTCAACTTCTAAAAGACCTTTCTGTCTTCTGCTGTTTTCCACTTCCCCACATACACCATTTCAGCTTTTGAATCAAGATGCTGACTTTTTTGAAGGGCCAAAGTGAAGAGCAAGTACGTAACAGGCATTTTTGACAGCATCTTTAAAAGCATTCAACACAATGGAAAAGCTATTGCTCAAGTATTTTTGCTTTGTTAGTTCAGTTGGCAGAGTAGCAGTCTCTTTATTAAAACAAACTCCTAGTAATGGGAGTTTGCCATTCATCCATCAGCCCTGAGGATGGATCCCTCTTAAAGATTTTTAAAGCCAGAATTCTGAACAATTGCTTATCATTGCATGGTTTCTGTACCACAAACTTTTATGTGAGATGAACAGCTTTAGGGCACCCACCACTTTTTTATAACCCTAAGTTAGATGCCAAATTTCTCCACTTACCTGATAAAGGAGAAAAGGAAACATCTAGAAAACAAGTATCTGTACTATATTACTGAAGTACACCACCTCTATAAGAAGCAAAGGGAATCAGTGACAGAACACATCTTATCTCAGCTTCAGCAATAGAAACTGCATAGACATCCCTTGGAAAGTTAGATTTTTCTAGAGAAAAAATTTGTACTGCAGAAATATAAAATACTTTGGTAGCCTGAAGCTTAAAGGTTACACAGCAGTACAAAAAAATAGCAACAACTGGGCAAAGTGAAACCATTAACTCAGGTCCAACTTGAACTTATGAGGAATTAAAAATCTTTGAAGCTGAAGAACTTTCTTCCAGAACTGATGATTTGGAGAGAGCTAGAGTGTCCAGTTATAATAGGTTTATAGTGTATGCAGAGCTTATCCTTCCAGCTTAACTTCTATTTCAAAAGGTGAAAGATGATTGAAGAGTCACATCTGTACAATTCAGTCTGGATATTACATTACTTCACGTTCCCCTCCAAAGCTCCAGCAGCAGTTTTCCAAATGCTCTTAAGTTTTGGTTTGCTGAGATGTTAACGCCAACAGTCTCTTGCTGAGCAGTGCATTGTGTCGCTGAAGGTACTCTATTACATCTCCTTGCTTCTCAACTATCTCTTCTAAGCTGGAATTTTCCCTTAAAGTAACAAAAGTTAACATGGATTTCAATAAATGACAGCAGCCTTTTAACATGTGAAGCATCAGAGACAATTAACACAGTTGTTTCCTTCAATTTCACTTTTGCTGGAATCAACTAATTTTTGAGGGAAGAGGCAATCTACACCACCTATGTGTCTAATTCTATTTTGCATAAGAAGGTAGGAAGAGGAAGTTTGGTTAAACTTCATGCCACATATACATACACACAACTGAGCTACATATTTCCTGCTAGACAGTTACAGAGTGAGGATCTTACTGTTTAAGAAACCAAGACAGATAACATGCTGGAATTATAGTAAGAACCATGGAACCTTTCCCACACATTAGGAGGCTTATTTTGAGCAGCCATACTATTGTTGTTCAGCTGAGGGAGATCATAAGCTGTTTAAGACAGCAATCTCTTGATTAACCTGGAGTAGCATATACTATATTCTACTATATACAGCAATATCTGTCACATACCATGACAGGATCAGTACCAAAAAGTTATCTATTTCAGATCTCGTGTACAACTACCCTCCCCCCTTAAAATATATCCAGCTTTCAGATGTCTCTCATTTTAACTCCAATAGTAACACTGCAACATTTAAATAAAGCTCACTTAACTGAGGGGAAAAAAAAGTACAGAATTTTGTCAAATCAAATTAGGAATTTTTTTTTAAGATACAGCAAGATGACATACCAATGCCCTGAGTGTAGTATACTCTTTCCTTACATGTTTCTTCTCAGCTGACTTGGGAATCTGCCCTCTTAGTACACTTGTGAGCAACTTAGAGCTGAGGAGTACTCAGCATTTTGTAGAGGAATACTGCCCAGTTCATAGTTTGTAGAAAGTGCTGAGTAGGATACTGACTGGAAAAAAAGCTCAGGTCCAACTAAAAACTGTACTGCAGCTAAACTGGGAAATCTAAAGAACTCAAGTTTTGTAAACAGAAAACTTGCAACCTTAACAAGTTAATGTGTGCTACCAACTTAAGGCTTCTGACCAGTAGCTTAGGTTGCAAGAGGTCATGATATTCAAAAAACATTCTTATAACAAGGTCAACTGAAGGGCTGACAGGATTCACTTTTCAATAGACGTTAACTCCCAAGGGAAAGAGAGGCAGCATTGTATAGAGCTAAATTAAAATAACGATTTTGCAATCAGTTCTCACAGGAAGTTTGCACTCCTTAATCAAAAATAAGCAGAGTCTTTTCCTCAACTGGTCATTGTTACAGACACATTCCCTGGGCATTTGAGAATTTCTCAGGGGAGAAGATGAATGAGAAAGAAATGAGGTCCACCATGCAATCACTATGGTTTTTATATCAAAATGGAAGTCAGACATCGTATCAAAATTCAAGACAACTCTAAATCCTTCCTGTATCCTGGACATCTACTTCCAAGTTCCATAAAAGCATGTGCATGCTGCGTTTGTGATACCAGGGGAAGTCCCAAAGTATTAGTCATCTCTCATTAGTCAACTTTTCATGAAAGCAACACACATTGAAGCAAGTCATAGTATATTAGAAAATCTCAAATTCAATTCTTATACAGAAATCCATGTTACTTTCAATTACTAGTTTTTATTAAGTCATACCAGACTGATTTCAGCAACTGGAAAATGTTTGAGCAGTTGGCAGGTACACAAAGAACGAATAAAAAAATAAGTCTCAGTGCCTGAGACAGTTTCAGTTACTGTTGGACAGCTTCTACTATGACTGAGACCTTCCTTACCCCTTAAGTGCCCTCCACACCTTAAAAGTTCCATCCCAAACTCAAAATGCATTCCAAATCCATTACTAGAATTTCATGTCCAACTGCTGGCACAAAACAGAGCTACTAAGTTTTCTTCTTTGTTTATCAACTGCCCACAATGTATTTCCATCCCCAAAAAAACTGGCTGAAGCAGCTAGCCTTCTGTAGGCCTATTTTAAGTAAGAGTGTAAGACAACAGTATCTATCCTCAAACCCCTCAAACTCAATTATTTCAGTTAATAAAATTAACTAAACCAGATTAAGCACACCTATTTATATTAAAGATGCATGTAACCAGTCATAAATGGTCAAATCACCTCCACTCTTATGTTTGAGGATTTCTGTATCATAGTAAATTGTCACTTTGGAGAAAGTCCAAAACTGCTGCATCTCATCTTCATCTGTGCATCTAAAATGGGAGGCTTATGCATAGTTCCTTCAGAGCTGTTATTCCCCCACCTCTGGTTTAGCTGACAGGTTTAAGATTGCATGGAAGTCTACAGTAAATCATGCAATTCCATTTATGTGACCTATATACCATGGCTGAACACGTGAATTCTTACCTTGAATACAGAATTCTTACCTGAATCCAACTTCTGAGGTAATGTGACTAGGGTAGGCATACATCTTTTCTTCTTCAATTATGTCAGGTCTTGGCTTGGCACGATTGAAGTTGCTTATTTTCACTGCAAGAAAGCTTTATCAATTAGTTGGAAAATGGGAAAAAAAAACAAAAAAAAGCTTAACTTAAAAAAAGCTTAACAGAGTTCAAGTTAGAAAAATCTGTAACAATGATCCTAAGATTATTTTAGGACAGGAGATGGAAAGGCAATATAAAGGAATCTGAGACACAAGAAAGCAAAAGCAGAATCTACTTCTATTCATTCCTGTAATTGCTTTGATTATAAGTCAGTGATAGTTTGCCAAGTTGATTTATTCGCTGGTTCACTTTTTCTGTTCCCCTCAGTCCTGCTGCTTAAAAGACCTGAATGGGGAAGCTTGAACATACTGCTTAACATCTGCAAAGTTTAATCTGCCACCTAAGAGAGGGTGGAACCTTAGTTGCCTTTTACAGGACACCAAGACTCAGTCTCCAAGTTCAGACAAAACTAAGCAACATGCCATAAACCAATTGTAAGAAGTTTTGTACTGGTAGCTGGTTCAGAACTTCTATCTTAAGCTCTTCAATAAATACTAGTTTAAATTGACTAGCTGCAGTGAAGCAGCAACCTACTCAGACTAGGACAGACTTGCTACAGAAAGACATTGTGAACCTAGCAGTCTTGGCTATCAAACCCAGAAATCATTCCTGGGCACCTGTGAATAAAGTTTAAGGCTAAATTTAACGGACGTAGAACGGGGACGGGTGGGAAAAGTTGTAGGCACCCTCTGTATTATTTCAAAAAGGAAGCTGAAAATATTTAAAGCCATTCAATGTCAGATCCTGATTCAGAGAAAATATCAAAATATCCAGGGTATGTATTCTGGACTCTGCAGTTAGGGCTGCTTGTGAAACAATACATCTAATGCCATAAAAAACATTACAGTGCAGCTCTGTGAGAAATCCGCACTATGGCAGGAGAGAAAGAGTGTCCTTACAAGTCAGTACTATGATGGGGTTTATTACAGGCCACCCTGCTAAAACAATGCTAAGACCCTCCAGAGGTTAACTACAAGTTAGGCTCAAAGGTTAGTTATTTCTATGATGGTATTTCTCTACAAATAAAACCACAAAGGAATGGATGTGGAATTCTCAACATGTGTTGTTTGTGGGAATGTTGGTCTTTTATTCAAGTGATATTAGAAGTATGTGAGAAAGTAATTAAATACATATATTTAGTAAGTCTTTTAAAGCTTACTCCCTATCCTAGCAGTAAAAATCTTAGAATAGTAAGCTGACATTTAGAGCTGTCTATATCATACTTCATTCCATGCACTTTTACCTCACTTGAACGATTTATATATGTCAAGTCTATTATAGGTCAATCACAGCAATTCCTCGAAGATTTCTGAATCTCTGCCTCTGCATCCTACTGCTATATACACACACTGCTGCATGGAGATAATTTTAAGGAAGGCAGTAGTCCTTCACAGGACACTGTCTATCACAATTCATAAGCAGCTGCAACAAGCAGGAGGAAGCATCCAGAATTACAATCAGGTATTCCTGATTTGTGAGACAGAATTATTTAACAGGAAATAACTCAGGTACATGAACCTTCTACAGATAAGCATTTATGTCTCATTCTAATAGTTAAATAATTATTTCACTGTGAAGAAACAATATGTTTCTTCAAATGTGAACAAATGTGAACTGGTGCTGCCTTCTCTCCAAAACTAGAAGTAACATTCTAATACAAAAAAGGGCAGACCAGTAGTTTTTAGTGTAAATTTACCTTAGTCTCCCTATTGTTGCTCAGATGATACTATCTTAGCAGTATCTGCTGGGTGCTTGCCTTGAAGAGAGGAATTCTAAACCTCAACAGAGGGCTGCCCTTAAAACTGTCCCATAAAAGAAACTTCATGTTTCTACCCAGTCACATATTCTGCTCTGTCTGAGAAAAAAACCCATCTGAATGTCATTATTACCACAGATTCTCAGGGAATTTTCAAAATTAGCCAAATACATTTGTTTTGCCTCAGTACAGCCTTAATTTGATACTAAAATGTTGAAAAACCTTAAAAACCACCACTACAGATAAGACATGCAAGCAGTCTCTCAGCTTACCTTAACAAGCATTGGGATGGAAAACGAGAAAACAAATTACACTACCCACTGGAAAAAGCAGCCTAGGGTAACTATAACTCTTCCTCATCTTGCAGCGGGTGTCACATAAAAATTAACCTTAGTTTTGTACACCAAGCTTTAGAAAATGCTTTAGAAACTTTATGTTGATTTGGGGCTGCTCAGGAAATAGATGGCTGTTGGTAGAACACACTGCCTTACTCCTTCCTAGCAATGCAACTCTTCCCCTTCATTCCAGGATTCACTGGACTATTCTTCAAGCCTCTTTGAGCTGGAAAGCACAACACTGCACCCCACAACTTCCTTGTATACACTGCTTAATGAATTTGAAGGTCAAGGGAATTGGCACAGTACAAGTCTGAAAACAATACCCTTTTGGTGACAAATAAGCAGAAAAATAGTTTGAGACTTCTTACAGAAGTACAGGCTCAGACCTTACTACTGAGCAGGTCATCTTCCTTGCATTTACCCTTTTTGGTCAAGGTAAGAGTCATACAATGTAGCTCTTTGAGCTCCAGCAGGCCTCAGGGCTAGAAATAGCATTTCTCTGGAATTCCTAACATTCTATTAAAGTTTTACAATTTATCTCTTATTTCCTGAGTTTCCCAGGAAAGTAAGTATGCGTATGCAAAGAAGGGATGATCTCCAGCATTCTTGGAATAGTTTTCTAGGACTGCCATGATTGCATTCCCTCATCACTGCCTTTATTCTCCTAGAGGACAGTCAGTCTACTTGAGCTATGCTGGGCCATTGAGGGGAAAGCCAGACAAGCCTGCAACATTTAGGCTTCTGCACACTTGTAAGACAAAAGACACAGTTTAGGGCTGGGACCTTATTTCTTGGCTCATTTTCTATGCTGTTGCAGGAGAGTAAAGAATAGGTTTTACATCCTGGATGAACAAGCTACTTGGCAGTATTTCTCTGTGTGCCATTGCATTACTGTGAACACACCAAAGTTTTCTTTTAAGTATTTATTTATCAACATTTTAGATAGTTTTGCAAAGTTTAAAGGCAAGTGTTTTATCAAGTCGTATCAAGTTACACCAAACATAAAGCAGACAACCTTACAAACCAACAGTGATAGCACAAAGAAAAGCCTCACAGTTTTATAAAGCACTACTGTCTTTTGATATAGAGCTGTCTTTTGATATGATCACAGCTTCCAAAACCCACACATCTTTTAAATATTCATTAGAAGGAATCTTCCATTTTAGTGTCAAAGAGAAACTGGAGCCCTTGGCATGAGACCAGGGAAAGAGGAAGAGGCTGGATAAGCCACAGTCACACTGTCAGGTATGCAAACCCCAAATGTAAAGCCCATAGGCAGTTGTGACTAAGCCAGCCAACCCTTAGTGCTTCACAGCTTGTGGTGCATGCATTTGAGAAACACAGATAAACAGACAAACCTGTTCACAGCACACTTTTTAAAACAATTAGGCATTTATTGCCACTTCACTGGATTAACAGCTTTGAGATAACATGGAGCTTTCATTTAGCAGCCCTTGGAACCAAAGCAAGCCTGACAACCTTTCCCAATTTGTTTTGGATTTGCCTTAGTTCTCCTACCAGCACAGAATGGTTTCTTATTTATAATGGTAGTTAACCGCCTTGGGGTACCCCAAGTGAACTACCGTGAGGACAAGCAAAACAGTTGAGTACCAGCTATAATGAATGTCACACAAGAAGGCAAAGACTGCCTCTCTCACCTGTGTAAATCACTAAGCATGTCAGGGAACTAATCATCTCCAGGCTCAGGACTCCCAGGATAAGATACAGGTACACTTTGCTGTGATCAGGAAAGGAATGCTGCACTGACAGAACCAAGAGTAGGGCTGTATTACCTAGAAAACAAATGTTATATTTTACAGATTTACTGATTTTATTATCTACAGAAAATAAGTTCATGCTATCTCATCCCCAGTATCTGCACTAGGCTGCAACATTTCAGTAATGCTTTTCCATTTCATACCCTTCAGGTAATTTCCTTAATATGCAAGCTTATAACTAACTGCTGGTAGCAAAATGAGGTTTCTTTTCAGCCTTTGCCTGTAGCACTAGACACTTATGAGTTTTCTTATAGATTCTTCTGACTTAAAAAACAAGAGTGGAAGAAACACACTAGAAATACCTAAAATAGGTACATGGGCTTAAGCAGTTTCTGGCTTTGTTGATGCTATCCATCTTAACCATTCTTTCATTTCCTAAGAGACCACATCAGTCAGCTGACAATGAGGCAGTATTTTCCTTTAAGTAGTGGATTTCAAATATATTTAAATGAGGCTAACAGAGGAAAAAAACCCAAAACTAAACAACTTCCTCTCAAAGCCTACTTGCAAGGCTTCCACTTGCTCAGCTATTACTGTAATACTTGAACAACACCGAAAGTTAAATTGAAATGAGTACAATTAGTCAAGGAGGAAAAATACTGAGTTACAGGTCTAAAAATCTTTTCTGATACTGAGCGTGAAGTGTTCTCATCCTTCCTGTAAAAATGTTTATAACAAGTGTCTGGATAAAGAACTAAATTTATAAAGAGCATTAATGTAGCTAGGGAACTGTGCAGTTCTTTCCTACTGTGTCAGTCAAGTGAAGGAAGTGGTATCAGCAGTCATTACCATGGCAGGAAGCTTGCAGTAATTTAAAGAACTACCTTCTGAACAACAGATGATCAAAATTCTACAGCACACACCTGACTGCATCTGAACATTCACAAATGCCCAGAGTTTGTCTAGTAGGGAGAAGTGGCCTCCATCTAAGACTGAAAGCATGGCTAAGTATTGCCGATTACACTGCAACAGGCAGAAATAATCCTTTCACATCATTAAGCCTCCTGTAGCCTGCTTTTGTCACTGCACTCCAAACACTTGTACATCTTCAGAGCTCTATCTAGTGGCTAGAGCCTGAAGTGCTGCGCATTGATCAAGCTCACTAGCTCTTTTAGGGACTATGTGGAAAGAAAGCTAGGTTTTTATACAGAACAGGACCATTTCACTTATTAATTCTGGTGAAAAAAAGATCTACTTCAGGAGGAAGGCAGAATTATAAGAGGCAAAAATACTGTAAAAGCCATCACTCTACCCTTTTCCACTGCTATTTGTGGGAAAAATCCCCTTAAGCTAGATGGATTTCAGATTTGAAAGTGATTTGTAGAAAAGCTTCATCAGTTAATTGTACCAACACTTTACAAATAAACTTGCCAGAGATGTAACTTAAAATTGTAGTTAAATCACTCCTATATGCTACCTTTCATCCACAGAAAGTAGAAAAAGGCAGCCATATAGAGCTGAATGTTACAGATCCTCAGTGAACGTCACAAAATTGGTTATTTCTCTGAATTCAGACAGCTGTTGGGCAACAAGCAATTCATCTGTTTCTATGTGGATTGCTGAGCTTGAAAAGAGAAGTGCAGCAAGCACACTTCCTGGAAGGACTATCAGTCCTACAACATATCCAACCAGACGAATATGCAAATCAAGACCACTAGCAGTAGAACACAGACCTTGCTGACTGAATATTTCATGGCTGAAGACTAAATGCTAATGACTAAATGTTTTACTCAGCCTCACAGTTGTGAGTATCTTTGCACTACGAACAGTTCCTTACAACCTGCATCTGGCAGACCAGAAAGATCAGTACAGAAGTTCATCTGACTACAATTTGTAAGTGCTCATAGGCAGGCTTGTAAAAGTTCATAATATATAACACATAATTATATATCAACTGTTCAGTCTTTTATTGTGTCACAGTTTAAAGCTTTAGAAGAAAAAATGGCAAGTTGACTTCACCTGTGGCATGTATCAGCAGTGGAAGCCTTTTCAGATGCCTTGTTGATCGGTATATGGAGAAGTAACCTCTTCTTCTGACTCTGCTGTGGTGGTGCTGGACGTATCGCTCAAAAAAGACATGCAGAACCCACAGAATTACTTTTGCAATTATTATGACAGTCTGCACTTTAAGTGGGTGAGTGTAGTTTCCAGGGCACTTATCTTGGTTTGGATTGGGGTAAGAACAAAACATAGCTGCTAAAAATGTTAGAACAACAAAAGCAACCTGGAAGAGAAAGAGAGAAAAATCTTTAAAGTCAACATTTAGTTATACATATATATGAAAAAAAACCCTGAAACACAAATCCATGATTATGTAGTTAATTCATTATTTTCTGAATGCATTAATGTTTTCTTAATGCATTACTTTCTGAATTGATTTTATTAGTTTGTTGGAGTTCTCCCACTCCCACATGTCCCTCCCCTGATACGCAAGGCCTTTTCAGAAGTCCTTGTTAAGAAGAAGGCAAACTGAACTCTTGGTGTTTCTCTTTCTCCAGGTTGTTTATTATTTTGTTATCAGCAATTTCTGCACACCAGGCTTTACACCAGCTTGACACATGGGAGAAAAGGCACCAAAAGGCCTCAAACACACAGAATCAAGGTTCTCTTAAAGATAATTCACTCAATTATCACCAAGAACATACATTATTTCTACTTTCCTACAAATAATCAACTAAATTTCTATTCACATAACACTATACTGCAGCAAATTTTGACCAATTGTCCTGTGTCCCCAACACTGCAGAATATGGAGTAGATGAAGGAGAAAGAAGCCTAAAAACGACAAGGATCCTCCATCTTGTCTTCATCTACTTACCAGCCTAACAAACCCCAAAATCTAAAATTCTCACCCTGTGATAAATTACATATTATGCTACTATCTAATTTACATTCTTGACAGTTCTGCTACATCCCAGAGCCTAGGAAGCCCTTTCCATGGACCAAGGTTAAAAGTAGTATTTGACAAAGGGTTTGTATCCTTTAAAATATGCAGAGAAACATTGTCTGCCTTCTGGGTTCCAACATAGTTGAAGTAATATATAAAACATTAGACACTTGCTGCAACCACTATGGAAACATACAGATGACTGAAATTGCTAAGTAGCAAGACTGACTTCCAGGAAGGCAACCAGTCTCCCCCAGAACTGAACTGGCAATTGTCACCCTTCCCAGAATTTCTACTAAATCAATTTCACCATTCCTTGAGTCTTCACAACTAATTTATTTCATTTCTGGGCCCTCCTTACTGTGCCTTTTTACTTTAAGGAAGACTTGATTTATGCTCCTATAAAAGAGAAATCACATCTTTTTAGACTCACTCAATTACACTTCATTCAATTACACTTAATGCTGCTCTGTGGGACAGGCTCTTATCTTATTGGTACAGTCTACGTTTCCTTAAATTGACATTTCCTAAGTGAAAATCAACGCTTCCCTACAGCCACTGACGATCATCTCCACGCTGACAGTAGAAAAGTGAATCATCATAGTAAATGAAAATGAATTATTAACACTGGGTAGGCATCTTTGCCATTTGGTAATCATTCTTCAGTATATTTACCATCAGATTTTTCCATTTTACCTTTTTATTTATATCAGAAAAACCAGATAGATTGTGTACATAGTCAGATGGTATATATACTTATCCTTTCAGACTACTGCCATTATGCCATAACTTTTCCTGTCTTCTAGACATCTCCCCAAATTTTCAGAATCAGCAGTAAGCATCAGAAGTCTTTTGGCCAATTAGAAAGCAAAGCCATGAATTCCTATTGCCTGTAGTACATGTGTACACACAGGGCTTTCTTAATATTGATAAAGTTTTGTCACAGAAGATATTTTCTCTACTGCATTCATTCACTGAACAAGAACAATATTATACTTTCTCATCCTGGTTCCTTCTACAGAACAGGAATATTTTTAAGACAGAACTGTAAAGAAAAACAACTTCTACCAATACAGAAATAAATGGAGAGCTACTAACAGACAAAGCATTAAAAAATCAATTTGCTTAGAGTCTACAAGTGAGTTCTAGTACACTTAGCTTAAAAAAGAATGTCTGATGTTCTGCATGTCATAACTGACAGAAACAGCACATCAGAACTAAAGACAGAGAAAAGTACCCAATTTTCATTTGCTGCCTTTGTTTCCCTACTTAGTTCTATGAGTATTTAAGATCCCACCACCCCCTTTCCACCTTCTTGAACTTTTATTTCCTATTTTTGTACTTTCTCAAGCAACACTGTCCACAGAAATTAACTTTTCAGAACCACTTAATTACTCCTGAGACAAACTGCCCTCAGCTTGCTCTGGTTGTGCCCAGAGTTAGCTAACTGGGGAGGGAGCAAGAAAGGGGAGTAATTTTCACACAACTGTCAATACCTAAAAAAGATAGGATAGAAGGTGGAAGGAAAGAGACCCAAACCAACTAGGAGTGTACCTCACATTATCCATAAAACCATTACTTCAAATACGTATTAAATACCATATAATCTTGAGATAGGTTAAGTTGCTAGATTAAGTAGTTAAATAATTCAGCTATTTTATTTGATCTGTTTACTGTTTGGTTCACCATATTACAATAGTGACACAATTAGTTCTACTCCTTCCAGGTGTTGGGAATGCATTTCAGTACAGAAAATGGCTATATTAAACTGATGCAAGCAGGAATGACCTAGCATTGCACCTCTACTAAACTATTACAGCAGTGTAAACAAGAGGAAACAGGAAGCTGGCATTTAGAGAGGTATTTATTAAATATGCTTTGCTTGCATTGTTGGGCAGTTCAATAATAGGTGCTTCATTCCCCACATATTTTTACATACAAAAAGTTATTCTTATTAACAGTAGTATTTAAGTTCAATTTAGCATATGTGCACACACACAGAGGATTAAGGAAAGACAGGATTAATAGTACACTTCACATTGCTCTCCAGCCTCCTGAAGGGAAGCTTTCAGAAAAGCAAGGCTTGGCAAAAGGAAAAGCATTCAAAATCCCAGTCCCACCACAGTCCAGCATATCCCACCCACTTTCCAGAGCTGTATGTAACTAGGCAGCTGCACCACAGCAGCTATTTTGCTACCTAACACCATTTCTTGGCACAGGAAGGCAGAGAAGAAATACTCCAAGTTACATACAAATTGCTTTAGAGATGCATTACAGCTCTACTGCATAATACTATGATGGCTTAACTTCTCCAGGACATTTACCCCTTTGGCAGGCTGTGCATCAGAAGCTAACCTGGCCTCTCTCCACGTTCCACAAGATTAAAGCATGTTTGCAGAAGCACAGGGGAAAGAAATTCAATCAGCTTGTTTTCCCTATCTGTCTTTTCAGTGAGAGAGACAGTGCCACTCAAGGTAGCAACTGTAATGCTGTTTTTTCAACAGAAAAGGATACTTATCCATTTTTCTCCAAGGACCAGCTGGTCACTGAAACAGGTTCAGCAATAGCAGTGAGACTTAGCCTGTGAAAACGTGAGTCTCCCACAGAAGTTTTCCCATTTGACCTACCCACACTTCCCTCCATTTGCAGGAGAGAGGAAAAGGTGGGAGGAAAATAGGCAGCAGTTTCCTAGAATCTGGGTGACTGATATTTGGCTGCATCAGTTATAGCAGTAGATAGCAAAGCCCCAAAGCCTGGCAGAAAAATAGTCACTGCTCTTTTACCAATAGCAGACTTTAAGTGCCTTCTATAAGAGAATGGCACAGAGTTCTTCTGGTAGGGGAGGAGAATAAGGGAATAAGGGTGGATATATGGTTTCCACTGGGAATTTTGGCTGTCTATTCAACCTAACAGCAGAGGTTCTAAGTCTACTTGACAGCCAGAGGGGCATTTCTTGATACAACTACAAGGCCCACGAAGCACCTATTCCTAAAATTAGAAGGCTAAAGCACATTCAACAACTTTATGCAGCTGCTCAAGGAGAGACCTTAGAGGCTGGTATGTGCTTTTCAAGTCCTGGCAGAGAGCATGCTTTCAAGAGCACTGGGCACTGCATTTTTTTATTGCAGATCAAATGAAGCTCCAAAACAGCTTGAATCACTGGTACTACAGAATCATAGAATCTAGGTTGGAAAAGTCCACTTTACTTAACACCACCATTAATCCATGTCCCTGAAAGACATTAAAGTGCCATTTCCATCAGATCTTAGGCTCAGAGCTCTTCAGCCTTCCTTCTTTCATATCTGGTTGCAACATACTCACAAGCAGCAACAAGCCTCTTCAGCTTATCAAGGAAAAACTCATTACTAGGCAGGATTCTCTCTGCTTTTGTCTTCCAACCTCCATAAATGCCTAGGTACTGTTCAGTAGTTGTGCTTTTTGCTCTTAACCTCCAGAAGCGAGAGCAGGAGCCACATTTGGATTAATTTCTCTGTCCATCCACTACCATGCAACACCCTCTAAGCATGTCCAGCTTTACTTGTTTAGTTACCTTCTCTCTGAAATTAGGTTTGCTCTCACGGCATCAAAATTATCTCAGCCCTCTATAACTAGTATAGATCTTCTATGGCAATATATTATTTTTAATATTATTGGGATAGAAGAACTACTATTTAAAATGCTTTTCCTCCTAACAAGATATGTCACCACACCAAGAAGCAGAATGAGAAGGCAGCAAGTATCTGATAGCATATACACTACCAAAATTTATTGGCAAAGGGGACCTCACTGGTTTGGACAGCCACTGTATGCAATTCACTGTCATATCATCAGAATTCTGTCACATGAACAGTGGCTTCTGAAGGATTCAGAAGAGAGATAGCAAGTTTTCTTAGGGAATGCATGCTTCTTAAACTTACATGTATTAGCAACAGGAAATTGGCAAGGAGAACTGCTGGTATAGCGTGAAATCTTGGCCTCAGCTGGGAATGCAATGTATGAGAAGAAACAAGTGGTGCATCCAGTAGAGGATCATCTTCCAAACTCTGTGTTATTTCCAAGGAACCCTGGAACAGATGGGGAGGGCAAACAATAGCAACAGGTAAGCTCTAAAAGTAAAGTACAAAAGTTTAGGAATTTTCTGTTAGCAAATAAAGCTTTGAGGAGGTACAATAAAAACCCCAGTAGGTGAATATCTTGAGAAAGCTCTTAAACTCTAGGTAAATTCTCATCACATCTTTATGTGATAACTCAGTCCCTGAGAAATCCAACACTAATCTACATCCTAGTAGTAGTATCACGCTGAGCCTTCAGGAACTTCAGTCTTTAAAATGTTTACAAGTACCTAAGTTTCAACCCTGAGAGATGTCAGAAGCATCAGTATATTTATGGGAAAAAGAGATAAAGTCTCTCTCACATGATACTGCAAAACTCTTTGTTGTTCTTACTTTTATCCAACTACAGTTGGAGGCAACAACAAAGCTGCAGTGTAACAGTAACAGTTTTGAGTATTCAGTGTCTGATACTACTGACAAGTCAAAACATCTGCAGCAGAAACTAGAGCTGCACTCAGGCAGGAAAGAAGCCACAGTTCACAGCGAGAAGATGCTACCATGTGCTGAGCAAGATATTCTCTGCCTACACTAGAGAGAATGCAGCTGCCCGTGTCATGTGGGAGCCAAGTATTAGGTCTGATTTCACCATCAGCTCAAATGTAGTGTCTCTTAATAAGCAGAAGGTAAAACTATGTATGGGTGGAGGCAAAAGTCTTGGAAAAGAAACTTGCCCTACAGCTATACATCCCTGCTCCTTCTTGGACAAGGTCATTCAATACATATTAAGTGGAACATAAACAGACACTATGATGGCCAAAACTGCTATGGTTTCTCTCTTAGCATGCTGTTACATCCATTGTCTCAGAATATAAAGGAACTCAAGATTTCCAGTCAAGTTTTGACTTGAAGCTCTTCTCCTTCACGATACCAACCACAGCCCAGAACAACAAGACAAGGGCAGACCACATCCCACTCCAGACTTCTGACTGTTCAGACTTGACAGGGTTCACCAGGCTATTTAATGATTTACAAACTGAGGACTTCTCCTTGCCATGAGAGAAAGCAAGACAAATGAAGCACTAGCAAGGGAAGAGAGTGATTAGACCTGGGTTTATACTTCACATCAATGAGGACAATGTAGATTGTCTCCCCAGTGTAATTTCACCTGCAGACAAATGCCTACAGTGAAGGAAATAGTCATCAAAGGTTATTTCAGTCAACCATCAGTTTTATTTTAGAATGGAGAACACCACACTTGGCCTACCACAGAGGAGCGTGAAGAGACCACCCTCAGCTATTTGATACCTTTTAATTAGCCCAGTCTTTGACTGTAAATAACTATCACTGAAATACCTGCCTGGTAAGATGATGTTTTACTGCACACCTAAATGTTTACAAATGGCACTCCTCTTACATTACTGATATAAAATTCAGAAGCTTAAGAGCAAAGATGCCCTCACTCCCTCGGCTGTCTGTTCTCACAGGCCAGGTGTAATTTTAATCTCTGAAAGCAAGCAACACTCCAGCAGCTAAGGCATCTTGCTTTATTCTTTAGATTACACATCAGTAAAAAAGTCATTACTATGAGGGTGGAGAGACACTGGAACAGGTTGCCCAGTGAAGCTACAGGTGCCCCATTCCTGGAAGTGTTCAAGGCCAGGCTAGCTGGGGTTTTGAGCAAGCCGGTCTAGTGGAAGGTGTTCCTGCCCAAGGCAGGGGTGTTGGAAATAAATCTTTAAAGACCCTTCAACTCAAACCATTCTATGATCACAGTATCATTAGCAGGTTGACAGCTCACATCGCCCACAAACACAGAAATTCTCCTTAGGACAACATCCTTTGTCTCATGGGAACAAATGATTCACCATTTCTGCAATACCATGTGGGATCAGGGCACTCCTTCACAGACAAAGCTCTATCAGAGCTTTGACCATGCTACTTTCTTACAAGACTGGCTACAGTCCATCTTTGCGTCCTAAATACAGCTAGTATTAGGAAGCACTGGATGACATAATCTCTTCAAATAGATTTTATTACAGACAACAGGGAGAGGAGGAGAATTAAAGCATGGGATATGATGACCCCATGCAATCAATCTGACATAAAGAAACAGCAACTGTCCTAACTGGAGCAAACACTGGTTTCATTTCATTAAGACGAGCCAAAACCACAGCTGTCAAAAGCCAAAATGCCTTAAATCCAGACTTGTTTGGCACAGCTGCTGAGCACAGGTTTAAAGCTTTAGCGTCTTGGCTCCCTGATCCACTTCCAGCATGTGACCGCTTCCACAGCAACCCAGCGCCAAGAGAAGGAGGAGGGCAGGCAGAAACAAGCCACAGCCAGCAAGCCTTGCCCACGCAGGCTTCCAGCTGGGGCAGGGAGAAACATTCAAACAAACACAAAAACGCCGTGGTCACGCCAGCGAACAGCATATATTCCAGAGATGGCACTGACAGGATCCGCTGTGGAATAATGACCCAGAAACCCTGAAGCAGCCACACGAGCAGCCCCGATCAGAGGCTAATAATCTCGATTCAAAACAAACCCAGGCCCAAATGCCTTGGGGATATTTCAAGGCCGGCTGGGAGGGGCAGCGCCGCGGCGGCCTCCTCTCTTCGGAGAGGGCCACTGCGGAGACTCCAGGGCCGCCGGGTCCCCCCGGGAGAAGCAGATAAAGCCTCAGGCGGCCGGGACAGAAAACAGCCAGGAGGAGGCGGAAGGAAGGGACGGCACGGAACACGAGGCGCCCGCCCAGCGGCGCCCACCCTCAGCGGCAGCCCGGCCGCTCACCCGGGCGGGATCCCCGCGGCCATGGCCCCGCTCCCGCCCGCCGCGCTCACGTTGTCCAGCTCCTGCCGCCGCCTCCCCGCCGTCAGCGCCATCGCCTCCTCCAGCCACAGCCGCCCCGGCGGCGTTTAATGGGCGCCCCCGGCGCGGCCCTGCCGCCACGGGCTGGCCACGGGCGGCGGCACCGTCCCGCCCCGCCAGCAGCGCTGCCGGCCGCCATTGGGCCCGGGCAGCACCAGCACCGCCCCGGGGAGCGGCCCTGCCCGGAGGAGGGGCCGGGGCCGGGACCGGAGGAGGGGTCGGGGCCGGAGCCGGGGTCGGAGGAGGGGTCGGGGCTCAGCCCGAGCTGCCGTCCCGCCGCCCCGGCACGGTTCGGTTCCCCCAGCCCGCCCTGGGGTGCCGCGCTGCCCGTGCTCGGTGCAGTTCTCTCGGCCGCCCTTGACTGCATTCAAACCACACTGAATTCTTACAGCAGGCTCCCGGCTGGTGTCCCTGCGGGGCCGTGGCTCGGGAGGCAGCGCTGGGAGGGGAAAGTAGCCGAGTAGCAGATGGTTGGCCAAAGTGTGGGGTAAAGGCAGCGTAGTGTTGGTGTCAGCTTGCAGTGCAGAGTATTTTCTCACCTCCAATTGGTCCTGAAGGGACTTCTTGAGGAAAGGATGAAGTCTATGCAGGTAGTTACTGTTTTCAGTGGATCTGGTTGCCCCTTCAGATCACGAAGACTTTTAGCACTCATGAGACACTTTATATATTTTCTAAGGTATTTCTGGCCCTTTTGTATATTTTGGAAAGAGACAAGTTTTCTTTAAAACGTGTGCTTGGTAATTTCATTTTCTAAGCCTTTGTGATCACACTGAGACAGACTGTGGCCACTCACAGTGTCCAGACTACTCCCTTATGGATCTCTGTCTCATTGACAGACAGCCTTGTGTATTCTGGATACTCCTCAACCACTTAGCTGTGCATAGTTATTGTTTGGTGACTTTTGTTAGCCTCTCCGACACTTTTCAGCTAGAACCTCTCTGAAATGAGAAGGATCAGAATGACACAAGCATGTGCAAAGTATGAATTTCCACAGCATCATATTTATCATCTGTTATGTTGTCTGTCTGTCTGCTAATGTTTCTTAACCTCCTGTTTGTACTCTGTGAACATCCTTTAACCTTCAGCTAATGCTAGTGAGGACTCAGAAGAGGATCAAAGCTGTAACGGGGGTCTGAATGATAAGGAAGATTGTATCTTCTCCAGATTGTAATTGTTCTACCTGTACTATTTAAGAGAAGCCAGGACTGTTGCCCTGAACAGCTGCCACAGCCACAGCAGTGGCTCTGTCTCTCTTGAAAGCATCTTGAAGTGCCAAGGGGTGAAAACTACTCTCAAGGTATGAGTTTCTTCAGAGAAGAAGCTCCAAGTTTTTTATCTCCGTGTCTGTGACTTTCCTGGCTATCCTTTTCTAGAAAAAATACTCAACTGAAACCTCCCACCCAGAGCATTTACATTTATCACTTGCATTCATTTGTTCTTGTTTGATATAGATACACACATTTAATGAACTGGACAACTATCTTAAATTAAAAAGAAGCCTTAAACTTGCTGGTTTGACTGTGATAAAGTCCATCTCCTGTGATAAGTCCAGCTCCAGTTTCTCAGCCTAAATGTTTCTTTTTTCTCCTCCTTGTTGTGCATCCTCTTTTTTTTTTTTTTTTTTTTTTTTCATTCCTGACAAGAACACAGATCCTACTGATCAGCAAGCAGACAGCAAGAGTTTTCAGTGTCAGTGAAGCAAGGCCACAGTTTGCATACATATGCAGTGTGTGTGAGACATGCCATTAGACAAGTGTTTAAGATGAAATCAAAAGAACACCTTTTTCTAATGGTAATATTAAAATCCTAAAGTCCCAATAATTTTATATTTGTTATCACTCATTTGAATAGCTATAATTATATATATAATTGTAAACCTTGTTTCTACTGAATGGAAGATGAAGAGTTCTCAATGGATTACTGAAGAGTGCAGTTAGGGAAAAAATTACAAGTTTAAATATTTGAAGTGCATAAATACTTACTGCATACAATACCAGTTAACATATTTAGAAGTATGTGACTGCCAGGTTCAACTGGCTTACACAAAACATGTATGTAATCTTTATATTAGTAGTCTACTCTTGTTCTTACTAGATCATTTAATCTTTGTTTTAGTTTTGATATATCATTTTAATTACTAGATTCACAGGTTTTTTTATAGTGAGAGGTTTTAGTGATGTAGATAGGTTTTAATAAAGTAACATTCTTTCCTGCTCATTTCCTATTGCATCCTGCTCATTTCCTCTTCCATCAAGTTTCGCAAACATTGTCATTTTAGTGTACATGAACTTGAAAGTCTGACTCTTGAAGGATGATCTAATGCTGAGCAGCCTCAAACAGATAAAGATATGACCAGTTCTTAAATTATTTCCAATGCAACTCCATCAGTAATGATGAAGGTATCTGATAAGGGTAAGATAAAAAGATGTGGTATGGCCCAACAATGCTATGCTGCCCTTAGGGAAAGCTCTACTTAGACATTAAATACACAGGAGTAAAATTAAATACACAGTATGCTCCACTTAGATACACTTAGTAAATGCCATATCAGTAATAATTAAAATATTTGGGGACTAGCTGTCACAATTGTATCCTCACAAAGAGGCGTAATATCTACTTTTCTTCCTCTCAGTTTCATTTAAAGTTTGGCATGAATGGAAACAGGATTGGGCTCACAAACTTTTTCACGTTCAGCTATAAGATATAATTATCATTACTGTTTCTTTTTCATACTACAAGTACAATTAGTATTTAAACTGTATTCAGCTCTATGTAAAGAATACAGTCTCTGCTCTGAGAATATGGGGTTGTGACAGATTCCAGCATTACTTAAAATACAAATGGGAAGTGAAAAGGTAAAACTAACAGTAGAAAATTTTATTTGCATGAATTGGTTGTAATAATCCTGAAAGCTATGTACTGTAGTAAGTGCAGTCTATGTTCTAGCCTCATATTACAGACACTTCAGCAGTACTCTTTTTATTTCAAGCTCATGTAAAATTTTTAAATCCTGTGGAGGTTAAAAAACCAATTCACTGCTGAATATCTTTAATACAAAGGAACTTTTCACTCCATGTATAGTTTCAGATTTTCACATCATGTAAGTCAACTTTTTGTGTTGAGCAGCATGGGGCTATGTATGGTAATCATGTAATCAAAAACTGCCACTTGCTATGCAGATTTTGCTTCCTAAGTAAAATGCCCATTAAAAACTCTGTGGCCTTTAAATGCAAGCTATTGAAAAGAGAAGAGCATTACACAGATACTGATAAAAACTCTCAGTCATTCACTGATTAATATACAAATTTGAATGCTGGAGGCATAGTGTGGCCATGGGTTACTTCAGCTAATCTGTTAGTACAAATCGTTTGGCAAAATGCCTTACATGTTCATAATGAAGTCCAGAAATGAAAACAGGTAGATAGTATGGCTGTAGAGAAAGAATTTGGACTGCTTTATGCAGATGAGACAAAGACAGAAATAATTGCAAAGAGAAAAAGTATGAAAAACAGAATGGGCACTCTTGATTGCTTTAAAATTTTTAACTGATTTCCTAGATATATTAAAAAGCAAATAAATTGAGGTTAAAGAAATGATACAACTTTTAAAGTTCATATCTAATTTTAGAAGTATACACTAGAAGCATAAAAGTTCAGAATTGAGTATCACAATGTATCTTTGTGCTAAAGATAAGTTTGAGTTTTAAATGATTTAGCACTTTAGCAAATGCCTAATTTGCAGGGTGAAAAGTAATCCCTCTCAGATTAATTTTTTTTCATTTTCTTCTGGTTTTTCAAAATCACATTTCTATTTACATTCGGTTATAAAGCTGTCACAATATGACAAGCATTTATTTCAACTATGTAAAGGAAACACAGCTTTTTCTGAAAGCATTTGAGTTTAAATTATATACTTTCTAGGGTGATTTTCTAAAAAAAGAGGAATGATGTTTGAGATAATTAACTTGGGAAAATGACTGATAAAATTCAAATAAAGACAGAGGATTTAATTTCAAGGCAAAACTAGTTGATTTTTTTCCCCTCTCAGTTTGTCTATCTTAATAATCTTAAAATGAACTTGTCAAGATCTAATTTGTGTAAAATAAATTTTTAAGCTGTATGGTGAAATATTTTAACATTCCAACAAATATTTTTCATTTTTTTAAGTTCTGAAGTTAACTTTTTTTTTTTTTTTTTTAAATCAGTGTATTAGTCCAGATCCCAATGTTCTTTTGCATAGAAATATTGTCAAGGGACAGTGAAAATTCCACTCCAGGAACACCATAATAAACTACTCATCTTGTGAGCACCTGCTTGTACCAGAATTTAATCAGACTAAACCTTTTCATACTTTTATCTTTGTCTTAAATTTCCTCTTCATTTTTTTTCAGTTTACTATGATTCCAATTTTAATAGACATTCTGCACAGCTACAAGTACTGATCCTGAGCTATTTTATTAACCAATGAGTTCGCAATACTTCTAGTCTTTCTTATACACACAGAAAAGGTTATTCCAAATGAATATTAACTCAATTTCTGGAACAGCAGCATGATATGCTTTTCACTTTCTGTGAACAACCTCTCTGCAAAATTATGTGCAGCAACTAGACCTATGTGACTGGGTTTGCTATGCCTCCCTGAATATAACATTTTAATATTTTGATGTCTTTGATTTCATTCCCTCTTTTTACAACAAAAGCATCTGTACACTGTGTGTGTAGTATCCCACTTACTTTTTCCCAGTCTACAGTGCTTTTCATTTTCACTGAATGTCCCTTCAAGTGATGTAGACTCTGCAAATATTGTTCCTCCTGTCTTTTTTATGTGCATATGAAATAGTAAATATTCAGCTTGATTACTCTAGCAAACTATGCCACTTTTCACAGTGTAAATTGTTCACAGTTACCGCTCTTAGGTAAGCTCACAATGAACATGACAAGAGGAAATTGATTTTAACTGTTGGTTTGCAATAGGCCAATCTTGGATACCCAGGACTATTTAAACGAGTCCATCTCTCTGTGTCGTTGTGCATTCAGGAAGCACTAGATGGCAGTACATCAGTTGTTTTAATTAACGAGCTGTAGCCGTTTTCTTCTGAGAAAAGGGTGTGTTGGTTGATTGACCTGGTTAGGACTATCTCACAATATTGCTGTTAGAGTGGGGAATATGATGGTGAAGAAGTACACAAACTTTGATGGGCTTGCATTTAATAGGCACCTTACAGTTATTACCTATGAAGAAAATTACTTTTGCTTCATTTTTCAAGAAAAAAATGTTTTGACAAGTTAAACAAGTATGACAGAACACAACAATAAACACAATATTTTCTACATTCTTATAAAGTTAAATAATCAGGAAAAACCCCCAATGACTGCTTATGATATATTGTTTGCTAAAAACTAAATGTTGCAAGTAAGTCAATTTTTTTTTTTCTGGTGTAGGCTGTACACAAAATGGTGCATAATTGATTTCAGTAATGTGTAATTCTGTGTTATGGGTGAAACTCCCCATCAGCTTTGCACATTGCTGTGGGAAAAGTTGGACCATTGGGGTGATCCAGCACATTGCTGTGGGAAAAGTTGGACCATTGGGGTGATCCAACTTTTTGCAAGACATCCTTGCTGCAGGTTCCTGCTGCTACCTTTGCATCATGTCTAAGTGGCTATCATGGCAACAAGGTGAAATCTGATAATTTTTGATGGGCTTTCTTCTGGTTCAGTGAATGGAACCCACTCAGTATAGAGACCTGACTGCCTTATCCAGTGTACAGGAAGCAACACAACTCTGCAGGTGTGAGAGCAGGAGTCAGTCCACCTCTTTCACAGTCGTCTCATGAATACACTATATGTGAAATCTAAAGCTTTGCAGCACTGGGCCACAGATCTACTCAACAAGAGTAGATCTTTGCATCTTCATAGTTTGCAGTACAAATATGAATCATGGCTATGACCTACATTTGCTTCCATTTGCAACTCTTACTTCAGCCAGCACTTCACACTTTCTTTTGGAAGCTGTAATCTTGAAGGAACACAGCACTGACCACAGGGCACTGGCTTCTCCATCAAGTAGAATTCAAAAGTATTGTACCATTTGCATTATATGTGGCCCTTCTTTTCCAGAAATAGGATTAGAGTACTTAAAGTCTGTTTACTAGATTGTGTGTCATATCAAGTCCTTTTGGAAATTACACTATATCTGGTTTTGAACACTGAAAAACCAGTTCATATTTACTAATTTTCATCATCATCCTTATAAGGTCCATGAATTTTGCAGGATAAATCTTATCTCTTCACCTGTTTTCATTAAGTATGTGTCATTCTTAGTGCTCCAGCAATTGTTCACACAGGAAAAAAAAAAATGCTAGAAAAGACTAAATATTTTAGTCCATGCATTATATTTTACTGATTTTGGTCACAGTACAATTTCTCTTTGATAGCAGCTGCTTTGCTATTCCTTATTTCACAATCCCAATTTACATGTTTTATTTTTTCTCTCTCTGCCTACTCTCCAGTACATATTCCTCTGCAATCTGGTCCCTTTCTCAGTCTGCTGCATGCACTTTCTTGCATTTCCTTTTCACATTACTTTTCAGTGTAATTCTTCTCAACTGCATTCATGTCCTTAGCTCAATGGTTCTCTGAAGCTTTAAATATTCCATGCTTTTGAAGCAAGAAAAAGGAGTCTCTTCCACTAGAGTGAGGCCTTTTAAGATTAGGCAATGCTGGATTAATGCTTCTATTAGTGCTAGTGTCTTAGACAAAAGAATGTAGTAGTAGCTATCGTCTCTGTTGAACTCAAGTCCTGTCATGAATACCACAAAGGTTTTTGTGGATTTGTTTAGATACAGGGGCCTGGGTTGCATAAAGATGTGCTGCTGGATGGTTATGTTATTGATGGTGAAATGGGGAAAAAAAATGCATGTGTGCCCTCATGTATTTTGGATAAATGCATTCTTATCTTTACGCAGATTTTGTACATAATTTACTCACAACTCAGTTCAGTAAGATAAAAATATAATGGATAATATAAAAGCTAACAAAGTGAAGAAGCACATTGTTTTTCTATTTGAAGCAATAGGAGTATAGAGAGCTACTTAAATATCCAAATCTAGAGCCCTTCCTTTCCTCTCCCCTGTTCATGAAAAGGATCCCTGCCTCAGCAGCATGTCCTCATAAGCATTCTATCCTAATCCTTCAGAAGATATGAGTTCTAATAGCTTAAACGAATGAGCAAATGTTCTTACCACCTTATTTTTTTGTCCTTTTGGAAATGTCTTCCTAACCTTTATTTGTCAATTAAAAACAAGTAAGAACTTGGATCACTGTCCTCTGTGGCTAAACCTAAACCTAAAAGAAATCTAAATTAGATTTCTTCTAATGTCACCATGTCAGCATAAAGCATGATCCCTTAAACATGCTAGTAAAACACCATGGATGTATGCAGTCACATTGACTTTTACCAGGACTAGTTATTCTATTTGTAGGACCATGTAACTTTTGGGACTATCTTTTTAGCAAGCAGAGCTCTGCCAGCATAACTTCCTTTTCACTGGATGCAATTCACTGATGGATAGTATCGGGGTTTCTGTATCAGTAAAGTATTTCTAGTGTCAATAGATCTGAAGAACCGTGTGATCCTAAGTAAGCATTGGCCACATTCCTTTGTAACTCACTGAAAGTGGGAAAGTGCTAAGAGTTATTACTGGAACAGCCTGAAACATGACAGGGAATTTTCTCAGTAAACGCAGTAATTCAAATTGCTGCAGCATAAACAAAAATGGCAACTTTTTCATCATAGATAAGATACATGGCCCATTTCCTTTCTAAACTACATACATACACCCACAGACATATATAAATAAGTTTTTTCTCTGAAAGTTCTTTTCTAAGAAGAGGTATTGGATCCAGCAGAATACCATAAACATCTAGAGATTGTATTTAAAGGATGTGTTTTCTCATGGCTAGAGATACAAGTTGTTTTGTCATAACCACGTAAGGTATTTTGGACGAAGTAGTTTTTGCTTCGATTCCTCTTGAAAAAATTTGAAATTTCTTAAATACAAAGATATAATTTTCAGAAAAAAAAATTGAACCCTCCCCTGTTACTTTCTTTCTGATGCTCTGCATCACAGAAGTTAACTGCACTAATGTTGAACATTTGGCTCTGAAGCCAAAACAATGCTGCAAGAAAATGAGAGAAGTCACAGGTTGGAAGTGCTTATTGTTCACTTAAAAATAAATGTTTGTGCTGGGTTTGGCTGGGGTAGAGTTAACTTTCTTCACAGTGACTGCCATGGAGCTGTGTTTTGGATTTGTGCTGAACAGAGTGGATAACATAAGAGATGTTATTGCTGAGCAGGGCTTTAACAGAGCCAAGGCCATTTCTGGTTCTTGTATGGCCAGGCTGGTGAGGAAGTTGGGGTTTGTGGGAGGCTGGGAGGAGACACAGCCAGGACAGATGACCCCAGCTGACCAAAGGGATATTCCCACACCATATGACATCATGCTCACTATATAAAGTGGGGGGAAGAAGGAGGAAGGGAAGGAAATTTGGAGTGATGGTGTTTGTTTGCCAAAGTAACCCTTACATGTGATGGGGCTCTGCTCTCCTGGACGGCCAAACACCTGCCTGCCCATGGAAAGCAGTGAATTAATTCCTTGTTTGCTTTGCTTGTGTGTGCAGCTTCTGCTTTCCCTGTTAAACTGTCTTAATCTCAACCCACAAATTCTCTACCTTTTAGCCTTCTGATTTTGTCCCCAATCCAACTGTTGGGGGAGTGAACGAGTGGCTGCTTGGGGCTTGGCTGGCTGGGGTTAAACCACAACAACATTGCTAAACAGTTCTGCCATGTTAGCACAGAGCAGAATCTGCAGAATCTGCAGCTGCCTGTCTACTTGCAGGATCTCTATGCGAAGAGTGTACAAAGCCCCTCAGTTTCCAGACTAGCTCACAAGTTTACAATGGTCTCGTGTGGACTCTTAAACACAACACTGTAGAATTCACTAAAGTCTTGTGGATCAATAGAAGTTGGGATCCTTGTCTTACAAAGCAACATGTCCAGTTTACTCTAAATTATAGAAACCTGGAAGTGTGATGTGACAGTCACCATCTCCTCTTGGATCTACCCAGGCCACACCTGCTTATGAACTCAGACCTCAGTCATGCCAAGCTGCAAGGAGCCAGCTGAATTTTACACCTCCATTGCAGAGAGCATTACTTCTGGCTGGCTCCTTTGGAGCAGACTTCCCTGCAAGTAGGTTTTGTTCTGTATTTAAATCTTCAGCAAGTACCTTGTCTTCTCCGATATAACCCAGAGGCAAATCTAGTTGTCTCTCAAGAAGAGACAAATTCAGTAGCTACAAAGCACAGACTTCATAAAAACAGGCACTGCCAATTGTGATTATTTAATTTAGAAAAACCTCCAGTGGTAACTCTTTGAAAAGAATATTAAAGTGTTCCCAAATCAAACATCACTGTAGTGAAAGAGGATTGGTAAACTGAGAAAACTAAAATGGCATTTTCCAAGTGAGAAGTATTATTGGAGATTAGCAAAAATGAAAATAACAGATTAAAATACATTTAGTTTTAATAGCCAGTCATTTTATTAGAAACACTGGTGAAGGCTTTCAGTATGCATCTATAATAGTCTTCACCCAAAACACATCTACCATTTTTTTTTTGTGTCTTACTTGAAATATGCTACCTTCAAACTATTCTCACTCTTAGAAAAATACTGTTGGTCAGTTATTAGTAGATTTATTAGTTTAGAGATACTATATCAATTTAAAATCTTTTACTCCAGTAAAGAAGCATTTTAATTTTACAGATACAATCAGATTGAAATACCAGAATTGTGTTCTCCAAAGATTTGGAAGTAATTTACAGAGATTTAAATACAGTAAATTTTTCTCTAGTGCCCCAAGTCACAAGCTGCTAAACATAGTGTTCTAAATCATTGCTTGAATTAGTGTTGTTTACAAAGATATGTTTGAAAGAGATGCCCGTTGGTTTTTCTATTTGCCATTTTGCATCACAGAGGCTACTTCAGCAAACATTAAAATGCAACTTAGGTGCTTAATGGTAATGTCAGCAAAGTTTGCAAAACACAGGAGGCCAGCTGTTTGGAGCAGCCGTGTTCCTGAGGCACTTGATCAAATAAAAGCCGGTGAGATCCAGCAGGTCACAGCGAACTAGAGCCTGTTCAACTCCTCCGTCCCGATGCATTTTCACTCTTCTGCCTCTTCTCCAGCAGAAACCACCTGCATGAGCTAGTGTCGGGCCAGCTCCTTGGCTGGCCTGCCAAGATGTCCACGTCCCTGACGGCGTGCACCTGCTGGTGGATTTTCTCACTGAGGAGACCTGGGACCGCTGTCATTTACTCTTCTTTTTTTCCGTGGGACAGAGCACCTGTGTGTCCCCACGCGAGCGCCCCAAGCCATCCCCGCTGGTGCTGAGGACACCCTGAGCCACCGCTTCTGCGGGAAGCGGGAGACGCGCACTCGGGCGCTAGACCCTGGCTCATCCCCACTCCGAGGCCGTCTTCCATTCAGCAAGGGCAGCGACGCCTCAGCCTCATCTTCCTAAAGTCCCGTGCCGGGGGCTGTCCCCGCTGCAGGGCGGGAGGCTCCGGCAGGGGCGGCCGCTCGCCCACGGCGGGTGCCGGGCAGCCGCGGGCCACACGCATGAGGCACAGCCAGGGCCGGGCCCCGCCGGCCTGGCACAGCGGCCCGGCCCCGCCGCGCCCTCCCGCGGGCGGGCACCCGGAAGCGGCTAGCGCCGCGGGGTGGGACTCCGGCGGCGGCGGCGGGCCTCGGCCGGGCGGGCGCAGCCGCTCCCGCACCCCGATCACCAGCGGGGGCAGCGCAGCGGCATGGTGCTGGCCACAGCTCGCCGCGCCCGCGTTGCACGGAGGAAGCCTGAGCGGAGCCGCGATGGAGATTCTGTGCCGCCCGTGTGAGTGCGGTGGTACGGCGGCGGCTGGCGGCGGCGGCGGGAGGCGGCCGAGGGGGGCAGCCGGCTCCCGAGCCCGCCGGGACGGCGGTGCGGAGCGGAGCGCTGTGCGGTCCGTGGGATGGGGCGGCGGGGCGGGCCGCCGTCCGCTGCAGCGAGCGGAGGTGTCGCAGGCGCTCCGCAATCCGCCGGGGCCCTCGGCACACCGGATCCACCGCGCGCAGCGGTGCCGGCGGACGGGGGAGCTCGGAACGGCGCGGGGGCAGCGGCCCGGCGGGAGGGCGTGTGGCGAGATGGTGGCGGAAACCGGTGCCCCGGCGGGCCGGCGCTACCCTGGGCAGCGCGGGCGCCCGTCGCTCGGAGATGCACGGTTGTGCCGCCCCCCCCCCCCCCCCACTCCATGCGGGTTCCGGCGAGGGCTAGCGTGCGGCGGGGGGAGCGGAGCGGGGCTGCGCGGGCGGGCTGGCTGCCCGCACCCACCGCCTTCCTGTGTGCCTCCCAGTGATGGGCACAGGCGGGGCTGCTTTCCCTCCTCCCCCTCATCATTCTGCTTCCTCCATATGTGGGGCCCAAATTACTCCTTGGTTGACTCAGCAGTAGTGCCTATCCGCTCACGGTTTCTGGTTATTTAGTGAAGCATCTTTTTTAGGTGGATTAGTGGCCCGGGCAAGCGCTCCAGGCAACCGTCTCAAGCGCACCTTCAGCTGGCCTCCTGTCCTTTCACAGGCTCCGGTCAGTGCAAACTTCATCCTGTGCCTTGCAGGTAGATTCAGGGACGCTGGATTGGGTTCTTGAGAACAAACCGAAGGAAACCAGTTGACAGACAGCTCTGACCTAGCTGGGGGAAATGGTAATGAGAGACCCCAGTATTTCAGGAAGACTGGCATTCCAAAAGAGAAGGTGTATGATTGATGGTTTTCTAAGAGTGCATTATCTTAAAACAAGTCATCCTTCGTGGACAAACTAATGAAACTTAGCAAATTAATTTACACTTCATGTGGAAATCCATTCAATCCAGGTTGCTTTGCAGATCTTTATGGACACACACTCATCACTTATTGTTTTTCCTTGCATAACTGTTTTTGATTGTGACATATGTTATTTGTGATGTAAACATATGAGATAAAAGAGACTCAGTATCTCGATGCATTGCTTTGGGATGTAGAAAGTTGCAGTGAAGGTGTGCTATCTTGGTATTTTATAGGTCAGTGGGATAATTAAAAGCTGGGTCTAGTCCCTACTACAGGTCAATTGGTGTTTTGAATGTTTTCTGTAGTCATTGATTTCTGTCTATAAATTTTTGGATTGATCAAAACCTATGTCACATAAATGTAGAAAAGTAAAACTTTCAGTCTAAAGGAGATGGCTAGCATAGATTTTTTTTTTTTTTTTTAACCTTTATGATAAGTAGCTGCTGGAAGGAGCATGTAACGTGGTGGGTTTCTTTTGAATTGATGCAGAACTTCCTGTCTGGTTATTTGTCATTTTTCATTAATGAACAGTGTGATTTTCAATTGAAGTGAAGCTTTTAGCTATTATCAGGTTCATGGTACACTGCTAGTAAGTGGTAGTAGTTATGAGTCTGTGGATGTATATTACTTGGTTACTTTTACAGAGACTTTTTACCATCCTTTGTTGCAATTTGTATTTGAAACATCAAGCTAGTTACTTGGCTGTGCACTACTATAGTGCACAGAACTTAGGAATTCAAGTTACCAAAATCTTATATTAGTTGTTGGGATTTTCTGTTAGCTCATTATGACGTGCCCAATTATAAAGTTTCAGGTATAGTAGATGAGAGGTTACAATTAGTGTGAGTCACGGGAATATGTTCAGATGACCGTGCTTACCTAATGCCTAGTAAGGTTGAATTTTCATTTGAAAGTAGATTTTTGTAACCAGGTTTGTGGCCCACCAGATGACTTCAGAGTCTTTGCTTATTTCCAAGCTTAGAGGTGCAGGACATACAGTTACAATTGATGTAGAATAAATTATCACTGATGCTTAAGAGTTTTTAAGTGCTACAGCAACACAGTTTGCTTGTAAGAACAACATTGTGACTGAAACAGGAAACTCATTGATTTGGTTTGGCATTGAAATGTCTGCTTGGCTGTTTGGGACAGTTCCGAGTGACGAGTGTGTTATAAACAATTTTTCTACAGAAGTAGTGTCCTAGGAACTTGGGTATGTCTTGGAGAAATAAGTTAATGTAGCCAGAGGTAATGATTTTTCACACTGCTAGTTTTCTCTCTTTGCTATGTGGAACGGAATTTTGAGACGTAAGAAAAATTAAGAGGCTGGGCATTTTACGTTCATTATGGTTGCAAAACATTGAGTGAATCTATGAAAAACTATAAAATTTTTCGCACCCGTGTCCTTTACTGTAGCAAGGAAAGCATGGAGAATTACAGTAGTCATTGTTGGTCTTCCTGTCAGAGAGAACTAGGAGCTGTGTGAAACAGTAACTGAGGTCCGGTAGGCAGAGAGGAGTCTTACCTGGAAGGCAGGGAAGGCATTAGGAGACTGGGTGATGTCACTGCTTTCTGCCATCCATCTGTATGGCACTAGTTGAAAATGGTGCCAAAACTCTAATTCTGCCCTCACTTTGCGGTTTATTGAAGTCATTCAGACTATTTCTGCCATATTCTCCATAAATAAAATAATATTCACAAAAACAACAGAACATATTTATATTTTCTTTAGTGGAGATTATTGTTCAGTCTCTGACAACGTCACTAGTATTAGCACCAACTTTAATAATTTCCATGGAAATTTCTACCTATTCCTCTAGTCTTTGTCAGTAGGGAAACCCAAAAATTGTTTGTGAGTAAAGAAATTGTTTCAAGTGCTAAATCTTCGCTTCTCCTCAAGATGAGAGTGAATGAAATTAGAAGTGCTAGCACTGGAGATTCGACGAAGTATTAAACTTATTTTTTATCCTCTTTCTTTCCAGATGTACAAAACTTTCGCATCAGAAGCCTGGATCTGAAAGATGATAAACACGAAATTCACTGTCCTATTACAGTAATCCATGGCACTGAAGAAAGCTTTTAAAGTTATGAAGAATTAAAGGTATTACGTCACTGTATACACCTTCGCCTGGAGATCCAAAGTTAATTTTACTTTCATTTGCATTTGTTAAGTTAATAATAATAATAGCTTGGTTATTAAGGAACATTGAAATTTCAGAGAGGTATAGCTGAGAGGGATTAAGATGTAATGATAGTGACAGCGGGATGATAGCTTGTGAAGATAACTGTATGTATTATTGGTTTTGCAACCTCACACGTTAGTCAAAACTAGTTTTATGAGACTGAAAAGTACTAAAGGTTATACTTAAGGACTTACAGATACCGATCCTCTCTTATATGTAGTTGATCCTTGGATGGATGAAAAATAACTCTGGTTGAGCCTTAGGATTTGTTGTGCCTGTTGTTGACTTTTGTGATTGAGGCTGTGAACCAGAAAAATGTTAAAAGTTTCTAGTCTGGACACATAGGTCACAGTATTAAAACAACTGACTGTAGGTTTTCTTAGTTATGATTTGCTTGCCCCTGGGAGAATGATGAACTTCCAAATCAAAAATGTTGAAAGTATTTTCTCAAATTAAAGTTTTGCAAGACGAGGGATAATACCATCAGTTTCAGCAAAACCTGGGAGTATGGTGCTGAGGTGTCATAGCATCTATAGTTGAGTTTAGTTTACATTGAGTAGGTGAAGGATGTGAAAACTGTGAAGCTGGTAATTAAGAAACTCACAACTGAGCTCTGGAAATCAGGAATCACATCTATGATGATAGTAATTTAGTTGCTATACTTACAGCAACAATGGGAGAAATAAATAAATAAAAATACTCTCTAGAAGAGACAGTACTGGATGGCTGTGAAACATCCTGTAGCTCTTCATTATTCCCATATAAATTAAAAATGGAGAGGCTTCAATGAAAAGAAACCACAGCAAACTGCCAACATAAAATATGTCTCGGCCTTTGACCTTTGCTGCTTCTATTATAGGGATAAAAATCTTTAAAAACTGTGTGCCTGGATAGACTGACACTTGTTGTTTCACCTAAGTTTATGCCCTTGCATTTTCAATGTGTACCAGTAAACCAGATGCAGTGTCTTAAGGGAGCATCAACAGAGTGGCTAGAGCCAGTAGCAATGACCTCCTGAGGGAGCAAGGGGTTACATGGCGAAAGTGCCAGAATGAAAATCTTAACAATAGTTTGGAGTCAGGATACCTCGCCTGATTTTGGTGTGCTGTAAGTAAAAGATTCACTGTCTACAGCAGAGTGCATTTTTGAAACCCATGGATTATTTTCAGAATATACTTCAGTTTCCATGGTTACCTAATTCAAATTGCTGTAGAAGCAATTTGAGCAGTTTTGCTTGCATAGTATAAATACTAAAGTTTGAAGAGGAGCTGTGCCATATAACCTTAACTAGTTCTCATTTAAATAAGGTAGGTGATGCAACAGTATTTACCAATTTAAACCGAGTACAAGCTTTTAGGATGATAAGTTGGTTTATATTAAATAAATTATAAACATTTCTAGTTGCATCATTTATTG
>CM031860.1:27372871-27464786 GCA_018697195.1 Certhia americana
GTGGCTCGGCCGGGCGGGCGAGCGCTCCCCCACAATCCCGTATCACGACAGCGGCGGGCAATAGGGCGCAGCTGTGCAATGGTGCTGGCCGTCAGCTCGTGCACGCGAACCTCGTGCGTTGCACGAGGTAAGCCGTTGAGCGGAGCCGCGATGGAGATGCTGCTGCGCCCGTGTGAGGTGCGGCGGCGGCGGCGGCGGCGGCGGGGCGGGGAGGAGGCGGTGCAGACCGGCCTCCCGGACAGTCCCGCCGTGGACGGCGGTGGAGCGGTAGCGTGCTGTGCGGTCCGTGGGCTGGGGCGGCGGGGCGGGCCCGGCCGCGCTGCAGCGAGCGGAGGTGTCGCGGCGCTCCGCATCCCGGCCGGGCCCCTCGGCACCCCCGGCTCCACCGCGGGGAGCGGTGCCGGCGGACGGGGGACGCTCGGAACCGGCCGCGGGGCAGCGCCGGCGGGAGGGTCGTGTGGCGGAACCGGTGCCCGGCGGGCCGGCGCTCCCCTGGGCAGCGCGGGCGCCCGTCGCTCGGAGATGCCCGGTTGTGCCGCTGCGGGTGCCGGGCGCGGGCAGCGTGCGGCGGGGGGAGCGGGAGCGGGGCTGCCGCGGGCGGGCTGTGCTGCCCGCACACACCGCCTTCCTGTGTGCCTCCCAGCTGATGGGCACAGGCGGGCTGCTTCTCCCTCCTCCCCCTCACTCCTTCTGCTTCCTCCATATGTGGTCCCAAATTACTCCTTGTTTGACTCAGCAGTCGTGCCTATCTCGCTCCCGGTTTTCTGGTTATTTAGTTAAGCATCTTTTTTAGTGGCAGTGCCCGGGCAATGCGCTCCAGGCAACCATCTCCAGCTGCACCTCAGCTGGCCTCCTGGGTCCTTTCACAGGCTCCGGTTCAGTGCAACTTCATCCTGTGCCTTCGGCAGGTAGATTTCAGGGACGCTGTGAGTGAGGTTCTTGAGAACAAACCGAAGGAAACCAGTTGCAGACAGCTCTGACCTAGCTGGTGAAATGGTAAGAGAGACCCCAGTATTTCAGGCAGACTGGCACTTCCCAAAAGAGAAGGTGTGTGACTGATGGTTTTCTAGAGTTCATTATCTTAAAACAAAGTCACCCTTCGTGACAAACTAATGAAACTTTAGCAAATTAATTTGCACTTCATGTGAACTCCATCTAATCCAGGTTGCTTGGCAGCTCTTTATGGACAACTCGTCACTTATTTTTTTTCCTTGCATAACTGTTTTTATGTGTACATAGCTTATTTGATGATGTAAATATATGCAGATAAATAGATATCAGTATCTGATGCATTGCTTTGGGATGTAGAAAGTTGCAATGAAGGTTTTCTATCTTGGATTTGATAGGTCAGTGGTATGATTAAAAGCTGGGTCTCTTCCCGTACAGGTCTTTGGTGTTTTGAATGTTTTCTGTAGTCATTGATTTCTGTCTATAAATTTTTGGAATTCTGATCACAACCTATGTCACATAATGTAGAAAAGTAACTTTCAGTCTAAAGGAGTTGGCTAGATAGATTTTTTTTTTTTTTTTTAACCTTTATGAAGTAGCTGCTGAAGAGCATGTAACGTGTTTGGGTTTCTTTTGATTGATGCAGAATTCCTGTCTGTTACTTGTCCTTTTTCAGTAATGAACAGTGTGATTTTCAAAATTGAACGTGAAGCTTTTAGCTCTTATCAGTTTCATGGTACACTGTAGTAAGTTGGTAGTAGTTAGAGTTCTGTGGATGTATATTACTTGGTTACTTTTACAGAGACTTTTTACATTCCTTTGTTGCAATTTTGTATTTGAAACATCAAGCTAGTTACTTGGCTTTGCACTACTATAGTGCACAGAACTTAGGAATTCTAAGTTAAAATCTTATATTATTGTTGGGATTTTCTTTTAAGCTTCATTAGACGTGCCCAATTATAAAGTTTCAGGTATAGTAGATGAGAGGTTACAATTATGTGAGTCACGGAATATGTTCAGATTGACTGTGCTTACCTAATGCTAGTAAGGTTGAATTTTCATTTGAAATTAGATTTTTGATATACCAGGGTTTGTGGCCCCACCAGATGACTTCAGTGTCTTTGCTTATTTCCAGCTTAGAGGTTCAGGAATACAGTTACAATGCTGTAGAATAAATTATCACTGATGCTAAGCGTTTTCTAAGTGCTACAGCAACACAGTTTGCTTTGTAAGAACAACATTGTGACTGTAAACAGGAAACTCATTGATTTGGTTTGGCATGAAATGTCTGCTTGCTGTTTGGACAGTCCGAGTGACTGAGTGTGTATAACAATTTTTCTACAGAAGTTAGTGTCTCTAGAACTTGGGTATGTCTTGTAGAAATAATTAATTGTAGCCAGAGGTAATGATTTTTCACACTGCCTAGTTCTTCTCTTGCTATGTGGAACGGAATTTTGAGAGTAAGAAAAATTAAGAGGCTGGGCATTTACGTTCATTATGGTTTTCAAAACATTGAGTGAATCTATGAAACTATACAATTTTTCTGTCACCCGTGTCCTTTACTGTAGCAAGGGAAAGCATGGATAATTACAGTAGTCATTGTGTGGTCTTCCTGTCAGAGGAGAACTAGGAGCTGTGTGAAACAGTAACTGAGGTCCTGGTAGGGCAGAGAGGAGCTCTTACCTGACAGGCAGTGAAGGCATTAGGAGACTGGGGTGATGGTCACTGCTTTCTGCCATCCATCTGTATGGGCACTAGTTGAAAAGGTGCCAAAACTCTAATTCTGCCCTCACTTTTGAGCTTATTGGAAGTATTCCAGACTATTTCTCCACTATTCTCCACTAAATAAAATAATATTCACAAAACCACAGAACATCTTCATATTTTCTTTAGTGGAGATTATTGTTAGTCTCTGACAACGTCACTAGTATTAGTCACCAACTTAATATTTCCATGGAATTCTACCTATTCCTCTACGTCTTTGGTAGTAGGGAAACCAAAATTGTTTGGAGTAAAGAAATTGTTTCAAGTGCAAATCTTCTGCTTCTCCTCAAGATGAGAGTGAATGAAATAAGAAGTGATAGCACTGGAGATTAGACAGAAGTATTGACTTTATTTTTTTTCCTCTTTCTTTCCAGATGTACCAAACTTTGCCATCAGAAGCCCTTGGATCTGAAAGATGATAACACCGAAATTCACTGTCCTATTACAGTAAATCCATGGCACATGAAGAAAGCTTTTAAAGTTATGAATGAATTAAGAAGGTATTACTTCACTGTATACACCTGCCTGGAGTCCAAAGTTAATTTTTACTTTCATTTGCATTTGTTAAGTTAATAATAATAATAGCTTGTTTATTAAGAACATGAAATTCCAGAGGTATAGCTGAGAAGGATTAAGTATGTAATGAAGTGACAGTTGGATGATAGCCTTGTGAAGATAACTGTATGTAGTATGGTTTTGCACCTCACAAGTTAGTCAAAACTAGTTTTATGAGACTTGAAAAGTACTTAAAGGTTGTACTTAAGGACTTACAGATACTGATCCTCTCTTATATGTTGTTGATCTTGGATGGATGAAAAATAACTCTGGTTGAGCCTTAGGCTCTTTGTGTGCCTGTTGTTGACTTTTGTGGTAGGCTGTGAACCAGAAAAATGTTAAAAGTTTCTAGTCTGGACACATAGGTCACAGTATAAACCAACTGACTGTACGTTTTCTTAGTTATGATTTGCTTGCCCCCTGGGAGAATTGATGAACTTCCAAATCAAATGTTGAAAGTAACTTTTCTCAATTAAGTTTTGCAAGACTGAGGGATAATACCATCAGTTTCAGCAAAACTGGGAGTCTGGTGCTGATGGTGTTCATAGCATCTATATTGATTTATATTTTACATATGAGTAGGTGAAGTGATGTTGAAAACTGTGACAGCTGGTAATTAGAACTCACAACTGAGCTCTGGAAATCAGGACTCACATCTATGACTGATAGTAATTTAGTGCTATAACTTACAGCAACAATGGAGAAATTAAATAAATAAAAATACTTCTCTAGCAGAGACAGTACTGGAGGCTGTGAAAATCCTGTAGCTCTTAGTTATTTCCCATATAAAATTAAAAATTGGAGAGGCTTCACTGAAAAGAAACACAGCAACTGACACCCTTTAAAATATGTCTCTGCCTTTGACCTTTGCTGTTCTATATAGGTAAATCTTTAAAACTGTGTGCTGGATAGACTGACACTTGTTGTTTCACCTAAGTTATGCCCTTGGCATTTTCAAGTGTCCCAGTAACCAGATGCAGTGTCTTAAGGAGCATAACAGAGCCTGGCTAGAGCCAGTAGCAATGACCTCCTGAGGTGAGCAAGGGTTTACATGGCGAAAGTTTCCCAGAATGAAATCTTAACAATAGTTTTGGAAGTCAGGAACCTCGCCTGCATTTTGGTGTGCTGTAAGTAAAAGATTCACTGTCTTCCAGCAGAGTGCATTTTTGAAACCCATGGATTATTTTCAGAATATACTTCAGTTTCCATGGTTACCTAAATTCAAATTGCTGTAGAAGCAATTTGAGCAGTTTTGCCTTGCATGTATAAATACTTAAAGTTTGAACAGGAGCTGTGCCATATAACCTTAACTAGTTCTCATTTAATAAGGTAGTTGATGCAACAGTATTTACAATTTAAACTGAGTACAGCTTTTAGGATGATAAGTGGTAATTAAATAAAATTATAAACATTTCTAGTTGCATTCATTTATTTGAAATAATAAACAGAAAGTCTTAAAAATATTTCAGATTTCATTGCTCTAAACAAAGATCTAATGTAATCTAGTAATGTAATGTACCAGTAAATGGTATTTTTGATTTAGAAATAACACTGAAAATGTAGTGAGTCTCAGTGCTTTTCATTAATGCAGCACAGTTATTTGCCAGAGGTATACTCTCCAAGAAGTGAATAGCTAGTAAAAAATAATTTGCTTAAGCATCTAAATACATTTTGTTCTGAATGCTTAAGTCTGTGTGTTTATGTTAATTTTTTGGCGGTTGTCTGGCTCTAGTAGTTTGTCAATGAATTTTTATGTAACTTCAAATTTTGACAAATTTTTGCAATTTTGTCCTTTGTATTTTTTGTCATTTCACTGCTCACCACCACCTCAACACTGAGTAGAAAGCTCATTAGGATAGCTAATTAGTTCTTGACATGTGACAGAATTGCATTCTGATGCCTATCTTTTTACTTTATTATAATTTGCTTTTATCACAAAGGAATTTGATATTACCTATATTTATTAAAATTCTTACAAACAAGATTTTATCAAAATCTTTTGAAGATGGGGGTAATGAACTTCCTCTGTATGACCCAATGAAGAATAGCCTGCAAGCTGCTAAACACTTGCTCAGTAATTCTTAAATGCATACTTTCTTACCCCCTTTTTCTCATTTTCTATACCATGATGGTGTGTCCCCCACAATTCTGTTCATTCAGTCACTCTATATAAGCAAATTGGTACAATACCATTTCAGAACACAACTTATTTTCTGAAATAAATTGATGTGCCCTCATGAAATGAAGGTGCTGAGTTGCTGTGGAAGCCACAAGATGCTTGCAGCAGAGTACATGATTAAGTTTTTAAGCTTATTTCTTCAGTAGTTTTTTTAGCGTGTCAGCTCTATAGTAATGAAGAGCATGTTCATACACCTGATGCAGTTCCAGACTAGAGGTGTTACTATGTCTATGTATGTGCAATGTGATTAGTTAACCCTAGTCCTGAATTGATGAAATTCTGTTGCTTCTGGCTTCATTGTTATCTTTAGTATTTCTGTGCAACTAAGTATAAACTTTTTGTTCCTACTGTTAGAATAAGTGCAGGTGTCTGATAAATCTGGGCATCTGATGCCCTTTTATGTGTAGCTTTCTGTTTCCGTTTTTTTGTAATAAATGTAATGGTTGTTTCAAGATCCTCTGAATTGTGTGTTTCATCTGGTATGGTCATTATTTTACATTGTACATATTATTTGATAAAAACCATACTGCAGGCTTAACTTAGGAGATTTACATAAGTTAATACATTAATAAGTTACATACATTAAGAGCTGAAAGCAGAAAGATAATGTTATGCCAGGATTGCAATATGGCCCCAAAGGTTAGTTGTGGCCACCAAAATTTTTGGGGTGTGACCTCTGCAAAGCCACCTTACTTGAGTCTGGGCTCATAAAAATTGGATGATTGCAGAGCTCAGAGATGACAGAGTTTTCTTTTGGTCTTAGGTAAATATCTGAACATTTTGGCTGAGAGCTCTAGTTCTGTCCAAGCAAAATGCAACTGCTCACCTGTCTTTGCTACAATTTAGTGTGGTAGTTGCAAACTACCTACAAATCTTTAATATGCATTCAGGAATGGTAAAAAATTTATCTTTTTGAAAGTACTGAGAATAGAAATCAGTGGATTAGTGTACAGCTCTAGCTCCATCCCTAAGGAATATGTTTTGTTAAGTCATACTTTTGCCTCTTCCCTCTGTTGCCGTGGCCCTGAGTTTTGTGGATTCCATACTACCTCCACAGGGACAGTGCTAGCATGACCAGGAAATAAAAGGCAACTGTAACTATGCCTATTTAGGTGCTGTTTAGGAATCGCAGCTTTTTGATATTGTGGTGTGTTTTCTTTTTTCTTCCCCCCCTCCTCTTTTAGTCTAGAAAATTGGATTATAAAGAGTATACATGTTATGGGTTTAAGTGGAAGAGGTACAGCCAATAGCTGTAAACTGCGTTAGAAACACCTGTGTTAGGAATGGTTATAAATGAGATGTTGCTTTATTGCAACTGAACAGGGAGGAAATATGTTATAGTCACAAAGGACAAGAATGCTAATGGATGTGATGAACATACAAAGTCAGTCAAGATATGAAGTTAATCATAATAAATTCTAAACTGCTCAGACTGGAAAAAAATAATTGCTATTGTATGCATGGCCTGAATATGAAAAATGCTTGGAAAACAGTAAATATAGAGAAGATTGAGTAGTGGATTTGAACAACTACACAGGCATGAGTTTCCAGTGCCTGTGACACAGGCATCTCAGTTGAAGTTTGGATTCTTTGTTGTCTGTAAAGCCTTGTTTCTTATTTAATTTTTTTTAGTGTTTGTGTATATTAAATTGTGTTTTTTCCTATCATAGTTGTTCAAAGGGGCCCAGACTTCCAGAGAGAATGTTTATAAATTGGGCTGATACAAATTATGGTTATTCAATGCAGAAAACGTCTGTGCAATGAATCACAATTCAGTTGTTTGATTTTTAGATGGTTTTGTGTACCCAAGCACCATCCGTAATCTGATTGAGTAACAGCCATGTGGTTGTGTAACACATTTAAGAACAATGCTTCATCAACATTGCCTGCATGCCTCTTTTGATGGCATGGGAAAAGAAATTGTGTGTGATATCATATATACTTTTCTGTTGTAGTTCACTTATGTGAAATTGCCTTCTCTGATATTTCTAAATAGTCAAAACTTGCTGTGTGATGTGACGATAGTAGCTGAAGACATGGAAATTGCAGCACATAGAGTTGTGTTAGCCGCCTGCAGCCCCTACTTCCATGCCATGTTTACAGGTACCAAACGTTTCAATACTTACTATGTTGTAATCCAGTCTAACTGTATAAAGAATAAAATTTCATGACTTTTGCTTTTTAGGATCTAATTTGATTTTTTGATAAGGCCGCAGGAACATTTGGGATTCTTAATTTTTATTTTTTTTTTTTCAGTCTAAGGACATACTGTCAACTTGGCCTTTGTTAGCATGATGAATGCTTTAAAAAGTCTCTTTAATTAAAAAACATGTTAAATGTTAAGTAAGCCAGCAGTAGTCAAGTTGTTATACCCTTTACACCTATAGTAATCTCACTTGTCCAAAAGAAGGTTAAAATATCTTTCATGTGAATTTTGGAGTAAATTATGTCCTTTAACTACTGCTGCTACATTCTTCAGCCCAGTAGCACTCTAGGCTGTTAGTAGGTATGAAAGCTTTCTATGGCTTTGGCAGCCTATAACTGGAGTGTGTGTTTCAGTATTTTTAGGGTAATTCTCCATGACATATGTACTCTGCATCATTGCCACTACTTTTCTTTACAGGCTTGATTCTACTTCTGCTCACTCCATGCTGGCCAAGTTACTGCCAGGAATGCTCTGGGCTTGCATGGCTAAAATAGGTTCAGGTTCATAGAAGCTTGCAGCTGAAATTCCTGTGCTGTGGGTTTAATTCCATCATGTTTATAAATCACATTGAAATAATGTAAAATTCAGTGCTGAAGTAAGAATGCTACTAAATGCATGTTAATATAAACTTCTGAGGTTTTGTCTGTTTCTCCTCAAATCTTGTGCGAGCTTTGTTGTTAATGTCAACTGTCTGAAATTAAAAGACTTATCTAATCCATTGCTTCTGACCAGCAGCTCAGATGGAGGTAGAAATGTGACTCTTGGCCTGCCCATATGCAAACAGATTGGTGTTTTAATAATTTTAATTGTATGCAACAAGATGGATGAAATTTGGAATACTGTTGTGTTCTAGGGAAGCAGCTGATCATTCTTGATTTTATAGGCAAATATTTTGACAATGTTTAAGGCCAGAAGTGGAGTAGTTTTTGCAATAATGCTTTAAAGTTGCTTTTAAAATTAAATATTTCTTCTTCAAGCAGTTCTTTAAATTTGCATTTGTGGTTGAGAAAAAATTCAGGGTCACTGAAAAATTCTCTCTCAATTTTTACTGCTGTCTATAAAATGAGAAAAAAAAGTTGCTTCTGCAGAACCGTTTTATCACTTTAGTGGCAGAGAAATGCAAGCCTCTTATCTTAGTTCTGTATTAAAGATTAACTGTTGTTGACTATCACATTGAAATTACTCTTTACTCAGAGTATAGCTTTTTATTATATTTTCTGATTAAGACATTTCTGCTTGCCCTGACTGCACTTTCTGTGAAGAGGTTTATTACCCATTCAGAGTGCCAGTGCAGCAGTGTCTGTAGCTGTACTCCTGATAGAATTACTGAAATATTCTCTTCCCTTGCTTCAGTCCCTTTTAATTTTTTTTTTACTTGTTTTATGTTTTTAAATGTAGATGTTCTTTAGCCCCACTGGTGCAGGAAGGGGAAACACTCATTTGAGTAATGGGTGTGAATTGTTTAACTAATGTATCTGTGGTGAGGTTTGTGTAGTTGGTGAGCCAAATAGGTGGGAGTTTAAACAGAATTCAGCTGTGGCTTTAAGAGTTATCAGCAGATTTTATACTATAGGCATATAGGTTGCTTGCAACATGGCCCAGCTGTGTTATAACAAAATATGCTGAATTTCATTGTGGTTGTTCTCTCCATGAAGCCTGCAATCCACACTTCTTAGGTGGATTTTTATTCTCATCCAGTAATCTGCAAGTTCAAATAAGCAAATTTGATCCTTTAACCAGCCACAACTAGAGAAGTATCTTCTTCCATCCAGAATAAAGTACGGAAGAGACAGTAAAAGAATTGCACTCTTATGCTTTAGGGTTACTTCTTGATTAGAAATTAGAAGCTTATATTTAGACGTGTTTGCAGGTTGATTCCATCATTCTTTGAGTCATTAAATATTACTGCAGTGCAGACTGGGATATGGCATTAACTGGGTTCAAACTCTCTGCCCGTTTTTTGGGTTTTTTCCCTTTTCCCCATTTGTACATGTAATGGTACCCTAATAATTATCAGGAAAGAAAAAGTTACTGTCTTGTAAAGCTAGTAACAATTACTATGAGGAGAAGGGGGAAGAAAGGCCCTGCTATTTATTCTGTGTTAATAGGAATATTTATTTCTTCTTATACAGTGGAATTATTTAGAAATTTGATTTAAATCTACTTTAATGTTTAGAGGAATTGATTATAAAACATCAGAGAAGGGACTCTTCAGTGGCTGTAGGGCCTGACTGCAGATAAGGGTAATCTGAGTTTAATTTTCTTTTCTGCAATGGCAGTTATCCTTAGGGATTTACCTGCTCTCTTCACTTCCATTCTGTATTTGTAAAATTCTTGGGTGAAAATAAAAGAAGAAAAAAGCCTTCTTTGCTTTACTTTGTGAGGAGCCATGTGTGCTTTTTAGGTCGCCCCTTTAGTATCTTCAGCTCCACTGGTACTTTGCTGCTGCTGCTTGGGAGGTCGGATCAGCTCAGTGCTTTCTCTCTGTTCACAACATGCTTTCCTGTCATTAAGAACTCTGTGGAGACATGGTGGTGCTGTTTCCCAGTCATAAACTGAGTTCTTCAGCAAGCTGAGTTCTAGACTGAGACTGCCTGCTGAGTGCATCTCTGGTTTCCTCTGTATGATCTATCAAACAGATATGGGTTGATCTAGAATTGTAGTAAGATTGCATGTCTGGTTCACAAAGAAGTTGGGAGCAAGTATTTTTGGGGTTATTTTTGTTGGGTGTTTTTTGTTGATGTTGTTTTTTGGGTGTGGGATGTTTTGGGGTTTTTTTTTCTCGTTTACTTTTTTATTTTTATTTTTATATTCTGGACTTGTTTTTTAAACAGAGGAGGTGCCTATCCATGACTAAAAGTCTTGACACAAAATCTGAAAACAAATCTAATGTGCTTGCAGAATATCAAAATCTGCTCTCCCACACACACATTTTTCCCAGAGGACCACCTCCACAGCAGCTTGCATAATAAATAAGTTGCAGCTTACATGCTCTGAAGATCAATAGGTTTAATCTGTGTCAAACTAGAAGGAGAAATTTGGAATAGAGGGCCCTGCAGGGAACATGCTGCAGTCATCCTTCAGAGGTGTAGGGAAATGTTTCAGAAGTGCAGGTGAAAGGAGAAAGTTCTGTGGGGGCTAGATTTTGCTGGTTTTTATGTGGGTAGATGGTCTCTTGGGTTGATTTGAAATGTCATTCTTTACCCTTCAGCTCAGAAAAAGGTGTGGTACCATGCATAATGGTAACAGATTTCTCAGTGATGATCCCTTTGTTGAAAGCACTGGGTAAAATGCTTTGTTTTGTCTCTAACCCTAGAGACCAGAGGGTAACAAACAATGAAAATGTGTATGACTTCATAAGAAAGTATCAGCAATGGCTAGCATGTTCTCTTCTCCATCCTGTCTGCTTTTCTTGTTGTGTACATTAAATTTATTATATCACCAATGCCCTTATCTCTAGATCCCTATGCATAAGGGAAAGAAATTATATCTGACACAGAAGAATAAGCAACTAATGTATTCAGAGATTGGGATATACTCTTCCAAAGTCAAGGTTTATATATCTTCCAACACAACTTTTGTAGCTCATGTTTTGTTTCTCAGTGAAAGTCAGTGCAAGAGGATTTAAAGGTATGAGATGACCTGATCTGGAAGTAATGAAGAATGTTATAGCCATTACTTCAAAATATATATTTGGATAATTATTTCAGCCATAAGGAAAATATTGCATGAGAAACATCATGTTTTGGAAGGTGGAAATTATTTTGCAGGCCTTTCTATGAAGATTGGTTGTGGCATGTAGCCAACATGTCAGCCTCCACAAAATGAGATCCAACAAGTTTTCCCTTGCTTACCATTTTGTCTTAGCTTAAGTTTGAGCTGTTAAATTGGATCTGCAAAAGAGGTGAAATTGCTAAGGGAATAATAAGTAGGCAAGCAAAGAAATATGTATGTTAATTCTTCTGTGGGGATATAACTTTTCTTATTTAAATAAATTTACTCCAGACCGTGTTTGGTATGCTCCTTCAATTAAGAAGTTAACAAAGCTAGAGTACTTTAATGGCTTGCTTTCCCAGCAAAATATTTTTGTATGGATTTGAAGCGTCTTATTTAATTCTGATAATAATATTTTTCTGATACTGTACACTGGAAAAAATAGGTCACCTGCACTAAAAGTATTAAGCCAGGTAGCATTTGCATGAAGGTAACAAGACTGGCAGAAAGAAGGAAAGAAAGAAATTAATTTATTGCTATTAAAGTTTTTCTACTGTCATAACTGTTCATACAAAATTTCTGCTGCTATTAAACGTCTACATTTGTGCTGTATTTCTGTCTTATTTACTTGACTAATAAACCGTGTTTGTAGGTGAGATGAGTGAAAGCCGAGCAAAAAAAGTTCGAATAAAGGAAGTTGATGGCTGGACTCTACGGATGCTTATTGATTATATTTACACTGCTGAAATTCAAGTTACAGAAGAAAATGTGCAGGTAAGAGTGAGAATATTTTTTGCAACAAATGAGATGCAATATGCAGAGTCATTTTTGTTATTATTGTGGTTCAACTCTGACATGGGAAATCTCATCTGTAAACTGGAATTTTTTTAGACCTTATGCTTACAAAGCAAGTAGTCATGCTGTTTAAATTCTGGGTCAAATTTGAAGACAGTTCAAGTAAATGCAGATTTAGTTGACTTTAATGGGCTTTGAACCAAGCCTTACATAATGCAGTAAAATAGATGGTCTTCTCTGCCTAAAGTTAATGCTGTCAGCCACCTCTGTACCACCCTTTCTCTAATATATAAGTGAAATTTACATAAGCAATATAGATCTATTCCTAAATGTGAAACCATGTTGTCCAATTAAGCTGTCCTGTTTATTTTTTTCCCTGTTAGCCTGCACAATACTTTTTCCAGCTCAATCTCTGTAAGTTGCCAGTGACCAGCTGTGCAGAAAATTTTTGGTACTGCTTTTTTTTTTTTTTTAATTAAATCAGCCAATATCTATCATGAAGGTTTTGTCCATCCCACACAGAGCTATTAAGTTTTTCCAATTGACTGTACCTTGAGATGAAGCTTCAATTAGAATAAAACAAATGCAAGCTTAGAAAACATAGCCTCCTGCATTTGATATTTTCTAAATGCAGATGGATTTAAGATGGACAGATTAAATTTTCCTTCCATTATCTTTAGAGATTTGTTGTAGAGGTTTGAGAAGTTTAAAACTATTTGCATAAGGGGTGATGCATTTTTTTCTCATGTTTTCCTTCATACTCCTGTGCTCTTCTTTCTCCTCTTGCCTAATGCCATATAACTGGTTACTAGCAGTTATTTTGCTACTTTAGCAGGGTGCAAAACCATGTTGCTATATTTGGCATTGAAAACTTCTGTTGCAATTATGTATTCTGAAATTAATCGCTTTTATTGGACATTAGGCTGAAAATAATGGCATTTTATTGGCTGCTGAATCCAATGGGGACACTGCTTGTTTTAGCCATGCTTCACTGACTACTTCCCAAAATGAAAAGTGCTGCCATCTTGAAACAAAATATTCCTGCTACCAGGAATTTCATATCTTAGGTTATATCATAAGTCATTTAATTCTGCAAGACTAATCTCTTGTCTTTCTTAAATGCTTGTTTCTTGAAATCTTCCTTTTTAAGGAATTATTCTGGTCTGATGATGAACGTACATAGTGAAAAAAAAGACTGAAATTCTGTTGTATTTTACCAGTCTGGTGATTGCCTAAATCTCTGTATATCTGTGGAAGACCTTGAGCAAATCCAGAGCTGTCAGAGATTCCCTAACAGACCTCTTGCTGCTTGATCATCCTGGCTTTTCATCCTTAAAGTAGAATATTCTGTCTTGCTGACAGAGCTTAATGGCCCTAATCTTCTACATTCGATCCATAACATTGGAGTGGACTTAACAGGCAATCCTACTGTATTTTGGCTGTAGGTGCTGCCTTGGAGGAGGCATTATCACCCATCCTTGGCAGTGCTGACTCTTCCGTGTTAATGTGGAGGGAAAACATAACATTTCTTCCTCATACAGGAGTTGTTGGAGGCCAGAAATCCATGGCTTTAACACTCATGAGTCTGATAGGGCTTTAATTTTCACGGCTCCAGGTTATCTGTCTGAAGATAGATATCTGATGATGCTGAGGATGTTAGTATAGATAATATTGCTTGGTGAGTGATATTACAAATTTGTGGTTACTTGAGTACTGAGAAGAAAGTCAAGTTTCTAAGTTGGGTTTTGATTTTTTTCCAGTGTAGTTGCACTTTAATGTTGATGGTGGATATACTTGTAATATGACTGTATTGAATGTAAACTTACTCTTACTTTTTCACTTCCATCCTTTTTGCATTGTTATTACCAGATATGTTGGAGTTTATTTGCATTACAGCAGAAATAAACACTATGGATAAAAATCAATACGCTGATGCAAATTCTTTTCCTTAAGCTTGAAAGCCAAGATGGGAAAATTGTTACTGTGACTTTCTGGAAACCTAGAAAACTAGTGCAGGTTGTCAGGCCTTAGTTAAAAATGTGTTCTCTCCATAAACATGTTGCATACTATTAGGATTAATTCTAGCTCTCAATTTCTTGTCTATATGACCTAGAAGGTATTGTGAAATTTTGGTAGCAGTTACGAATTTATCTTGTAGGAATACAGAAGCGTGAAAACCTAATATGCCATTTTATATTTGGATTAATATGTTGAACTGGAGCATCAGCTTCTAGGCAGCTGCTTATGATTCTTATTCTGATACCCTTTATGGGATTTCAAGTGTATCATTCCATCTCTTCAGGTTATACTTAGTAAGAATAGGTATTGAATTAATTTCTAATACGTGATACAATGTTTGAAGAGGGTGTGCAAGCTTCATGTTTAAGTAATGTAGAATTGCTAAGTAGTTCTTGGTATTAAAATAGCTGCATTGTATATTTATGAAAACTAATTATAAAGGAATACATAATTGTAGCCCAGCTCATTGGTCTTTCTCAAGGGGCAGGTTTACTCTGAGCTTCTTTCCTTAGAATCTTTCTTGATCTAGATGTGGAAAGGAGAGTGCTTCCTGACTGTGCCTTTGCAGCTTCCCAGTGAGAGCTGTCCATTTTTGTCTCCTCACTGTCCTGTTCTGAATTATGTAGGTTTTTGGGCAGGTGTAGAGGCAGAAAAATCGGATGTAAGTCAGTGATTGAGGAGAAAACCACATTCATTTAGCCCATAAACTATCTGCACAGGAGGCCCTCATCACTGGATGTTATCGCTACATTAGTTAAATACAAAAGAACATTTGTTCTTTTCTTCAGTTCTTGGTTCAGTAGGTTCCCCCCAGCCTGCAACAATAAGACAGCTGGTATATGAATGTGTACATTCTTTTAGTGTTTGTCCTTCATTTAGAACAAGTTATTTTATAATTCATCTCTAGTGGCACTCATTTTGCATAATGCCATAACAGTATTTCTGTATTTTCATATTAAGTCACCTTTTTTTGCATTCTTAACTCCTTGCTTTTCCTTTTTTTTTTTTTTTTTTTTAAGGAATGAAATTAGATGTCAGACTTAATGCAGTATCTCATTCTTCATATTTTAAGGAGGGAATATCCAAGTTAATGTTTTCAGAAGGCAAATCAACTTGCATATCAAATTTTTTTGATATCCATATAGGTATTAACTACATGCAGTGCACAATGTGGGAGAGTTGGTTACTATAAGAAGCTCATGCGTGAGTAACTCTCCCACGCTATGCGTATGCAATGCAGCCCCTTTTTAGTCAGCTGTACACCTCAGGCCTCTCCTGAGCACAAATATATTGGAGGAGAAATTCCTGCAGTTGTTGGCGGGCTGTGGATTTGTTATGGGCTTTAGAGGTCAGCCTGATAGAGGCTGAGTGGAATGTGATTTGAATAAACACAAGTTAGGTGATTGGGTTCCTTTTAAATTCCCTGCTACAGGTCTCTGTTCCTTTAACTGTGCTGATACAACTATTTGCTGGACTGTTTTATAAAGCAGATCACTGAACTCAAAAAAACATCTGACAGCAATAACACTGTATCTCCACTTCCACCCCACACAGGTTTTTGGGCAGTCTTTGAGTTATTATTAACTTGGATCACAGCCCTGTCAGTTGTTTTCACCCAGTACTTGGGGTTAGCATATTGAAGTGTAGGAGCATTCACCAATGTTGGGAGTAGCTGTTTCCCTGCAGACTGGGGCAAGCATTACACATAGCTTCACTTTGCTGCTACTGCTGTCCTGCTTTTGAAAATGATGAGAGCATGAGCGAGAGTAGAAGAGAAAATCACAAAAAATTATATTTTTACAATTGTATAACTCTGTCTTAGCATATTTTTTCCTTTAAAGAATTTTGTTAGGTACAACAAACATGAAGTCCAGAATCCTGAATAGGGTCGTTTTCAAGAAGTATAATTTTTTCTGCTCATTTTCTAAAATTATTCAAGAACAACGTTTGCATCGTAATAAGCATATTCTGAACAGTAATATGTATGCATTTTTTCTTTGTAACTCTTAACTGTTCATGCAGATTGCCATAAAAAGTACAACAGAGACACTTCTATTTGCATGGTGTCATGGGGTGTGGGCATAAGAGTTGACAGCACATTTGATTTAAGGTGCTGTCAAAACAAGGTCCGAAAAAGCAGCTGATTTCCCCAAGAAATCCTCAAAAGAGAAGATCCTAATGTTGTCCCAGCTATTTACTAAGGTAGACATTCTACAGTACCATGTTTGGTAGTAAAGGCTTTGACAATTCATGCTGCACCTCATCACCTCTAGCTAATCAGTGTCACAGGGTTGTTGGATCCCGAAAAATCCTCAAGGCTGAAAATGAGCCAGTACCTAACACCAAAACCCAGAGAAGTCCCACAGCTTTTTAAGATGGTTCAGCTTCTGAGCTACATTTGTGGCATGATCCACAAGCATTGGGTCATGCCATAAGTTGGACTGAGGGTATGTTAAAGGAGCACAAAGAAGAAGGAATGTGATGTTAGAGGGAATAGTATAAAAGATAATTGCAACTGAGCTCTGTGAAGTGAAATAGTGACTTGAGTGTATCTAGGCTTGGCAGAATATATTTAATCTAACAATAGAAACTGGATAATAATCCTTAGGTGGTTTATTCCAGTTGCTTCAAGTTTTTCTCATTCAAAAAATAGGTAGTATCTGGCTTAAACGTTCCTATATTAGATAAATTAATGGTACTTCTGTCATCTTGTGAAGCAACTTGTTGTTTTGCTGCAATAATGTCATGTATTGAGTGACTGTTCTTATTCATATACTTACATTTTTTTCTTTAGGCAAAACATCATAGATGTTCTTTGGAGACAGTAGTTTCTAAATCTTTTACCATTCTTCTTGCTCTTCTAGGCTCTTTCCATTTTACCTATATTGACATATTTAGCATGCAATGGCCAAATTGGTCCATTAAGGCCTTGTTACTGCAGACAAGAGTGAAACTATTAACTTGTGAATAAAAAATAGTGTTTAATTCTTTATGTCATCGATTTTCCAGTAACAAGACACTGATTCTAGTAGTCACTATATGTTTGTGCTTCTAGAGGGAGTAAGAATGAAAAGATGAAAGTAGTTATTGTACAGCAGGAGAGACAAATTGTGGCATCTTCGTTTTGGTAAAAGCCATTTTGAGGGATTTGTTTGTTAAGCATTTATGCTTATTAGCCTAATACTTCTAGTGAACCAAAACTGCAACTAGTGGAAAAAACTGTAACCCTTATCTGATTTAGTGGTACTAGAGTGTCTTTCAGTAAGTTTAGTGGGCAAGACTTCAGGTTCACACCAGGAATTTTCTTTTAGGAAGAGATGCTATTTTGCAAGACTGTTTCCAGATTACAACTGCATGTTAAAATTGGTTTTAATAAAAAAATGCAAAGAAATTAATTATTTTCATTTTGGAGAAATGTTTAATTATATTTTAAAATTCACCAATGACAGGAAAAAATAGCCTACTGAAAATCTTAAAATTATATCTGGTTAGGGGGTGGAAGGGCAGGAGAGAAGTAAGATGTGTACGAATCATTTTAAAACTGAAAGAAGAATGTAGAAGAGAGCATTACACACAATGGAATGCAAAATAACCAACAGTACAGGCTTGTGTATGTTGAGGAGGACAAAAACTCATGACAAACCAGCAAGGAGTAGATATTAATTTCAATAAAATGTAGTAGGACCATATATGATCAATAAGATGCAGTCCATGCAAACATAGGGTCTGCATTTACCATTCCTAATCTTCACTGGATACTAATTTAAAGGCAAAAATAAAATTCTGTGCAGCCTGAAACATTCCTTATTTGCCCTTCTGCGAAGCACGAGAGTAAACTCAGATAAAAATATTCAGAATAAATTGTATTGCACTTAGAATTGGTGTGCTTATGATGAACCCCATGCAGTTTTATGTGGGTAGGATGTGAAATAACCTGTTTAGGGACTACCAGTTTATTCTGAAATTTGTAATTCCAGAATGTCAGATTTGGTAATGGAGTTGTTTTTTTCCTCACACCTGTGTCTCATGATGGTCTCAGATTTTCACATTCAGTACCCTTTCCACTATGGGTGAGGTACATCAGTTTGCAGGAATTTAATTAAAAAAGAGTTCAGGATCATGATGGAATATCTATATTAACCTACCACTGCACAACAACTGAACAACAGCAGCTAGTTGTGTGTTCTTTTAGCTTGAAGAAAACACAGAATGACTTAATATAAGCCAGTTTATAAGACTAATCTCTTTACTTTTTTTGTGATAGTCTTTGAACACTTAGATGGCCAAATTAATATAGAGCTTATATTCCAGTAATCTTCAGAGCCATACTATCTTTGTAACTGAGCTGGGAGTCAAAATACTCCTAGGAATATTGTGATGCTTTCCAAGCTTTATCCTTGAAAAGAAGTGTTTTGTGTATATGATCAGGTGACTAAACTAAGTGTCTTTATATGAGTTAGCAACACTGATGTGTGAAAAGCATAAAGCATGTGTTTTGGAACTAGTTTTGGTTTAGTTATCTGACTTGGAATGTTTGTGAGGCCTGCCAATAAATTATATCTTCAAACATTACGGAACTTGTCTTTTCCCTTATTGGATCAAAAAGATGTCCCTCCCTTTCAAAGAAGTATATCCAAAGGGGGATATTTTCTTTATGAATATAGGAAGTTTTCTGTGTTAAATAGGGTTGATTTTTTCTTTTTAGAATCCAAGGCTGACTTTACAAAGGCTCTTTATAAATGTGTGATTGGGCATTGTAAGGGGAGGGAGTTGAATTCAGTACTTGAACAGAGACGTGCATTCTGCGTCCTGGAAGTGTGCCTGCTGCTGTGTAAGTGGGTGGAAGAGATAAAAGAAATATTTATTCAACTGAACTGGCTCCTGTGAAGCTTTCACTGAATCTTATAATGCAGTAGGTTCTGTTTCAAATATAAAATAGATATTTTATATATGAAACTGGTTTGAGAGAAGGTAGTGCTGAAATTGCTTCTATGGGAATTGGCCGTTGTCCTTCAGAGAACCTAAGAAAGAGATGTGTGGAAAAAAATGCCACACTTAGACACCTAAAAGGGGCAGGAAGGGAATAAGTCTGATCTTGAGGCATTGACAGATGTGCCTCTAGCCACCTCTTCTTTAAAAAGCTTTTGGTAATCAGAAAAAGTGAAACAGCTTAAATAGAGGTATATCTTGAGAAGAGTGGGTGCTGGTAGGCTGGATCTAGGCAATTACATCCCTCCTGGTCATGATTAACACCTTGTATGTCCCCAAGAGACCAACAGATACTTAATACAGGTCCAGGATGACCCTGGTCATGCGCTCTACTGAAAGGCAGGGCTCCTAAAGAAGAGTTTATTCTAAATTAGCAGCAGTTGCTGAATGGTTTTCAAGTAGATGATGATGTTCTAGACAGTGCAGTTTGGTGATGACAGAATGGGTCATGATAGCAGTTTTTCTAGCTAGAAGCAGTCACAACATTCTAGCAGATGCAACAACATTCTAGCAGATGCAAGTAGCTTAATAAAACTGTTTCTGCTGTACCACAGATTAATCAGGTTGGCATCTCAGAAGTTTCCTGACTGGTTGTTGATAAAGGCCTTTTATTTACTTGCATTTGCTTCTGTTTACTAACCACAGTTTCCTGATGAAAGCATTTAAAAATCTTCACTATATTATTTATTAATTGAATAGAATTTTGAGGTATGTTTTAAGCCGGTGGGTTGTCATTATGGCTGTCCCTCCTGTCCCACTCATCCCCACTGGTTCTTTGTAAGGATTTCCCCTTACATGTCCCCAGTGCCTAGACAGTCACTCCATCTTGGTTTAGTTGCAAAGTCTTTCCTGCAGTACATGGATGCTTACATGTTAGGTGCTAGAGACAGAGTATTGGACCATGTGAGTATTCCTCTGAGCTGATTTATTGCTAAAGTCTGCATGCTTCTAAAGAAGAATGCAGTTAGGTCAGATAATACCAATCCCATTCAAGATAACAGTGATATTTACTTTGTTGTGGGTTTTTTTTTTTCTTTCTAGAGATAACTTTTTGAAGTAAAGGAGTGTAAATTGTTTCTCTTACTTTTCCTAAAAAAATGAAGCAATATTGCACTGATTTTCCTGTCAATAGCTGCAGCAGATTTCTTTCAAAAAATGAAAATAGCTTTGACTTTACATTAAAATTTGTTGATAGCATCTTTAAGGTGAAATCTGTAAATTTCTATTTCCTGTGACTTAAATTTAACTTGCCCGAAACTCTCAGCAAAGTATCCCAGTGCAGTACATGTTATTTTCGACAGACTGGTAGGCCAAATCTTCATTAAAACTGTGCAGTTTAATCTTCATTAAAGCTGTCTTTTAAGCTGTTCATGTAGTTTCATTTTTCTGAGGTGATACTGAATTCTGATTCCCAAATAGTCATCTATAAAATTTTGGACAGATTTGGCTTCCTGCCTTCAGTATATTATGAGTAAGGTGCTAATTATTGAGGCCTTAGGTGACAGGTTACAATCCTGCTTGTTTCTGAGATAATTGAAGTGTTTGTCATGAGCTTTGCTTACCTTATCTTCCATATCCTGGCTTTTTCTATGTTCAAATTAATCTTGAAATCACCATATTTATACCATCATATTTTATTTTACCATCACTTTTTGCTTTGCCTTCACAAAATCCTTAAACGATCTGTCCATAAACTCACTTCTTTCTTTCTTAATAGGTTCAGCCAACTGCAGAAGTTCTTGAAAGCATTTTCTTTTTCAAAGAATATTTTATGTAATCGAGCTATTAGCCTCTCAAAAATTATTGGTGGTGGGTGATCTTGTTTCCCTGACACAGATATTATTAAAGTTTTGGGAGGAGATGGAGTTCTTTATTGGATCATCTTATAGAGCCTTAAAAATAAACAAGCTTTTGACCTTTCTGCTCATCTCCATTGTGGCTGCTGTGGCATAGCTACTAAATAGTGAAGGCTTTGGAAAATTCTGAAGTTGTATTCAGAGTCATTCAGGGTAAAATGCTTTATAGAACTGGCTTATCCTAATGAGTTTATGATTAAAACAGGATTAACTGATGTTTTTAAATTCTGGTGTGTGTTGAAACGACCTGGTAATCCAAACTTTCACTTTTATTCTTTTATGACAGCATGGTTCTAAAAGGCTTGCTGACTCTGCAGAGAGGTACTTAAATCCAAGCTGACATGAGTTTTGTTACAAACCCTATTCACAGAAGCATGTTTAGGTCTTACTGAGCAAGAACTTAATGCTGGACTAAACAGCCTAATAGTGTGCTCTTTGGTTGTGCCCTGAAAGACTACCACTGTATTTTGCTGTTGTATGTGTTTTGTACTTAAGGCTTCAAGCAACCATCTGGTTACCTCCTTTTGACCTATTTTTGTGTTTCTGACAACAGCTTTGAGGATTTTGATAATATGAGGGCACAACTAATATGTGGCGTAGCTGGAGGAGAGACGGTGGCACACTCCTTGAATTTATATGCATTGTAAGACATGTCAGGCAACAGTAAATGATCTCATTTTTTCCAGTGAAATAATCCTAGTAGGCATTCTTCATTTGCTTATATGTGCCTGCCTGTCAGGAGAATGAGTGTAGGAGGGAAGGGAAAAGAGGAGCGCGATCTTTTTACAGGCATATTTTATTACAAATATGAGCTTCATTAATTTGCACTTTAAATGAGTAAGCCTCACCTAAGACCTGCTGACCAAAATACTAAGCAAACAGCTTTGCTGGAAAATTTAATATTTTGTTCTCTGACAATTTTTAAATGCTTTAAAAATGTGTTTTTCTCTGTGGCTTTTTCATATATGTGCAAGGTAGAACTGCCTAGTTTTGGGGGGGCACATTATTATTATGTGCACTGCAGAATAGCTGTGGTTGCTATATTGTCACTCCCTTATGTTTGTTTTTAACTGAGGAACTGGGTTTTTGATGTGGCTGAAGATGTATTCCAAAGCCTCACACTTATTTGATAGATGTTTAATGCTGTCTTAAAGGATTTCCGTTTCTGATCTGGCTTGCCTGGTGGTTTGTGACAGGAGGAAATCACACTGTGTGCTCAGCGTGAGGAAAGCATTAAGCGTTGCTGAAACTGGTAGCCTGATAACAACTAGGTGGCTGCAGCTCCATATCTCCAAGCTCCAGCCTGGTGGTGGGTCTGAGCATGTCTTTGCAGTAGGTACATGCACAATCACATGTGTACAGTACACACTGCCAGCCCCCCAGATCAATGCAGGCAGAAACACTCAACGAGGTCTCGATTCTATCTTGAGCTGGGCTGTCTTCCTAAAGAGTCTCTTGGACATGTCTGTTCAGTATCTTTTGCATCGTTGAGACAAACTGAATAAATACAATTTATGCTACTTCATTTAGGGATAAAATTCTTTCCCATGTCCTTCCCTGGATTATAGAGGACGGTGAAGTTCAATAGGTAAGTAGCAAAAGGAGTTTGCAGAGAAAGCAATTGCTGTGTCTGTACAGCTGTAGCTGTGGTTAAGACAGAGGGAAAAATGGTGGCGGGACCACCAAAAGGTGGTGAAGGAAGGAGAAGCAGATGTTGCACAGATATGGTAACTACACACTCCTGAGGTATTCATATATTTATGTTCCTGCCTTTTTTTTTTTTTTTTTCCCTTCTGCAGATATCTTATTGCTATTTCTCTCTGTCCTCCAAATGATGCTTTTCATAAAGAAAATTGAGTAGGCAGAAGGGTATGAGCATTGTAAGAGTGAAAAGATGAACCTGAATGGACATTTGAGCTGCTGTGCACTGGCTTGTAGGTGCCAAAGAGAAATACATAAGGGAGAAACAGAACTGAGAATGAGCACCAGAGAGAAAATTAATCTAAAATGTGGATCAAAAGGTATGAGGAGTGAATTAAAATTGTCCCAAGGCTGTAAAAGACTGTCTTGGACTATCAAGTGCCAGTGTGTGTAGGAAGCAGAGAGTCATACTTCTTCCAGAGAGACTGTTGTCTTGTGGACTGAATCACAGATTTCCCCTGTCTCAAAATCTCTGTACCTTCAGAAAATGTTTGGGTGTTCTGGTTTTTGTGTTTTGGTTTTGATTTGTTTTTTGTTTGGTTTTTTTTTTTTTTTGTGGGAGGGGGAACGTGGGTTGAGGTTTATGAAACCACTTGTTTCTGCTTATTTGGAAGAGACTTGTGGGCAAAGGCGGTGAAGAGGCTTGTAGCTTGGCTATGTCAGCATGGTCTAAGCTAGAGCCAAGAAATGAATCAGAAACTCTTGGAGGAGGTGATGGGGTGAGAGAAGTGGGGTTGAGGCAGGGGTGTGTTACAGAAGAGATACTGATCTGTAATCCTGCACTTCAGAAGCATGTGATTCTGATTACTGTGGGAGGTGAATGGGAAGTCACCGAGGGATTTAAACAGGCATGTTTAATTTAAATGATAAAAAGAATAAAACACTTTTACTCAGCACTGCAGCTCTAAATATAACATCTATTCGTTTCCTGCATATTGTTTCTTTAATGAGTGATTTAGGAGAGCGTGTGGGCTGTCAGAGCCATGCACGAGAAAGGTGCCAAAAACTAATTAAGGTAGAAAGTCCCAGTTACGCCAACGGACTGTGCAAGGTGCATCCTCTTACAGATCAAGGATAGGCTTAGAGAGAGGGTCAAAAGATGAAGTGCAAAAGCAAATGAATAAAAACATTCGATCACTAGAGCAAACAGGATTTTATAGACATATTTGTAAAAATAATCCTTTCATACCCACAGAAAAAAAACCTTTAAAGTGAGGTGGCTGAGACGGTATGAAAATGTTATGTTCTCTAGCTGGCTATTCCTTGGAATATCAACTCATGTTTTAGTAAATCACCACAATGTCATTAGTGATCCTAAGCATTACAGAGACTTATCAAAGATTTGGATTTTGTTAGTGGCAGGTGAGATAAGAAAAGTTCAAATTACCCACATGTTTCAGGATTCTATTTATTGTGCACAGCTACTAAAAACCTCCTGTAATCCTTAGAGTGGTCTAGAAATAACCATATCAAAGGCTTTTGAAAGTCAAGTTAGTTATAGTCCCTCCTAAATTGTCACATGATGGGCAATAAATAGATCTAAAATCCCTAGGGAGGAAAGGAACAAATAGGAATAAATTGTTTGGTTTTGCTGTATCAAAGTAATTGTAACGTGTCACAGGCTTCCAAAGGACCTATTTCCTTTAGTTTTGAAAAGTAGGTAGCAGAAGATGTAGGTGATGAACTGGTTTAAGTAGTTTTTTGAAGATCAGACAAAAATAGGAAATCTTACTGCTTTCTAGCTAAGCTAGATGTCAGGCTATCATAATCACAGACCAAAATTAATGTTGGAAAGTGTAAAGTAATGCATGAAAAGAAAAAAATTTGAATTACTCCTACGTATTGCTATGTTTTACATTAACAGCTTTTCCTGGTATAGAATAACATACTGTAGTCACCTTAGAAAAACTTCAGCTATTGTAAAATAGTGTCTTTAAAACGGAGCATGAAGAATGGCACAGCAGTATCTGTATGTCATTGTATAAATCTGCATTATCACCTGGAACAGTGTTGGATGGTCTAAAATATGACAGAAATAGCATGCTTTGGGGAAAGGCTTAAAGCCATTAAAGGCATGGAAAAGCTATCATTTGAGGGAGGAAGGGAATTCAGGCCTCTCCTAGATTGACTGTGAGTTGACTAAAATAGGACTCTTATTTTTCTTCCAGTGTCTATTTGTTTCAAAGACTCTACATATACTTGTAAAGGGTAAAAGTGTGAGTTACTAATTTATGCTGAAAGATTACAAGATTTTCTTTAGAATACTGAAAAAGAAGTGCACAAAAACATATATGTAGATCCACATAGTTGTTATTATGCTTAACATGAGTGCCTAAATGAATAGAACACATTGCTGCAAAATGCATGAGTGCAGCTGCCTAGGATGGCCAGGGTGAGCAGTTCTGCTTTCTGGTTGTGCTTGTTGGTTTGGAAATGATTACCTGTGAACCTAGGAAATGATACCTTTGTTACAATTAGATAGACAGTGTTTCAAAGCATCAGCAAAGCAAAGATTAGTGTTTCAAAGCAGCTATTTTCACCTCTTAAGGTTTACCTCCCTAGTTAGGTGAGACCATATGAGGTCCAGATCTTGGTTGAGTTCACCTGTTCTAATCTTCTCTATCCTAGGTTTCCTTTTTCCTCAGAAGAGCGGAAGACAGGGGAAGGGATGGTGGTGGTGGAAGCAGAGCAGTGCTGTGAAGCTTCATTTCAGTAAATATTTGGTTTAACCAGATACTGGGAAAGGATGGAGAACATAACAGATTCTGTCTTGAACCAAATGCCAAAATTGCTTCCAGTGTGACTCAGATTGGAGGAGATCCCTAGCTGGTTGTAACAGATCTAGACAAAAGCTGTTCTAGCAAAGGCAAAATTTTTGCCATTTCCTTCTGCAGAAGGAAACTCGAATTTCTCTTTTATTCTCATGCAGTTGACTAGGGAGACATGTTGGTTTTTCTTTTAGAAGGTCTGGATTTTACCTATTATTTGAACATTTTTCTGGATAACTGTGAAGTTCTAGACTATCTTGGAAAGTACTTTTAACTCTTTGTTTTATGGAACAGCTCTGAGCAACTGGGTCTAATAGATGGTGTCCCTGACTATAGCAGGGGGTTTGGAACTGGGTAATCTTAAAGATCCTTTTCAACCCAGGACATTCTATGTTTTTTTTAAAAAAAGAAAAAAGAAAGGGAAAAAAGAGTATCAGATATGATGACCATTAGATCAGAAGTAATCAGGATGGATGTCATGAGTTTTGTGATTCTAAAACCTGATGCCTTCATCTTCCCTTGCTAGGATGTGGTTGCCCTTTAGCTAAACAATAATAATGAGGGTGTGTAAACTGCCTTTTCAGACCAAAAGTTTGTACAACTTTTCTGGCCTTTAAAATCATCACACTGCTAGGCAGCGCTAGAGATGCTTCTATGTCAAGTTGGATGAAAGCAGCTACTTTTGTCTCAGCTATGACCTTTACTGTAGGCATCCACGTCTGTCTTTCTTTGCATGACCATAAAGCTACCTCTGGCAAAACCTGAAAAGTAGCCCTTGCCAACTTAAAGTGCAGAGGTCATTTGCTCAAATGAATGCATGTGTTCTTGTCTGCCTCCTTGTAAAATTCAAGGTGCTTATTATGAGTAAATTTAGTCACTTAGAGACTCCACGGTTGGCCTCTCTTGCTTGCAAGTAGGTTCAGGTTATGCTGCGACACGTAAGATGAAATTTTGGAAGCTGCATAAAGGCTTCCTTGAAAATGTTTCTGTTTTCTTCATATCGGTTGTGCCTTAAATCATGAAATCTATGTACTAAACCTGCGTCTGCAAAGAAAAATCAAATGGGAAGCTGTAGATGCTCTTTACTTTGGGAATTTTGGCTCTACATACCTGAATTTCTTAAGCACAACGTCTCGATTAAAGCATTTATGAAATCTGTCACTAAACCTAATTTTTTTTCCAAGAAAATCCTCTGTGACATTTCTAGAATATAATTATGGTCTGTTGTAGAAACTGAATGGTAAGTAAAAGATTATCTTAATAAACTACAAAAACATAATTATGGTAAAAGCCTGAAGTAATCAAATGTGTTTTGAGTCCACTGAAGGACCATTTACTGCATATTAGATGTTAATCTTGACATAATTTTTGTATTGAAGATAAGCATCATGCACAGAAATCATTTCTACTTCATGCTATTTCTGTTGTTCTTAGTTCTTGGTTTTATATTACTTTAAGACTTGGTAGATGCATCTTCTGTACCAGAGAATGAAATAATAGTGCAAGCAAAGATTCACAATCTACTATCCCAATTATGCTGCTGCTTGTTTCCTGCCCAGGTTTAGGATTTTGCAAAAGGTCTTTCAAGCCCCGTCTTTTAAATCACCAGAAAATGCTCAGTTATACTAGGAAAATAAACCTTGCTTGTCACAAGTCTGTCCGTAACGTACAAAAAACCCCAGCAAACAATTCTTTCCTTCCCCTCTCCCCGCCTCTTCAAAGGTGTTCTGTATACTTTGTGAACCAGCAAATGAACATTTTAGGGTTTTGTCAACATCTTCAGTTTTAGGCAATCTTTTGAAAACGTTTCTATCATAGTAATCGTCGGTATACCCAAAATGATTGTGCATGTCAGTCTGAGGGTGGTCTGGTGCTGGAGGTTGAGGTGCTGCAGTTCAGTGCCATGGCTGAAGCTCACTGAAAGCTCAGAGCATCAGCTGATGCAGCAATTCTTTATGTGGGTCAGCCTTTACAGGAAGAAAGCAGACTGTGTAGTGTGAGTTACTTTATCCTGCCTACTTAATCTTTTCAGCTCCTCCTAATCCTTTTGCGGGGTAGCTGTGTATGATTTGACTGGGTAGCACTTCTGGTGCCATAATTAAAGAACAAGTTGTCCAGTGCCTGAACGACACAATATCAGAAGTAGCTTTGTTCAGACTCGAGTTAGTCTCGTTTAAATTATGCTGTCCCTAAGAAAATATGATGGTGTTTTTATGCAGCTGTGTAATCTTCTAAACATTGAATTAATTAAAATATGTTGAAGGATTCTGAGCTTTCATTTTAGATTACTTACTATAGACATACTTAAATTCAGGGGCCAAACTTCAAATCAAGAATCTTGTTCCTATAAAATCAAAATGTTTTCAATATTTTTCACTGAAAGAAAAATCTAAAATTCTAACTAAAATTATTTTAGGTTCATGTTTTACTCCAAGTGAGAGAATGTTTCATTTCTATTACCATTATCTTTTAAGAGAAGAAAAAGATGTGAAAGGCTAAGCTTTTGACTGTTAACAAAAATAACCATTAGACTAGGAAATCAATCTGTCTCTCTTGTGTGAAAGCACTGTTCTGGTTGAGGAGATGTAGCAGAACCCTGAAGCCAAGCAAGACTGCATGGTTCTCCCTTGTAGAGCAGATGGATACCCCTCATTATAGTGTATTACTGAAATAAGTGACTCTTCTGTATTTTCATTTGCTTCCTGAATCTTTTTTCTGCACTTCAGCAAGCACTAACTGCATCCCAAATCCCTCCCAAAACTTCAACTACTACCCCCTTCAAAAAATACCCCAAGAAAATAAAGAAAACCCACCTCTGTACCCAGCATTTTTATTAATAATTAGTAGTTCATTCAAACTAATCTTCTAAGGTGCTGTCTCTTTAAAAGCTGCTTTTTGAGCAAATTGGTACAGATTATGATGCAAGTTAAAAAGCAGATATGTAAAACAGTTACTTTTTTCTTATCCTCCATTTTAATCTGTCATACTGATTTCCAAGCTGGGAGCTGCTTAGTATTTTGTAGATCATGTCAGTCATTTAAAATACTACATTTTAATGATTATTAAATCATTTTCTACTGAGGTGGTGCTCTACCAATTTGTATCTAGTAGAAGGGCAATGTGAAGGAATAAGACTGATTCTTCCTGTGATACTATGAAAGTGCTACCTGCACCTGATTTTCAGTTGCATGTGGCTTATTAAACTAAGGGAAAAATTAATACATCCATGTCTTCATTGTGTGATAGCCTTGAGGATGTTAAGATATCCAGAAGGTATACTTCATAGGCTACATGACATCATATTCTAAACTTGCAGCTCATGCACATCTTTAATTACAGCACAGCCTCTATTTTGTATTTAACACTGGAACACACCATGCTTAACGTGCACATGTTGTTCATACAGAAATTTAAGCAGGGTTGAGTTTTCCGAAATTGAAACTTCCACATTTTATCCCACAGATGCCTTAAAATATTTGTGTCTATTTTAGTGGTTTTGTATGCATGCTCCCAGATAGCATAATTTTAATGCCGTGGTGAATGATTTCACTAGAATTTAGACTACACTTCAGTTACAAACCACAGTTTTAATTACGGCACAGATGCATGTAGATGAGAATAAAAACATAAGATAATTTGGATTATATTTAACCACTATGTTAATTTCCTTCTTCCCCATGCTATGATAATGTAAACAGCAAATGAAGGAGCTTAGTTTGCTGAAATGGTTATTTAAAACTTAGAAATGAATGTTAAACCTTCATCTACTTCCTTGAGATTTCTTTATTACAGGCATTAACATAACTGCTGTTCTCAGAAATTTATTTCATTTTAATGTTGTAACTGAAAATACACAATATCTGTGATTAGCTAGGATTTAACTTGCACTTCTGTATGCTTCTGTGTTATACTGTAGTGTGTTTGGATTCTCATGCATCTGCTTTCCTATATTAGTGTCTTTCCTAATATTTCTGATTTGTTTTCTTTCCTCTCCATGCAATAAAGTATGGGATTTTTCTATTTTAGACAGCACATTATTCAATTCTCTTGGCATACACTGCTCTGATTTTTATTGGCTTATTTGCTTTAAAAGTGCTTCAGTTCTAAGAAATTTTGGGTTTGTTTATGTTGTGGGATCTTGTTTTCAAAGCCTGCAATATGATCTTCCACTATTTTCCTATTGACATTATACTGATCTTAATGTGGTTTTGGTGGGTATCAATTTGAATTTGAGCAAATATTCCTTGCAGAAATTTTAAGACAATTACAAGAAATTTGAAAGTAGTAGAGAAGAAAATATTGTCTTAAGCATCTTCATATGTCAGGTATCACAATATGGTCTATCTAGGAGAACCTTACAGTACAAAAAGGAGTGTAAAGAGGGCAGCTTGGATGGATATAAAATTACTGGATCAAATTGATTTAAAAGGCAGAAATTGATTTAACAGGTAGAAAGCTGTAATCAATTTAAATTTTACCTTGTATTGAGCTTTTTAAAAGCATGCTGAAAGGCTTGTTCCCTGAATTTTTAATATTTCCCGGGAATGGGGATTCTGCAGTTGGTTGAGGCAACCTGTTCTGAGGCTTAACCAGCTTCATGATTTAAAAAATACCCAGCAAAACACAACATAAAACAGAGAAGGCAACCTAACTCTTTTTTTTCTGGTCAGATTTTCCTATGCTCCTACTCTTCCTTGTCCTACAGCTGTTCATCTTCAAGAATAGTCTGGGTCACTCTTCTTTACTCTCACATTAGGTAGCTGTGGACTGTAATAAGGCCTCCCTTTTTTTCTTTTATGGCTGAACAAACACAGTTTTCTTAGCTTTTCCTTGTAATATCACATGTACCAGCCCTCTGATCATCCAGGTGGCTCCTTCCACTGGACTTGTTCCTCCATTCTCAACTATCAGGGCACTTACTAAAACCTTCTGTCTGAGAAGTGGTACCAATCAAGGGGTAATCAAGATGCCTGTCAGGTCATCTAGCAGCTCTCAGGCAGGATGAACACCCTTGTCTGATATGGAGGCACTGCAGGGCAGCTGCTCAGACCAGCTTCTTTTGGGTCATCCATCAGGGAAGTTTAATGTTTGCCATGAAATTTCCTGTTATGAAGATACTTGGTACTACATAGTGTTATTTTTTGATTTAGTAGAGACATACTGCAATATGCTGAAATCACAACACAAGTGTGACATACATTTGGATCCCTATGCAAAAGTGATTCCCTTTCTTAATCGACATATGCCCACTGTCAGGATGGTGGGCATCTCCAGTTCACCAGGAGGGAATATGTGGGCTAAAGCCCTTTCAAGACTATTGCTCTCTTGAGAGCTCCTTCCGTTGCTTTTTCAGTTTTACACATTTTTGTGGGACTGAGACACGTATGTGTCACATATGTACCTATCCCCCTGCTGGCCTGGCTAACTTGGGACCTTATATGCTAGTAATTATTTTAGAAAAGGCTGTTTGCGTAACCTGATGACTTACTGGTACAGCAATATAGCTAAAGGAAAACCTCCAGTTCCCCTTATATGGAGATAAATTTGACTTTATGTCACTAGATGCTCATTCTTGTATTTCTTCCCCAAGTGCATCACCCTTGCCCTTCTCCTCTGAGCCTTCTTTCCTTGTAGAGGTTTGTTCATGAGTCAGGCATGCTGTATCTCTTTGGGATTGTTGTAAATGTGTTCCTGGTGAGCTGGTGGGCCTGTGAGTACCTGTAGAGGTGCCTGCTTGTGCCAGCTGCTCCTCACTTCCAAGCTCAACACACATTTTGGTCACATGAGGTGAATGTGTCCAGCTGCACAGAGATGAACAGAGTCATAATGCTGTCAGGAAAAAAAGGAGGGAGAAAAGCTGCAGGCATCATTAGTACTCTCAGCCCCTGACATACTCCTGGCAGGTACTGAAGGGCCACAAGAGAGGGCAGCAGACTCATTTACAGGTCGATGATCTAGTTGAGTTACTGTGAAGGGCTTGAATCTTGAATCCAGTGAAAACATGGACCCAAGTTCCAGGCCTTAAGTGGATCCCTCCTAACTATGCATAGGTGAAATTGCAGGTGGATTTTAAAACAAATACTTGCAGCTGCTCACAGTCCTTTTTGTCTCAGTGGGGTTGGAAAGATGTATTTGGCATGATGGGTGCACAGAGCTTTGGGAAGAGGCATGTCACTGCAGGAAGGAGAACTAAAAGGAAATAACCAGGGAAGAGCCTTCATAGGCTTATAAGGGTTAAATCATTTGCTCTAGGAAATCTGGCAGTCATTCCAAGATTCATTGCCACAATTTTGACACAAAGAAAGAGAATACATAATTTCTTATTTGCCATCTGTAATAATAATCTGTTCAGTTTTTTTTTTTTTTTTTTTTTTATTTAAAAAAAATACCCATGAGAATGTTTTTTCATAGAACAAGAAATTGGAGATTTTTTTTTTTTTTCACCTCTGCATTTCTTGCAGTATGCGCATTACAGTATTTTTGATCTTTAAAGGAAAGTAATGATACCCTCTACTGGCTATTTTTGGAAATAAATCTGAGCTATAACTGACCAATTTAGAGTCAGCAGCAGTTAAAACTGCAGCACAGATTGAGTTTAATCTAGTATTTTTTTCTTTTCTTTCCTTTTTTTCTTATGGATTTGTGAGGAGTTTGGGTTGTTTTGATATTTTTTCCCTCTTTAATTTTGTCCCCGGCTTCAGCAGAGTAAATCTGACTGTGTTGGAACTGTATTTTTGAATGCAGGCTGTTATGGCTTTCAGACCAACAGTTCTATAGGTACAAATGAAAATAGCTAGATGTTATCACAGCTCTTGTTGCCTAGTAACCAAAGCCCAATGTGTAATTCAACAAGATAAATTTGATGCACTTTGCCTCTCTTTTCCTTTTTAGCAGCAGAATAGAAAATATGTTTAGACTTGTATGTTTTGTTTTCTGATAACTAAAATGTATTGAAATCTCTAACTTTGCAAGCTCAGTTACAGTGATCTCAGAACTGATGTAAATTTCCCATAATGAAGAGTGGTCTCCTTCTTGTAACATTCCTTTACTGTAAATATAAGTATGCCAGAGTAACTGTGAATGCAAATATTAAATTATTTTCTCCATTCCATTCTCAAATTTCACATTCCATTTTGTATTCTGATTTGATGATGATTTTACATATTTTTCAACTGGATCCATTTATACAGTCAAGGATTGTTCTCAGAATTATTTTCTCAACTATACTGATAATATGCCTAAACTTATCTAGGACTGTCTTTGAATTAGTTACTGAATTCCTGAGCAAGTACGAAATGTTTGCTTCATTGGGACAAGTTGTATAAATAAATACTTGCAATAGATTTCTAGCATTGATTTTTGCTATGTAAGTTAATGATTATATCTTATCATAGAATTAAATATCCAATTAATTTATCTGCTCACTGTTTTAACTAATCATACTGTGTTCTGGCAATATAAATTGTATTAGTAATATTATCTTAACATTTGCAGAAACATATGCTAGAATAAAGCCATTTCACTGTACTTTTTCAACCTTATAATTAATAACCTTTAAGCTTATTAAATTAACGTTGGTTTGAATTATGTGACAATGACGTTCATGCTTATTACATCTTTTCCACTTACTTTGTTATACTTATTAAATATGTTCAAGATTTATCTAAGATATAAACTAATTCTTAAGTATTTTGCTTAGCAATAGTCTGTGTATCTCAGTATAATCACATTGGTGTCTTTTCTTAATTTCTCTTTCATTAGTAATTGATATTCAAATAAAACTCTTATTGAATGAATGATCCTTCATTCTTCCTTTCTATATTGATTACCAGACAGTCTTGAATTATTATTCTTCCAAGAAGGTCACAGACTTCTGGGGAGGCTGAATTCTGTCCTTACTGGAATCTCTTGCATAAAGATGTTTATTTTTGATGCTAGCCAAAATAATGGTACAGTGTCCAGTGCTTAGATGTAATTATGAAATGTTCGGAAATGTAAGAAGGAAACTTGTGAATGAATATTGGGAAGAGTTTAAATAAAGTGTGTGTTACAGTTTGTGGAATGACTTCCCCGGTGAACAGTAAATGGTAGAGATGTTGCTTTTTTTTCTAAATGGTATCTGTAGGGAGGTAAAATCATGCTTGTGCTGCGTTTTAACTTCTTCAGTTTTTGAATGCTGAAATCTTCTTTGTTTTAGTCTTGTTTTCTGAGTGATTTGTTTTCTTAATATTGACAATCCTCTTGTATAACATCAGAATTGGATTGGGACATTAACCAGCTGTTGCTTCTCCTTTCAGGTACTGCTCCCAGCAGCTGGTCTCTTGCAACTGCAGGATGTGAAGAGAACGTGCTGTGAATTTTTGGAATCCCAGCTTCATCCTATCAACTGCCTGGGGATTCGTGCTTTTGCTGACATGCATGCATGCACAGATCTCTTGAGCAAGGCCAACACATATGCAGGCAAGTGATCATTGGTAGGGCACAGAGCCTGTCAGTGTGGGAGGGTTCTGTGCCACCCAACCCCACCCAGAGGAACACGAGTTTTAGCAGTATTGCAGACATGTATCTCCTGATAAAAACTACATTTGATCTGAATGTCTTCAAGTGAAATAAAATGTGCTGGCTGGTTATATAGTTACGTTTTAGCTGAATGGAGCAGCATCTGCACAGACTATTCTGACTCTGAAGGCCATTTCCTATCCAGAAAGAAGCTAGCTTCCTGTTTAAAATTTTGCACTGTCACTTAGGGGAGGAAATCAGGAAAGAAGAATTAAAATTCTGACAAGTACCATAAGTCAAAGTATGTAGGAATGGGGTGAAATCTGGGGGAAGAAATAAAAAAAAAAAAAAAAAAAAACATTGAGAGGAGGGGTAGCCCCTGCACTGCATTAGTGAAGAAGCAAGAAATGTAATTAATGTTGGGTATTATGTTATCAACTTATCTTCTGAAAATCCTGCTCATCTAGCCAAAAACTTGAAATTTCCTACTATAAAGGGTACCTATAGTCTAATCCACTTGGAATCTTGTATTTCATCTGTCTCTCCAGCTCTCCTGTTTTCATGCTTGGTACTAACCTTGTCTTTCCTGTGTAACCAAACCACCTTCCATTTCTGTCAAATTCCCCCCAAAAGCTTCCCTTACTGTCATCATATTCTTGGAGTACTGCTGGCCTGTATGACAAGCTGCCAGCTCAACTCCTACTTTGTATTTGCTGTGTCTGTGGGGTGGATTTTAAAGCAATGCACACTCTGTTCTTACTCTTGAGATCAATGTGCTGTGTATAGTCAGTATTCACAGTCAGGTCCATTCTCTGCTCTGCCTTCCTCCAACTAGCACTGCCAGGCTTAGAACAAGAGGAATACAAAAAAGAGAATTAAAAATTAAATGTCCTGATAAGGTGGTAGAAAAAAGTACATATGACTGTATTGCTTTTCATAACTTTCCTAAAATGTACAGTGCTCAATTAGCATAATTAACGAGTAGTAGCAAGTTAAAATTGAAGGTTTTCCTAAAATCACGCATTAAGTGCTTCAACTCAGGTACTGGTAATAGGCTTTTTATTGCCTTGAATAAATTTACACCTCAGAAAGGCAAGGACTTTGATGAATGCTTTCAGTTGTCTTCATTCCTAGAAATTTTGTTTTGTGGTATAGATTTTTTTTTTAAACTCACAGGAGATTATAGTATTTCTATAAAGAATGATTGATATATCAATTAAAAAAAAATCAAAAGCTTTCTAGATTGTTTTTGAAAGTACTAGTTTTGTAATGCCTATCTTATTCAAGAAGTTGTGATGTCTACATGACTGAATGACTTTGTGATATTTCTATTTAGACATCTATGCAAAAGGTTTTAATTAAATCCTTTTGGTTTTGAGTAATACAATATTAAATCCAAAAAGCTACTACATTTTTGACCTTTTGTGCAGTAGGAATCAAGACATGCGTTTATTAACTATAGTTAATGTTCAGAGATTTAATGTTTTAGGGAGCACAATGTTTTGATACAGTTGTTACTTAATTTTGAGTTTAAAATTATTTTTTCCAACTTCTTTTCTCACTGGGCCTTAGTTACTTCTAAACTAAACCTCCTTCTGTTACTTTTAAACAATATTTTTTCAGTTTAGTAGTTGAAGCTAATATTTGTATAGATTACCTTCTAGAAATGTAAATTCTAAGACCCTGTCATGACCTTGAGTGCAGTACTGGTGAAATGTGTTTTGAGCGCACAGGAATTTGTGTCCACCTGTTAAGTCTCCTTCCCTGGGTAATTTTGTTCAGGCATCCTTTGCTGTGCTCAGAGAGTGTCTGCAAGCAGAGGACGGACAAGTGAAAAGAGGAGGGAAGCTATTTGTTGGTCCTAGTTGGGACATGCAAGATACTAAGCTGAGCACCAGAATGTTCAGTACTCCTGAAAAAAGGATCCAGGGAGGAAGCATTGGCCTTCATTTCTCCTTGGAATTGGCTGATCCTCAGTCTTGCTGAATTTCTGTCTGCTGACTCCCTGATTTCCTTTAATACAGTTCTTTACCTTTTCAGGTCAATATTTTTTCTCTTGAATTTTCAGGCTACTTACTACCTCTATCTCAGCCATCATAGCTTCTTTTTTTCCCCTTGTTCTTATCTCAAATGGCTCTTTGTACTTTTCTTGTAAGAAAGTCATAGCTTTCTTACAACTGAAAAAAAAATCTCAAAAGTCTGAGCCAAAAATACATAGCTGTGCCATTTCAGAGTTAAGTTTTGTATCACAGGCAGCTTAACTCCCAGAGCACACATTTTGGGATTAAGGCTACAGAAATTAGAATGAGTACAGAAAAGGATTATTAGATTGAAAAAAGCAGAGGAAATATTTCCCTGCTAGAGAAAATAAAAAGTATTTTGTTTTGTAACTTCTCTCAGTCTTTATTTTGTTATCCTTGCAATTTTAGATTTGGAAAAAAGAGGTAGCAAGATACTTCTGCTAATAGACAATGATGATATGAAAACAAATGGATGCCAATGGACCCAAAGTTATTAGAAAAGTGAAACTCTAGAACTTCCAGTGGGAATGAAAATGCAACTTCCATTAAAATTGGAGTTTTGTATTCCTGTGATGGGTTGGTCATTTGCAGCACAGAATAAGACTTGTAGAAGAGTCATTTATATGCACCTGTGATCTGAAATAGTGGACAGTTGGTACAAGTTACTTGGAATGAGCTTCTGTTGCAGTTGAACTTGGAGATGCCACCTGTTTTCACAATGTTCCAGAAGGCAATCCTCTGGGTCTTCTTGTCACTTGCACAGTCAGTCTGTGTACAGCTGAGGCCTCTCAATCCTTCTTTTGTGAGGATTCCTAGGAAGAGTATGTGGCATGAGCACTGCTAGTCTGTCTTCAGTTTTGGTCTGGAATATGTCTTATGTAGGCTGCTCACAAAATAACAATTTTTCCTGAGAAAGTGGTACATTATATAGGTGTTGTAATGTTATGTACAACCTGAAGATAAATTGGTAAAGCCTTTTAATGAAGAGGGGTATGCCATCTTGGACTAGAGAGATCCTTGCTCAGTACTTACGCCCTGACACATTTCTTAGTTTTAACCGAAGAATAATGTACCCACTGCATAGGGCAATACAGGCATTGGAAACTTGGGAGACCTGTGGCAGAGGTGTCCTTTGAGCTTGGCCCAGTGAAGCTTTTTGGCTTTTAGCACTGTACTGGGACATTGAAGATTCTTTTGTTAGGGAATCCTAGTGTGGGTTGTGGTGCAGGGAATGCTGCATTGTATTTGACTGTGAGATAGCAGCATTCTTGATTCTGGTGTTCTCAGTCCAAAATTTGAGCTGTGGCAAGACTTGGAAGTGTGCATGTCCTCTGTAGAATGTTCTTGTGTACATCCTCATGCCTGGCATGGAAAGGATGGAGTTGTCAGAATCATTCCTGTGATTCTATTCTGAGTAACAACGTCTGTTGCTATGCTGCTGTTGCCTTGGCTGTTGTGAATTTCATGGTGTTCTAAAAAACAGCTATTTAAGTATAAAATTGACAAATAAATAAGATTTTTTTTTTTTAATGTGATTCTGCAATTCTAGCTTCTGCTTGTTCTCAAACTGGCAGAGCTTGTGTCTATCCATCTACAACAAATCTGGAGTTCTTGTTTGACCAGTGCCTTAAAGTAGGCCAATAGCAAAGACCTTTTGTCCCAATGTCGTGTGCAGGTCTCAGAGGTAGCTTTCCTTCCTATGTAATTGAAAAATGTAAAGTTAATGTCAATATCTGTTTAGCTTCTGGATAGAAGAGGTGTCAAGTGCTTTTTTGCTGCATGTCCATGTATAATACACAGCTCCACACTCAGAACAGCAAATACCAAAAAGCAGTACATTTACAGTTCCTATTTTCTTTCTGTGCTCTCCACACTGGCATTGTTTGTTGTACTTCCAGACATTTTTGTTACTAGACATCTTTGTTCCAGACAGTTTTGTTATTTTTATGTTGTTAAAGACTTTCTTTTCGTTTGTCCCACCCTATTGGCACAGGGCAGACAAGGACAGATCTTTAGCTATTCAGATAGAAACTGACTCAGTGGCAAAAATGTGAAAATCTGTTTTTCATATGCAATTGGAACAGATATTTTAGAAACATCCTAAAATGGATTTTTTTTTTTTTTTAAAGACAGAGTTTAGTCTTGATAATAAAGAAGTAGGACTCTACTTCCTACTACTTAGGAAGTGAGAATTTAGAAGCCAAGCCTCTGCAGGTCCTAAGCCAGCTTGTTTCCAGGTTGCCAGACTCTGGAGCCAGCTGGCTTCAATTTCTGGGTAAAGAGGCAAGAAATGGGGCAGGATTCCAGTACAAATTTGTCAAGTTGCATACTGTGTGGAAAATTCTGATTTGGGAAAAAATAATTATTTTATTCTCTCATGGAATCTACCATCTGTGTAGTTCTCTCTTTACTTCTCTAAGAGATGTTAATAAAGAAAGAAGTATGTTCCCTAATGCAATAAATAAAACCCAAGATAATTTGAGATTTTACTGTGGACATTTGCATGGAATATTTAATAATTTATGCATAAGTTTCATTATGTTTGATGTTAATGTCTCTAGATTGCCGAAGCTTTCAGTATGGGAGCAATAATATGAGATAATACAAATCCTGACCCAGACGGCAAAAAAATCCACACACCTCCAATACTATTTGTTATTGGGGAAAGAGGATCTAAGTGTGATTTCTTGAAATTTTAGTACTGAATCATGTTATGTCAAAGATGCTGATATTCTTCTTGCTAAAAGGATGCAAAAAGTTTGGATTTAATAAGAGTTTTATATATATATATATAATATATAATGAAGCCTTCTGTCTTCAACACTTGAACTAGCGTTACATAAATTGCCATTGGTGGATTTAATTGATTTTACATTTCCTTGTTCTTTTTCAGTTTTTTAATTATTTTAAATAATCCATGTAGCTGTTGCCAATGGATTTAAATACTGCATTAGCCATTGCCAATTGCAGTTGGCTTCTGCCCAAATGTTCAATTGATGTATCAATCAGTTACGATGGTCTCCTAGACAACAAGCGGTACGATTCTTATGAGACAAGTTATTTCACCTTACCTCTTTTTTTGACAACTAAAATTTATGCAGAAATCTCCTCTATTTATCTTTTGTCCATAGTTCATTCACATAAGGATCTGTAGCTGTTGATTGAGTAGTTTGGTTAAGTGTTTCTCCTTCTTTCACTTCTTCTCTTGACCATGTGCCATGTTTTATGCTTTAAGAGGCTGACATCCAGTAAAATAGTTTTTGTTCAAGCACTGGGTTTTTTTTTTGGATTCTCTTCTATATTTCTTATGTCTAGCATGAAAACAGGAGGCAGCCTCACACTTATTGTATTACTTTGAAAATTCTCAACTTTCACCTCTCCTGGTCTAGAGGGTGAATCTCTTCCTACTTAGTGCATGACATAAATCTAAATCCACTTCTAAAAAGCAAGGCTTCTGTGTTTGAGTCTATAAAATCAACCAGGTATTTATAATTTATGAAATATATCCTGTTGAATGTAATCCACTGTTGCATTGTGTTTCTCAAGGAAAGATGAACAGTGCTTCAGAGCCTCAGATGTGTTTGAGATTTCAATGCATGTTGCTTCCCCTTTCTGCTTGCTTATGATCTCAGCTTCTCAGTACAGTCAGGCATTGTGGTTTGTGTCACTGTCACCTGAAATTTGGAGTTTATCATAAAAATAATCTACACAAATTACTGTTCTCAATTTCTATTTGCAAACAATAAAACTCATCAGATACTTAACTTGAGAAACTGCATACTTGTGAAAAGCAGATACGAGAAGATTTGTGGAGTGGAAAAGTAATGGGGCTATTATAAAAATCAATAGTATTTCTTCTTGTCTTTTCTTTCCCATTGCCTGAAGTACTGCAGAAAATACTACCTGTCCATCTTGTACCAGTGATGATTGCATCTAAAACAGCTGTTTTCTTGTACCCTGAAAGGTGGACTGAAAAATTAGATTCTTGAGCTTAAGCATTCAGCATTCTTTAACTTTTTTTAACAGCTTAGACAACTTTCTCAAGTATGGAGTATCAGTTGCTGTAGTACTAATGGAGTGATTGAAAAGGCTGTAAAATGTTCTTTGGTTTGAGTATGTCTGCTGGCCTCTTTTTATTTATTCTGATTTTGAGAGAATTCTCAAGTTCTTAGTAACAGTTGCCCCGTCTAACTTCTGTTAAGAATAGCAGAAGAAGGGGAAAAATAATTTAACTGACTGCAACTACTTTTTAAGTAAAAGAATGCCATATAAAGCAATTTTAAGGAAGGGAGGGGACAACTAAATAACTGAATGACAACTTGGAAACATTAAATTTTTACAGTTTTATTTGAGGTTTAAAAAAAAATAGGGAAAAACTACATATCTTCTGCACATTATGTAGAGATTGCAATATGCAATATTTTATGACCTTGGAGATGCTTTAAGAGATGCAACAAGACTTGTATGACATTGCTGATTGGTTGTAAAGAATCAACCATTGTTCATGTCAAATTACAAATTTTAAATATGCTTGTCAACAACACAGAGTATACAGACTCTGGAGCCTTTTTTCTCTATTTTTGTGTACAAATTTAGCAAAATGAGACTTAAGTAATTCTCAAGGATGAGTACTGAAATGAAGAAAGCATCTGAAAATTGCTGCAATACTTCTAGCATAATTTGTCTTAATATTTCAGTTAAAGAATCTTTAAATATAAAAGCTATCTGTGAGAGCAAGCTTTAACCTCTAGAAAAGATTTTACGTCAGTGTATTGCTTCTAGATAGGGTAAAATAGCATGCATATTGAATCATTTTCCTCTGTTTTTCCCTGCTACTTTAATGTTTGTTATACATGTGGAGAGGTGTTGCACTCTGTGTTAGCATATTTCTTTTCCTCCAAACAGAACAGCACTTTTCTGATGTTGTACTTAGTGAAGAATACCTCAATCTTGGTGTAGAGCAGGTGTGCAGTCTGATATCCAGTGACAAACTCACAATTGCCTCAGAGGAGAAGGTAAGACATACCTTCTAATCTGTATCCCATTATTCTTTTAATCCTTTTATGTGAAAGAATGAGCTTGCTCCTTGTGCATCTTGTGCACTTTTTTGGATGTGTTCTGTGTTTCCTCAGTGAAATTAGGCAGGTATTGTGCTCAAGTTTAAAGGACTTTTCCCAAAAGCGTTGTCAGTCTGATGTTGAAAATTAGTCTCAACTCTTAAAAATCCTAAAATTCTATTAAATCACATTACCCTTTGTTCTTTGGGGGAAAAACCCCCAAACCCAAAGCTACATTAAATGGAAATTCCTTCTCGTCTTCAATCAGAACACATTCTGGTCACATCCACAGGAGTTTGGTTTACCAAGGGATAAATAATTCCAAGTTTGAAGAGCAATTATATGCCATTTACTATCTTTATCAGCAGTCCCACAAAGGTATTAAAGCTCTGTGCGTGTTTGTGAGCTGTTTAACCTAACTGACCACATGTGGGTTGCACAGGAGATGGCATGGCAGCTTGGTATTACCTAACCAGAGTTTAAAGTGTGTTGGCTCACCTTTAGCCTAGATCTCAGTCTTTTAAAGCATTTTTGAAACACGGTTCTTCAGTGGGCCCAGGCTGTCTGTATAAACTTCTAATGGTTTTTAGGTTGTGGATGTATTCATTTTGAGGTTTTAAAATTCATTTATGATCTATTTTAAATATGTTGGTTTTCTTTTTTCCGAGAAGTTTATAGTTGTACTCAAATGAGGCTAAATTGTGTTCAAGAGTGTGTTGAATACTCACTTGTACAGTTAGGCAGTGTTTCATGTTAAGACATTTCTGAAACTTTGAATCTAAGAACTATCTGCTTAAACAGATAGCAAAGCTACCTTGCTGTTCCTGTAAAACCCTGAAGATCTGGATCTATCACTTAAATACACGTGATGCTGCTTTTGTGAAGTATAATTAAGGTTTTAATGCCCTAGTGAATGATGAGCTGTTGTGCTCATTGTGTTGAGCAATGGAGGCAAAACTAGGCTAGGGAACTTGTCCTATTGAGATCCAGTGATGATAAGTCATTTGAATGGTTATGTGGCTGGTCAGTTCTCCAAGAAAGGAAAAAAAGTATGACGACTGTAATATTCCTGCTGCTGTGTTGTTTCTTTGCACAGTTTTCAGTATCAGTGAAGTCACTGTTGCATTTTGTCAATGTAGTACAGCTATCCTTGAAACACCAGTAGAGGAGTAGATATAAAAAGAGGCCAGATAATGCACCTTCATAATTTTGATGTTGATAAATACGGAAATAGTGGGAGCTGTAACCACTGTCATCTGTTCTTATGTTAGGAGTTTTAGTATAAGCAAAACTATTTTTGGAGTCACACTGATGTTTTCATGCTTAGGGACTTGTAAGTCAAGGAACTTGATTTGTTTGTTTCCTGGAAGGTATTTGAAGCAGTGATAGCCTGGGTAAACCACGACAAAGATGTAAGGCAGGAGTTAATGGCACGTCTGATGGAGCACGTTCGACTGCCTTTGCTTTCCCGGGAGTATTTAGTTCAGGTAAGCAAAAAGGAATACTAATTATTTTGCATGTAAATACTTCTGTGCATTATTTTAATGCTAGATAGATAATTTGAATTTAAACAAAAGTGTCATGAGTATGTTAGTGATAGTAAAAGTAAACAGCCACTACCACATACTCGTGTGCATGTACACACACGGACATGAGGGATTGCCATGCAGAGGATGTCTTGTGTAAGTAATTTATCTGTTTGGCTGACTGCATGCCATTTACCACACCAGGAATCTGAACAATGTAATTCTCTGAGATCAGGTTAGGTCTCATTTGTAATGCCATCTTTTGATACAGGATTTGTTCTGACAAGTGAATTTTCAACTTCAGAATTGTATCTGCTGTTTAAGCTTATTGGGAATTAATGACAAAGGAAGCATTCTTTTATCCAGTTCAGATAAATAAAATTTTTCAAATTTTATAAGCTCATTTGGATATTTTGGTGTCAGGTCAAATATTTAAGATTGACAATATTATTTCAATATTAACATTGGTTAGTAGGTATTAGTGGGTTGGTAGGTGTTTAAAAATTCTGGTTTTGTGATACAAATTTCCATTTTGTGCGGGTTGGTTTGGGTGAGATTTGGGTTTTTTTTGCTGTTGTGGTTCTGTTGTGGTTTTTATTGTTGTGGGGTGGCTTACTAGTTTGTTAAATTATTCTCTGCTACTCCCAACTTAAAATATTCTCTACTGTCTGTATTTAAAAAATCAAGAAATATGCCCAATTGTAAGGAAAGTGATTTACCTTGCCTATCACTATTTCTTCCACTTGCTAATTAACAATCAGCATCTTTTGATGGTTTGATTTTTTTGGTTTTTTTAGGGACTGCACATTGCCAACACAAAATTTGTGTCCTACTGGTTAAATTATAATCTTTAAAATTAGCTTAATCTGCATTTGTGTGATAGATCATAGGCTTTATTACACTTTGGATTGTGATTTCTGTTTTACTTCCTTAACATGCTCAGACCTTGTTAAACTTCTATTAATAAACAGAGAGTTGAAGAGGAAATATTGGTTAAGAACAGCAGTGCTTGTAAAGATTACCTCATTGAAGCTATGAAGTATCACTTGCTACCAACTGAGCAACGGGCATTGATGAAAAGCACACGGACAAAATTGAGAACACCAGCTAGCCTCCCAAAAGTAAGACCCTTGTTTTTCCAATGTGTTTGCTATTTCAAACTGCATTTTAAAAACTTTCATGAGAACATGACTGTGTCTTGGGGTATTCCTATAAAAAATTTGCACCAGAATTATTTATCATAAAAATGTAACAAGTGATTACCTTTATTCTCTCTCTACTTATGATATAGATGTTTTAGCCTCCCACCTACACAGAGAATCACCACTACTTGCCCTCCCATAAAACATTTTTTAATAAGTGCTTCAGCTTTCGAGAAGTATACAATTATGGAGAAGTAAGCCTGTTAAAAAAACAAAACAAAACAAAAAACCACAAAAAAAATCTCCCAAACCAAAACAAAGAATGACTGAAGCCTCTGTGTTGAGATTTTTTATTTAATCTTTAGTTAATTTCAGCAAAAAACCAAACATTAGATAATTTCTTCTTTAGAATTATTTTTTAACATTTTTTTGATCTGTCAGGTGCTCTCATATATGCAAATAACTAACAGTTATTATTATGTCCCTGTTAGTTGATGATGGTAGTTGGGGGACAGGCACCAAAGGCAATTCGCAGTGTTGAATGCTATGATTTTAAAGAAGAACGCTGGCATCAGGTAGCTGAATTGCCTTCCAGAAGATGTAGAGCAGGTAAGGATGCCTAATTTTTTGCTGTAGTTGGTAATACCATTTAGGCATTGTATATTCTCTGGAACAGTACTTGGAATATTTATCTAAGAAGGGCTAAACCTTGACTTCACTGATCATTTGAATTACTTGCTAATCTGGAATGATACAGCTTTGATCAATTGTGCTTAATTTGTGCTTCAGTTTGCAATCTGTAGGATAAACTGCTTTATTACCTTCCACAGAAACAAGGGATAAATAAATTTAAATATTAACGCATTGTAATAATGACTAATTTTGTTATTAAAATACCCTAATATTAAATGATATAAAGAATGCAAAGAAGTGATCATCCACTGTTAAAACCATGAACTTGCGATCTTAAAGCAGCTGAGCAATTTAAGCAAGGAGAAACACAGCAAGCATGGTGTTCAGCAATGTGCCCTGTTAGTAGCAAAAAGTGTCAGAAATTCTAGGGCTTAATCTGAATGAAATGTGGTTCTAGGGGACTGTCAAAAGCACAATAAGTGTAGCAAATACTGTAATTTGTGTCAAGTGTCTGCATACTTAGGACAGTACAGAATACAGTTAATTGGCAGAGAGACTGAACCACTCATCTTTCCTCCCCATTTCCTTGCTCTAGGAATGGTGTACATGGGAGGCATGGTTTATGCAGTTGGTGGTTTCAATGGCTCTTTGAGAGTTCGTACAGTAGATTCCTATGATCCAGTGAAGGACCAGTGGACAAGTGTTGCTAACATGCAAGACAGGAGAAGCACACTGGGAGCAGCTGTATTAAATGGCCTTCTTTACGCTGTGGGAGGATTTGATGGGAGTACAGGTATGTTTGCCTTAGACATTTCTGAATAGCTTTGACTACTCTTAACATAATTGTATCAAATTTTAATTCCTCTTTTTGCTGGTTCTTGTGGTGAAACCAAGCATCAGGCTAGCTTGGCATCTTGTGATGTGGGATGTGCTTAAGCAGTCACATCCCCCTACCTGAAGAGTGGACTGTTTGCTCCTATGAGTTCAGGCTTAAAGTCTAGTGAACTTTTGGCAAGTTCACTTTGAGTATTCCTCATATAGTCAGAGTCCTTAACCTGTGGAAGATATGAGAGAAAAATTAGCTGGTGTGTTTTGTCCTGTTTGCATGGGAAAATTATTTCTGTCTTTTCATGTAGTGTAAATAAGATTATAAATAGCTTTTTCTGACCTGTGAGAAGGCTTTAGACATACACTGTTCATTCTCTACTTCGATGCATTAAACAGTAAGTGCAGAAGTGATTTTTTTTGCTGAATAACTATTATAGAAGCATATATAGGAGAAAGCATGTGACTTAATTAAAAAGAAAGGAAAAAATCCAGGGAAGAATTTTTCACAGCTCCACAAAAGTTTGCAGTAATTTGCCCATTTTCAGACATAAAGAATGGGTTGACCGTAGTTGCCTATCTAAAGGACAAAAACTTGTGCTTTTTGTTCAGTATTTAACAATCCTTAAAATGAAATAATTTGAATTTTCAGATATGAAGAGTTTCCTGAAAGCTAGAAAATATGTGGCACCTAGATTTATAGAGGAAATGTTATATTGTCTTCATAGGTTTGTCATCAGTTGAAGTTTACAACTTAAAGACTAACGAGTGGTTTCATGTAGCTCCAATGAACACGAGAAGAAGTAGTGTTGGTGTAGGTGTTGTTGGAGGTAAGTTGACAAATTATATTGAAAAGAACAGAGGGAAATGCAATCATTTACCCTACTAGTTTTTCTTACTTGTGAAAACATACTTCAGATTTATGTTTCTGCTCAACCTTGTAATTCAAATGGTATCAACAATACGTAATCATTCTGCTTGGGTTTGAACAGTTTTTACCATAGTAGGTTTAATTTTTTTTCAGAGCTTCAGCTGAAGCCTGAGGCCAACCAAGGAAAGCCTTGCTAAGCTCTAGGTTATGTACGTCAGCAAAGTCAGAGAGCTGATGTGATGACCTTATCATTTGGTCTTTAGTGAAGTAGCACTGCTGTATTGTCAGCTCTGTTATCTGTGGCTGACCTTGCTGGCTGCACACTGGGGACAATCCCAAGGGCAGTGCCAGAAAAACTGCTGACTTTCCAGTCAGCTGGGTGGTGAATAGCCTGGATGTCACTTGCACAATGAAGGCCTGGCCTAGCTCTTGGATATTAAAACAGTTTTAGGGGTGGGTGTGTATTTTAACTGCATAGGAACCACTGCTGTGTCTAATCTGAAAAGGCAGACTGTACAAGTGATTTTCATCTAAATTTCTGATATTTCTAGGAAGCCTATTTGTGAGCTTCTGTTATCAAACACACTTGAAATAGCTTGCTTTTGAACAGTGCCTAATTAAAAGCCTTACCTTTGTATTTCAGCTAGGCAGTTTAAAATCTTTTGGCTTGCATTGTTATTGTTAGATACTGGGTGCCGTTTAAATCCTAAAAATAATACAAGCTGTGGCATGCCAACTTAAACTGTTAGCAGTGTGCTAGGTGCTGATGAGCAGCTGATTGGAGAGCAATGTCTTCCCTTTTGCTGGTGTGCCCATCCCTGTGAGTGCATTAGCAATTGGCAGGCTCCTTTGGTTCCCCCCAGGGAAGCTGTATGCTGTTGGTGGCTACGACGGAGCGTCACGGCAGTGCCTTAGTTCAGTAGAATGCTATGATGCCAATTCCAATGAGTGGAGCTATGTCGCAGAAATGAGCACGAGGCGGAGCGGAGCAGGTGAGTGGACAAGGATCAGCTATCCTTGCAAAGATGAAAATTCGTGGGTTTGAAGTGTATATAAAAGTATGAAAGGTAAGCTAAAGTCTGAGTCTAATGGAATGTGCTAATCCTAGATGGCCGATACACAGCAGGTTATAAAACCAAAACTGTTCCACAGAGTAAGATTCAGTCTGTTAAGAGTAAATATCTCTTTGTTTTTTCATACTTTCATATTTCTCCTCTTCCCACAACTTCTAATGGTTTTGAACATGCAGACCAATACTAATGCATTGTAATAATCACTATCACCTCAATTCTTAAGTATCAAAATCTATACAGCAAGGATGAAAAAATGTCTTTTCTACAGAGATCTCTTTGCCAGTTAGGGCTGATTATTCTAACAGCGTTTTCAGGTTGACTTTATGCGTGAACTGGGACTAGGTTTCCATCTCTTTGGAGACTTGTTCTGCATTCTGATTCACTGCAGGAAATTTTGTCCTTGTTCATTCCTAAGTTTGTATTACTGGTTTCATCCTATTACTTCCACTTATGTACCCTTTATTTCACCTTCAGTAATTCTTCTCATCACCTGGTGTTTACATCCTCTGTACATGTACAGCCTACTACATGTTATCCTTCCTTATCATTTAGCCAAGGTATAGCCATTTATTTCTGTATAATCTTAAAAATACCTTTTTTTTTTCTTTTTGTGAATTTCTTTTTTTTCCTTCTTGCAATTCTGAGTGTGTATATTTCTCTTTAAAGACATCTTTAAAAGTGCCTGTGGTATTCCACTTTTGTTTAATGAAATGATGCTTCCACAGCTCCAAATTGACTTTAGCATTTTCATTATCTATTAATATTATGGACTTGAATCTCATTTACTGTTCACTGTCCTCTATTTGTCTTTTGGTATTTCAGGTTTTTTCAACTCGCAGAAGTTGTTTTATTTCTCTAGATGCGTTCCCATGGACTTTTTCAAGTCAAATTCCATGACATTATTTTCTACATTTATTTTTTCGTAGTTAAGTCACTTTTTTTGCGAAGTACTTAATGGTGGTTTTTTAGCAACACCCTTCAAGTATCTACTGGTGATTGCATTAATGTGCTTCATGATGGGAAGAGATATTGCTACAAATAAATCTGAATGGACTTCTAGTATGCGCACTATATTGATGAATAATTACCCGAACTTCTCATCTTTACCTTCCATTATTCTTTGTAACTCTGAACAGTTTTTACCTATATAATACCGTTTAAATTAAATTCAAAGAATTTCAAAAGAAATCTATCAAAGTACTACATTCATTACTAAAATTAAGATAGTCTGTGATACTTCCTTCATATCCTTACAAGATCAGCAAGCTGATAACTTTTATTACTAGAAGTCATGTTTTGATTGTATTTCTAAACTAAAACTATGATGTTAATGAAGGAAACATGATACACTACCTCAAGAAAACACAGCTGTCTTGTGAAACTTCTCGTAACTCAGTCTGTTCTTCTTGGAAGTAAATTCTGAATTAAAAACTGGACAGAGTTGCAGTAAGGGTACTGGAAAATATTCCTAATATTGGCAAGTTGTGAGGAAAATATTTATATAAAATGGGCAAGTTGCAAGTATCATTATAAAGACAAGTAGTGTTGGTGGGTTGTGACAAAGTTTCATTTTGCAGTCTGCCTGCACACACATTTTGTTTCAGTGTTTGGGGTTTATTTTTTGACACTGTTTTTGCAAACTGTTGTTGTGCTTGTAGCCTATTTATACAGTAGATGTTTTCAGATTTTTTTTAAATGTTGAATTTCTTCTACAACTCTGAAATTTAGTACTAACTACTGGGATCTTCCTGCCCCTCTCCTTTCTTCCCTTGTCCCTGTGTTCGTTCACTCAACTCTCTTCTGCCTTTTACCTGGTCCACTGATAAAAAAAAATGGAGAGGAAAACTAAATGTAGACAGTTATTCAATATTCATATAATTGAGTAAAATAATTAACATTCTTCTGTGCCACTCTGTTAAATACACGAAAAATTATATTTTTGCATGGTGGAGGAGTGGGTGGTAATGTGAAAATCATGACTATTGATTGAGCTTGGCTGTAGAGGCCAAATAGCCAAACCCACCAGAACTGTTTCAACTGGCAATCAGTCCTGGTGGTGTTATGGGGGCTAACTAAAGACAATTTTGTTCCTGTATTAAACTTTTGGATGTCTGGTCATCTCAAAGAACTTAAGCTCATCTCTTCTGTTCCTACTGCTTCAGCTTCACTCAAAAGCAACTTTTCAGAGGTTAACCCTCAGTTACTCTTCTTTAGTACCCACTGCTTCTCAGTTGATCAATACGGGGACAGATCTGTTTCCAGCAACATATTGGGAGGAGGAACTTCAGATCCAGATATAGGCCATTTGGGAGGGCTGAGAGATATAAGACAGGGTCCTGAAAAATGGGCAGGAAAGAAAAATAACAAAGAAAGGAGAACTCAGAAGACGGCAACAAGAGGATACAGACGGAAGGAGCAAGAAATAAGGTAGGACCTGGAAACTGGGTATGGGGATTAAGGGAAAATGAAGCACCATGGAAGAACAGAGGACATTATTAAAAATAAGGAGCTATGAAAGAAAAAAGTGGTAATGTGGCAGAGGGAAAGCTCTACATACTGAATAGGAAGGCTAGTAACTCTATCAAAAATGTGGGTGGGGGGGATTTATATCACATCCCATATTTAAGCTGAAAATCATAACCCTCCTTCTAGCTCTGTAATGTTTAATTCTATAAAAGATGAATGTTGTACTATCCTGTCTAGTAAAGTGTGATCAGAGTGGGAGAAAGAAAAGTTGTCATACTATACTGTGGTAAGGATAGCTAGAAATAATAGCAATTAAAGAGGAATTAAATTAACTGGGAAAGATATGGGGAAATGCTTTATCAGTGAATATCACTGATAAAGCACTAAATAGCATGATTTATAAAAGTGTCCTATCAAGAAGCTATTTTTCAGATTTACAGTACCAATTAGCTTCCATGTTTCCTTCCTCTCTTAGCTATTAAAATTAGTCTCTTTAATAAGAAAATTTAATCATTTCAGCAGGAGTCGTTTCTTTTCACATACAGAAATGGCTCTTAAATACAAAATCAGTGGTATGTTTTTAAAGATATTTCAGCTGGTTATTAAGGTCTTGGGGTTCTCTTTCTTTTTTTTCCTTTTTTTTTTTTTTTTTTTAACCTCCAGTATGGTTTTTCTTTGAGGGACTTATCTGATTTTTTTGCATTCATATTTGTTGTTTCCCTTCAAAAAGATTTCAAGGGGTTCCCTTTCTGTGGAATACTTTATGAACTATATTTGCAAATCTCTACTTTGAGTTTCATAGTCTTAAATGTGGCATTTATTAGATTTCCCAGTATACTTACATAGAAGTGCTTTTTTAGTTGTCTTTATGGTCCATCACTCAGAAGTTTTAATGCAAAAAACCCCGATGTTTCTGAAATTTATTATGTTGGGGTTCTAATAATGCGTTATAAAGGGAGGAATAAATAAACAGGCCTTTGTTTCTGCTTCCCCCATTTCCACCTTTTTAATATGTGCAGCCCAAAAAGCAAGTAGTTAGAACTAGCTTTACTCACGCCTTCATTCCAAGCTCACAGATTGATAAATTTTTGTTGTAAAGTAAAGGAGACCTTAGGATTAAAGGACACCCTTTAATATCCTTTTGGATATTTTGATAACTGAAGCTTGGTTCAGAGAAGCTTGGTGTTCTTCAAATCCCAGAGAAGGTACTCACTGCTAACTGTTTACTTCTGTTCCATCTGTTTACAAGGTATTCCAACACTTCAGTGGAAACATCCCTATTGTATAATGTCTATCCATTCAGCTTTTATCCTCTGTACTGCGCAGTTTTACTTTCTAAAAGTTCACTTACACTTTATCATCTTGTCAGATTTCTGTTACGCTGGCTGAGCGCATTGTCTCATTTACTGTCACTTCTAATTAGTCCTAAATTTCAACAAGCCTCATTTTCCTGCATGTCATTTGTCCAAAATTTTCTAAATCTTCTGTTGCAGAACAGCTCTGGTCTTTGTATGCTGTGATATGGTAGATGGGCACGCAAGGCATCTTATCAGTGTCTTGCTGTAGTTACTGTCTGCTTTAATGCATCCTGACCCAAATGTTTTCTGAAATAGTTTCCAACATTGACTTAATGAAGGATTTATGTTAGCTGACATACTTGTTGTTTCTCCTTTGAATCATTCAAGTATTCTCTGGTTAATTCTGTGTATTTTCATATGTTTGCAGGTGTTGGTGTGTTAAACAATTTATTGTATGCAGTAGGTGGTCATGATGGTCCTTTGGTAAGAAAAAGTGTTGAAGTGTTTGATCCCATTGCCAGTACCTGGAAGCAGGTTGCAGACATGAACATGTGCAGAAGGAATGCAGGTATGTGCAACAATGACTACAATTGTGCCAATGTCGATTGTGAATGGCATGTATCTGGATTTCTGCTGCTTTCATAAAGAACACGCTTTTGGGGGGGCGTGTAAGTCAGTTACTCATTTTCATTCTGGTTTCCTGCCCTTTTGTAGGTGTTTGTGCTGTAAACGGTCTCTTGTATGTAGTTGGAGGAGATGACGGTTCCTGTAATTTATCAACAGTGGAGTATTATAATCCAACAACTGATAGATGGACGGTTGTGTCATCTTGTATGAGTACAGGAAGGAGCTATGCAGGTAAGGCAGATAGGTATTTTTAACAGACTTTTTAAAGTATAACATTTGACAAAGCATCCAAACCGAGTCTTTTCTAAGGTAAAACCTAAGAAAATAAAATGGGTGGGAAGAATCTGATGGTACATTTTGAACGATGACTTCAAATAATTATTCACTACAAGGGGAAAAAAAGGGATTAAAGCATATTCAAGAAGGATTTGGCACATAAATGGTGAGTCAGAAAGATGATTCTGGTATGACCAGTTTTTTTAACAAGAAATATGTGTCTCAATCTAAGGGGTCCAATTCTGAAGTTCTTTGGCATTTGATATTTAGAAAATGAGCTGTTTCAGGAATCTTTTCCTTCAATAACTGCAGTTTTTCAAATGAGTGTTTTAAGTGAATGTTAAGGATATATTTCACTGATAGCAAAATTAAACTTGATTAGTCACAGGTTTTTTCAAGTCACAGAAACTTTCAGAACTTTGAACTGATTCGGACAGCTTTGTGTCAAAGAGAAATTAGGAAACAAATATATGTACATTGTTGCTGGTGCACAGTTAAATGCTAATTGCAATGTATCATACTATTTTTTTTCCTTGATTTAAAAAAAAAAATACTGCCTAAAGATTTATCCCTTTTTCCCCCCTCCCTCTAGGTGTTACAGTTATTGACAAACCATTATGATCGGTAAAGGGATTTTCAACTTGATTATGCACTAGAAGCAGTCTTCAACAAGTGTATTTGAAGTGACTGAGTATCTAAGCACTTCTCTACTTGTAGCTGCACCTTGAGTCACAGAAGATGTGACTGTCTACAATTAAAGATGACAGATGATGAAGATTACTCTAGGTAGAAGCAATTCGTAGGATTGTTCTGCAGTTGAGCAGAAGCTGATTGAACTTTTGAAGTCTGGTGGACCACTTTTTATTATCGCAAGGTCTTCAAAAAAACCCCAACACTTTCATAAGGACCGACTTCTGTCAGTCATGATTGAGAAACGGATTGTGAGTGAAGAATGGTGTGTATTCTGGTGAAAGTAAATTTTTGTCTTATTTTTTCCAGAGACTAATAAATATATTTAAGGAAATGAACTGTCAGTCTTCATTGTAGGTATTGAATCCCACCTCAGTAATTGAAACTGGCATGGGGTAAATTTGTTTCCTTTTATAAAACTTTTGTTACATAACTATACTACGTGCATATGTTTGTGTGAGCATAAGTTGCTCTCTATCGAAATTCTTCAAAACCTGATTTTACTATTTATAATTTGGCACAGTACTTTGAATATGTCAGTACTATGTTGTAAAACAGAGATGTATTTTTTGATATGTAACAATGCTTAACACTAATTCATGCTGAAGGAGATCAGAGATGGTATAACACTTCTTGAGCAGGTGTTAATTTCGGTATCTTTTTAATAAAAATGTTGTCTGTACTTACGGGTTTTTTTTTTTCCTGTTCAATTTTGGTCACATTTAGATGTTACTTCTTTTTTACCTTTTTATCCAAAAGGTGATTTGGCATGAAAATAACTGAAAATTTATAGTGAATGTATGCAATTGCGTTGAACTTGCATGGTACAAAGACCTATTTATGCGTGTAACCTCAGCTTCTATTAGCCAATATCTGAATATACTGTATATGGCCATGCTTATAAAGCAGCACATTTTATTTGTTCTTGGATGGCCTCCTTTTAACATGACCAAAGTTACTGTCATATTTGAGACATTTTCTTCAAATAAAAATTTGTACATTGTTTCCTAATGCCAACAGATCGCTTAAAACTTGTGTTTCTCAATACAAGTCGCAAACCAGGTAATCAGTGAAATAAACTGGAGGGATGGGGCAGGGGGGAAGGAGCGGGGAGAAGCTGTTGTTCTAAAGGTCTGAACGCAAACGAGTTGAGAATTATTAAGGTTTAGGAGCCAGGGGTCACTGGCGCGTTTCTGCAAGCTGCGGCCAGCGCTGGCTCGCCGTGAAGGCGGCTGAGCTGTGACACCGCTGACAGGCTCACGGAGCTGCCCCCACTCCGACTGTGCCGGCACGCACGGTGCGGCGAGCCAGGGCCTTCGAATGGGAACCTTTGATATGAATTGTTCACTTTCGCCCGCACGGCACCGACCCCTGAATGCGGCTGCTGCCATGACGACACCGCCGCCTGTGTACCGCCATCTTCTCATTAACGCGGGAGCAGCGAACAGGCGCCAGCACCTGCAGGGGCGAGACCGCGTCCTGCAGGTGAACGCTTGGAGCGCGGCACAAGCAGGCGGCGGGCAGGTGCCGGCGGTTAGGTGCCGGGGGCAGGTGCCCCCGAGCAGGAGCCCCCGGGCAGGTGCCCCGGGCAGGTGCCCCCATCCCCGGCCGCGCTCCCAGAGCCGCTCCCGGGGCCGCTCCCGGAGCCGCCGCCGCGCCCCGGCGGGCCCCGCCTCATGGCGTCGTGCGCGTCACCCGGCCGTGCTCCCGCCCCATTGGCCGCGCGCCGGGGTCTCACTATCCTCACTCCACCCCTCCAGCCAATGGCCGCGCGGGAGCCGCCGCCGTGGCCCCGCCCCCCGCCCGCCTGACCCTGCGCCGCCGCCGCCCGCCGGCCAATGGGGTTGCGCCGGGCGGGGCCGCGGAGGCGGCCAATGGGCGGTGCGCGGTGGCGCGGGCGGCCCGGCGGTGCTGTGGCACACTCGCGGAGCTGCCGCGCCGCTGCCAGTTTAGGGCCACAGCGCGCGCCCGGGGGGCGAGGGGGCAGCGCTGCGGTGTCGGGGCTGCAGCTTGTGCTGTAAGAGCTGCCTTGGTGTCTGCTGCGATGCTGTTGCTGTTAATGAGAAGCGGCAGCATGGTGATGCTGTTGCTAAGAAAGAAAAACGATAACTAATGTTGTTGGATATCGGCTTGGTGTGCTGCTTGGTATGTGAGGGTAATTATGGGAACGGGCTGCCCAGGGTGGTTGGTGATGGAGTTACCCTCCCCGGAGGTGTTTAAGGAAAGACTGGATGTGGCACTTGGTCACAGGTCATAGGTGGGTCATAGTCATAGGAACTCAGCTGTTTTCCAACCTGCCAATGTGTGATTTGTGTCGGATTTAGCCTAAGTGTACCGGCTGGGGATGGACCGGTGTCCTGTGGCCTGTGAGTTGCAGACCTGTGTGAGAGTGGAAGATGGACCTTTAAAGGCGTCCAGAGGAGGGCGGTGGAAATGGTCAGAGGACACATCACCAGTGGGGAGAGGCTGGCAGAGCTGGGGTTGTGCAGCCTGGAGGAGAGGAGGTTTAAGGGCACCACACTGTGGTACATAAAGGGGGCTTTTATCAGCCCCCTTTTAATAATTCGGCAATTATTATTGCTAAGGCTTGTAGTGACAAAGCACAGGGCAGTGTTCTAAAAATGAATGGGTTTAGATTTGGCATAAACCCGATATTTTTTGGCATAAACCCGATAGATTTGGCATAAACCCGAATGAGAGTGCTGAGACACTGGAACAGGTTTAGCAGAAAAGTTGTGTATGCCCCATCTCTAGAGGTGTTTGAAGCCCCGCTGGGGTGGTGCTTTGAGCCACTTGGTGTCGTGTAAAATGTCCCTGCCCATCCTGAGAGGGTTGGACTGTAAATGATGTTTAAATCATTTTGATGATGATGATGATAGGCTCATGATGATGAGCCTAGTCTGTGGAAATGGCATGAGTTTGGGGCACCTACAGGAATGAAACCTCTGTGGTTTTGGGAGCTGTGAGGAGAAGTCCATTACTGAGCGAAAGGTGGATTGCCTCAAGCCAGCTGCAGTGTTGATGTAATTTGCAGGCATTTTGGTTCACAGCCATAAGAAAAATGGGACTGGATAATCAGAAGATCACAGTTAATTATTCTGTTAAATTTTTTTGAACCTTCTCGTTGCTCTTTTAGTACGGAATACAATTATCCTGCAAAAGCCTTGAAATAAATTTGGCTAGTAATTAATGCTTCTTTATCCTTTTGCTCCCTTGACATAATCTCAAAACCTGGGAGCTGATTGCCTCTCAAATTGGTTTGCCTCTCAAGCCAATCTAAAGCTTTGTTCTTTCAGGTTTTTCTGTATGAATAGAAACTGTCTTTCCTGTCCTTTCTTAGCTTTTACTTTAAAAACTAGGTAACAGCTCTATCATGTAACATTTTTTTCTCTGAAGATTAACTTCTGTTTATTTAATTTTTCTCAAAATTTGCAGGTTACCGACAGATAACTACAGAAGAACTGTAATTGTGATGGTTTATGATTGAACCATGGCCATGAATGACAGCGTTAATATCTTGAACTCTGCTTACCTGGCAGTGGAATATATAGACTCTTTCTTACCCGACAATCCCCTGCAGCAGCCATTTAAAAATGCCTGGAATTACATGCTGGATAACTACACAAAGTTCCAGATTGCAACTTGGGGATCACTTATAGTTCATGAAGTTTCATACTTTTTGCTCTGTGTACCAGGATTTATCTTTCAGTTTATACCATACATGCAAAAGTATAAAATTCAACAGGTAAGAGAAAGTTATGAAGTAGACACTGACTTGTCTTTGAGCACATCAGGCAGGGCATATAATCACAGTATCCTGGTTCTCAATGTGTATGGTTCCATTTCATCTGTCACTTGGACATCCTGGAAACCGCCAAGTAAAATTACTCTGTGTATGAGGAGAGAAAGAGAAGTGGATTTTGGGGAAGGAGGGTTTTTTCCCTCAGGAAGGGTTGAACTTTTCACCATGGTGCTGTTGAGAGGAAAGGGTTTGTCATATAAAGCTTTATATACACAGTTTTTATATCAGCAGGGGAAGGTGAATAGAATTTTGGCATCTGGTGTTAAGAGTAGCGTAAAATAATTGCATGGTGTGCTTATTTAATAACAGTGCTCTTCTTGAAGTACCTCTATGGACATCCTCTTGAAAGGATTTGGAAATATTTTGGCAATGAAGAAAGCCTGGATGGATTGCACACTCCTAATTGTAGGAAAAGGCACATTCAGTATCTAAAGATAATTTTTTTCCCCTAGTTCATTATAATTTGAATTAGAAATTAGCAACATGAGCTTCTTTTATTGCAGTGGTTGGTAGAATGTTTCCCTGCAAAAACTGAATGTTTTCAAGGCAATTATTTCTTCACAAGCTTGTGAAGAAGCTTGTATCTTCAGCCTCTTTTTGTATTATTTTAGCAATGGAAATGCATTCTGTGGTGTGAAGAAGGAAAGCAAACTTGGATTGTGTTGAGTATGAAATGTTCCTGCTAACTATAAACACTGAAAACCAAAAAATAATAGTTTGGAGGTGACTGACAAGACAGCTTATCTTAAAACATTTGCTTAGAAAAATGAGGTTTTGATAAAACTGAATCCAATCCCATGTTATTTGTGTTGCCTGAGTTAATCTGTGTTACTGGAAGGCATGTTATCTGTCTTCCAAGGTGAAATTAAACTGACTCCAAATAAATTTTTGGAGCACTTCACTTGTGTGCAATAGAAATATGTAATGCAATCAATTCTTTTTGCTTCATTTTAGGATAAACCAGAAACATGGGAAAAACAGTGGAAGTGTTTCAAAACCCTCCTATTCAATCACTTCTTCATTCAGCTTCCCCTGATTTGTGGTACCTATTACTTCACAGAGTATTTTAACATCCCATATGGGTGGGAAGAGATGCCAAGATGGTGCGTAGATTCTTCTGATATGGTGATGCTGAGTTACACACAGCTGGAGGCAGAATATTTTACACAATTAGTGTTGTCAGCTCTAATAGGAAATAATATTTTGGCAATGTAAAATGTGTTTGTCAATCCTACCTCATTTGATGCTTAGCTGCTGTAAGAGCTAATTAGGATTTTCTAAATTTTTTTTTTTTTTAAATGGCCCCAAGCTATTCTAATCTTTAGGAGAGAAGGGAGATTAGGAGAGAATTTATGGAAGCAAAGCAAGATTCCTGGTGGGGTGGATTAAGTATTGAACTTTCTGGGGGTTTTATTTATCTTAAATTTTTTTTATTCCTCCTAAGTGTCTCTACTTCCACTTTGGTTTATATCACAGCAGTGGAATGTTCCTCAGAGGAGACAATGTACCACCTTCACAGTCTTCTTTTCTTGCTCTGAGCTGATGGGCTTTTGAACAAGGCTGGATTAGCTCTAAGTGCCCCCTTCTCCCACAGCCCCCACACCAATAGTATTTTTTTATCACAGAAGGTCATCTTTCTTGGAGAGCTATTTGCTCTCTGGTGTAGATGGCTGATGCAGCTCTGTGTTTTTTATCAGGGTCTCACACAGTCTGTGGTGGTTCTCTGTAGACTGCATTGTAATATTGAAATGATAGCTTGTTACACTAACTGTGTGTTAACCTAATGCTGAGTAGTTAAGCTAACTGAAGTGAGTTAACATGTGCTAACTCACTTCAGCAAATCAACACATGAGCTGATAAGCACCACAGCCTTTTTCCTGGTAATTAATGTTTTTAGCATGTTGAAAAAGTAGCACGCTGCTATTCAGTCAGTAATAGATATAATATTTCTGACCATTATTAGCATATAAACTATTTTCTCTTTCAGGAACATATGGCTGCTAGTATTTTCTATAACGAATAGATCTTCTGCTTTTTAAAGGTACATTCTGGTTGCCCAGTGTTTCGGATGTGCAGTGATTGAGGATGCCTGGCACTATTTTCTGCATAGATTGCTGCATCACAAGAGAATATACAAGTATATCCATAAGGTTCACCATGAGTTCGTTGTATGTATTACTTGATTTCTTTCTTTAATCATAGCTTTTAGTATATGTTTCATAGAACTTACTTAAATGCCTTATTTGAAAGACCTAAGAATTTTGCATTCCTTTGACAGCGTGGTTAGATGCTGTTTCTTGGGCACTTTGTCAAGAGCAGTCATCCATTTTGTTTCTGAAAACACCTCCTGTAATGTGATTTCATTTCAGTGAAATGAAAGATCACACTCTTGCTAAAGTTTGATCGTTTCTATGAGCAAGGTGAAGAGATTTCTAAAAGTTATATATATAGACATATAGGTCTCTGCTAGGGGAAGGGAAACAGGAGATGTCTGGATTTGGTTGTTCATCAGTTCCCCAACATGCTCTGGCTGTTACCCAGAGCATATGAATCCCCAGAACATGATCAGACAGGCAGTTCTTGCACAACCTGGGTGTGTGCATCATGTACTTGATTCAAGGAAGGGATTACAGCTGTGGATGAGGGCCTCTGGAATCAGTATAGCCCATTGTGCAATTCAGATACACGGATATTTCGAGAGCACACATTTTGGGTGGTTCTGCATTTAGTGGTGTTGGAGCTGGCATTGAGCACCAGGCAGTGAACCACACTTGGCTGGAGCCAGGTAGGATCCAGCAGTGTTTGCACTTTGTAGATGATATTGCTGTGTTTAGGTGGCACTGCTTGTAGAGCCCAGGAGTCAGTACTGTGCATTTCTGTGCTGCTGTATATAACCTAGGCTGTGCCAAAAAGAAACTGCAAGCTGCTGGGTCAGGGATGCTTTATGCATGCTGCAAACAACAGAGGAGCTTGGTATGGATTGATGCATCCATATGTACAGACATCTGCAGCAGCAGCTGCTCTCTTCTTCTTGCTCTTGGCAGCCCCTCAGGTCTCTAGCTGGAGCAGCTTTTGGCCATTATTCTTGAGAGTGGTTAGCAGTTCTCACAGAAGTGATCTGTAACCTAATGGTGGTTTCACTAAAAACTTTTCCTGACAGTAGAAAGAGATGTTTTTTAAGTATCCCTTAAGACAAAGTTGACTTCATTTTTTTTCTCATAATCTTATTTATAACCTTCAGCATTAGGTTAAAAATTTTTAAACTGTTCTCTATATGATGTTCTGTGATTGAAAACTCTTTGGAATGTCTTTTTTTCTAAACCAAATGTAGGAATGACTGGGGTGTGTGTGTGTGTATATGTATATGAGAGAAAATGTTTGATATCAATCTCAAAATAACATTTGAGGGGTACAAATTTATTTTAAAAAATGGTCAAAGATGAGGGATTTTTAATTTTTGATAATAAATTTCTAAGTGAGTACTGCTTCTGAGAATGTTTTGGCTTCCTTCTTTCTTCTGCTTCCAAGACTGGATGTATAGAAAAGCTGATAGGAGCTTGCCAAACACTTTTAATATTCCTGAAATAATGCTTTGACCGGGGGTAATGGTAAGCCTAAATAAAAGTTTTCAATTTTTCAACTGGTAGTGAAGTGTTTGGAATCACTAATAGAGTGATAATCCTTATCCCTTGGAATATTGTTTTTCCAAAGAGAAGCTAAATACATGTGTTATGGCTCTTGCTCAATCCTACCATTCCCTTTGCCCACAACATTTTTCCGTTTGTCCTGTTGTAGTCTTAGGGGTAATGGGAGAGGTGCTTCTGATTTGGGAGTATGTAAAACTGGAAGTGGTGACTGTTCCCTGTCTGTCATCTCTTTCTAGTCTCCATTTGGAATGCAAGCAGAATATGCGCATCCTCTGGAAACACTCATCCTTGGAACTGGCTTTTTTATTGGAATTGTTGTTTTCTGTAACCATGTGGTTCTTCTGTGGGCATGGGTGATCTGCCGCTTGATGGAAACCATTGACGTACACAGGTGAGATGCTCGTTGCTTCCCAATGATTGTTTTTTCTCTTGTCCCTGTGTCTGTCTCAAACTCACCTGTCTGTGTCACTGAGATGTACTTTTTATTTTGCAATAAAATGCTTTTCTGTGTCTTGCAAAGAATGAGACAACCTGGGGAGTTATCACTCTTTTCTGTTTGGAGGTAGTGTTAGCAGTAGGTGATTTGCTGGTTAAAAGAGCGTGGACTATCAGCTAGATAGTCCGTCTCAAGGAGGGTTAGAGAAGCTAGGTGCCCCATTAGGATTCTGGCTATTGGTATTTGGTGTACAAGGGATCTTATGCATATTGGAACACCAAAAATCAATTACAAAAGGTGATATTCCAGTCTAGATTTCCTCGGTTTAATATTTTGTCAGACTGTTTTCTTGCTTAAGAGAAACTTTATGCTCTGTGAACACTGACTCTCTTTAAAAAAATGCATTAATTTCTTTTGTTTAATTGTTTATTTATTTATTGTGAATAAAAAGGACAAGACGTCTCTGTAGTAGAACTGACTTATTTCAAATTTGGCTCTAAAAGCTTAGGGCAAATCCTAGTAGGTTTAGTTTAGTTCATCTACAAATGAATGAGCTTTTCTTTCCTGTGTTTAAGAGGCAGGGGACACTAAGAGTTTATTTTTTAAATGATAGTATTAACACTTGACCTTGTATTTGTAAATATATTATGAAGCAGATGGTGTCTTATTGCAAGTTGAGTGCCAGGTGTTTCAGTGGAACATAAGCTACCAGTAAATTCATGGTATAAAGCATTACAGGTTTAGTTATGTTTTGCTTGTAGACTTCCCAAAGTATATGTTGTGACATACCATAAACTCATTGATAGAAAATACAAATTTGCTGTTATAATTATCATTTTAGTTTGTTCTCCACATGAGTGGTTTATAATTAATTGCCTTGTGCTCTCCCCACTAGGTGGTGGTAAGGGGCTTTCCTGTACTACTAGGCAGAGGAGTTGGAATCCCTCTAGAGCACACTGTTCTGCTTTTAATCTTACTTTAATCATATATTGGGTTTTAAATATTTGAAGAACTTGCAATAAGCTGAAAATAAGAGTAAGCATACAGTGATTGTTGGTTTGAGATGCTCTCTGATGAGCTGCTGTGCTGATGTCCATAGCTTGCACTTAATATTACTTCTTGTTCCTCCTTCTTAAAGTCACTCTTAGTTAAAACTGCTAAGCCAGCAGGAAGGCAACCACTGTGATTTTTTTTACGTTACCTGCTTAAAATTTTTTTGTATTGCCTAGTAAACTGAGCTGAAAAGCAATTGCCAAAGCCATTGTGGGTTAATTTACAGAGTCATTTGTCTAGGAGTGGAGGGAACTTGTTCTCATGTTAAGCCAATATCATAGTGATTACCTTAGGACATGAGAATACTATAAAATATTTTTCTTTCATAAAAATGACAAGTTAGTGTCTATACTTTGTAGTTTATGTCTCAGAAAAATCCTTAACCCCTTTTTGCTTTTCCTTCTTTCCTGCCCTGTAGTGGCTATGATGTCCCTCTGAACCCTCTTCATTTGGTGCCTTTCTATGCTGGGGCCCGTTTCCATGATTTCCATCACATGAACTTCATTGGCAACTACGCCTCGACCTTCACGTGGTGGGACAGACTCTTTGGTACAGACTCTCAATTCATTGCCTATCAAGAAAAAGAGAAGAAGAAACAGTGCATAACAAAGAAGAAGGCTAACTAAATTTCCTGTGTAAAAGTCAGCTTTTGCTTTTCTGTAAAGCAAAATAGGGATTGGGTGTTTAGCATAAATCTTGTTCCCTGGCTACTAAGAGGTAGGGAAAAACAGCTAATTGAACTGCAGTATCTTTCTAATGGGAATGTTTTCTATTTTGTACATAAGTACTGCATATATTTTAACTACAGATTTAAAGATGATGGAAAAAACCAGAGATGACTTGTCTATCTTTTTTTTTTTCTTTGACAAGAAAAAAATCAGTTCTATCTATAATGTTGCCCATTTTTGGCTCCAGGTAGAATAATGTATGTACACTGAAGTTGGTCTTAGTTTTTTTAAATATATATTCTTAAATTTATAATATCAAATAGCAGAAGTTATTAACTAGCATCAGCACTGTATTATTTAAATATTGGGTAAAATTATTGCTTAAAACCAAAACATCTGTTACTAGGAGGCTTGGACAGGTCTTTTGCACACTGGATAATGTGAAGTGCTAATAACAGAATACCTGGCTAAACATGAGTTACCAGAGACATTCCTGATCTAGATTTATTATGTTATTTTAGATTACATGTAGAAAGAATAGAAGTTTTTATTTGAAGACACTGTTTTTTGCTGCTCTCTTGAAGTTGGTCTGTCAGTGTACTTAGCATTTACATTACATTCTTCTCTATGTGTTGTAATTTGCTGATCTGACTTGTTGCTATATTTGCACTTGTGACTGATGAAATAAACGTGGTTTGGTTTGATGCTTGTATTATACTTTTCATATGCTTTTAAACACAAAGCTGTGATAAAGCCATATATACATATATACATACAGGATCTTACTCGCTTTCTCTTTAATGAGGAAGCATTATATGTTAGGATGGTTTGCAGCAGTGTCATCTGTTAAACTACTTACAGAGGCAGCAGTAAGAAGAGGAAATGGAGAATGTGTAAATTCTGCTGGGTTTTGTTTTGATGGACCTGGATACATAATTGCTCAATGCAGCAACATCTTTTGGGTTGAGTGCATTCTCAGGTTACAGCTTAATCACAAACTAGAATCTCAAAATCTGCTACTTGAGTTGCACCAGTCACAGAAGCAGTAGTCTAATATTTTTGAATCTACTATAAGTATTTGTCTGTTGCACAGGAAATAACAGTGAAGTATTTGAAAAGGTCTTAAACCCTTATAATATCTTCCACTTTGTACTGTCATACAGCTGCTTGTCAGACTTCAAATGCCACTTCATCTACTCGACAAGTCCCTTAGAGGACTTTTTTTTGCTTACTCAAGACCACACCTGAATTTTAGTGCTGCCTCATATGCAGTCTGATATAACTGTCAAAACAGACAATCCAGTGAAAGTGCAGATGAGATCAGGCTTCTAACAAAAAGTAAGGTGTTAATGGCATGCAGAATGACTCAAATATTACTTGAGATGCGGAAGTAGTTCAGATTCCTCTTCTGTGTGTTTTGTGGAAGCTTTTACTTCTTTATCTGTATCCCTGTTGAAATTCAGTATTTTTCCCCTTCCCTCTGAAAAGAAGTAAAAGAAATACATTTGCCTATGGCAGGTGAACAGAAGCTGAAATCCCTGTATTGTTCAGTTTTTAGCAGGGACTGGTTCTTAGGCCTTGCTGAATCCATATGCACTGCCTGCCTGAACTCTCCATGGCGGAAGCAATCTCTTTAATCAGATTTCAAAGATGGCCATTATCGTCTGCTTTGGCAACTCCCACTCCCATCCTGCAGCTGCAGCTATACTTTGCTTTATTTGACTGAAGCATTAGCCTAAAAATACAAGGAGCTTTCAGAGCTTCAGCTTTTCCCTGTGAACATCATTCTGTTCATTTGTTCTCAGCCTGCTGGCTTATGCCTCCGATCACACTGCCGCAAAATTACGCACAACTGGGAGCCACTTGCCTAAATATTCCAGTAAAGGTATTTGTAAAAGCTTAGTGTCTCCTCACCTATTGGAAAGCTGAAGCAGAGCGCTAAAAACATGATGGGATTGACTTACAAAGTTGTAATGTATGTTCCATTCTTCAAGAGGTTTAAAAATAAAGAATGCAATTATTAACACACTCATTTGGGGAAGTGTGCATGGGAGGTTTTTGGACCTTTTAAAATTAGTTGAATCCATGTTTTTTTGACATCCAGTGCTATTTTAGTTTTTTGGGTTATTTTATGTACCTCCTTAGTGTACAGTGTGATCACATCATTGCTTTTGATCCTCTTTCTTTAACAAATCCCTAGAGAATTATGCAAGCTGTGCTTTCTAAATTTATTTTTTGTGGAAAAAATGTGCATTCTGGGCCTCTCAACACAGGAACTTGTACTTGAAAACCACAGGCTTCTTTTCTTCAGGACTCAAATGGACCTGCATTTTACCACCACCCCGCTGCTTTTTCAAATGTAGGACCCTGTATTTTTTGCTGAATGTGATGCTGGCGAGTAAAGGACCTACCTCATTACGTTGTGTCTTTTATGCAAATGAAGAATTGTGTTAGGAAATTCCATTTTTTAGATTTTAGGCCTTTATTAAATAATTTACTGATTCCCCCCCCCCCCCCCCATTTTGTTAGTGAGACTATAGAGAATATGCAGATCTGAAAACAAAGAGGTTTTTGTGCATTAGTAAAAAAAGATAAACATATGGGTTAACAGTTTTGGGTCTTCACAATGCACAACAAAACCTTATACAAATTGCAGTTGTCTTTATCTTCTTCAACAAGGAGGCAGATTTAACTGTTAAATATGGACAGGGGAATAAGTGGGGGAGGAACACTTTCCACTACATTATCTTTTCCTGAAAGTCCAGTTTAGTTTAATTAGAGCTCATCTATGGGAAATAATAGTTTGTGCTGTCCCTTAGGATATGACAATATTAAAGTCCTATGTAAACCATAAATTAATTTCTTGGAGTTAATGCCAAAAAAACCCATGGAAACTTGAAAAGTATTATAAACTACAACAAGAAAGGATTGCAAAATTTACACTACAGTGCAGTGTGCCAGAAAATATTAATTATGATTGATATTATAAGATTATATGACTTCATTTATTTTCCTCACAGAGTTATACTACATGTTTTATGATAATTTTTTAAAATGTTTTTTAAATGTTTAAATTTTTAATGTTCATTTCTGTTGAAAAATTATGTTATTGAAACTTTCACTATGGCTGCTGATAGTTATTGCTAACCACAGTGTCTGGTTAATTGCCTCCAAATTTCCACCCAATTATGGCTGCCTCTCTTGCTCTGGCAGCTGCACCCCTCTGGCACATCTCACTCATTGAAACCTCTAACTGGCAGGTCCAGGAAGAAGGTAACATTGTGTCATTAGTTCTTGCTATAATTTTCTGGCTTTGAAGGTAGTAAACACAATAGTCAAATCACTCTTTAATTTATTTTCACCAGCTCACCATGTATCATGCTCCAGGGTAAGGCATTCCCTTGTTTCTCAAATCACTTCTGTGGCTTGTCTGAATATTCAGTCTTGTTTCAGCTGTAGACAGCAGAACTGCGTGTCCAGGTTGTTCTCTCTAAGACCACCTTGTGATATAATCACATACTCCTACTTCATCATTATCCTTCTGTCTAAGCAATGTACTGGAAAATACAGTCGTTACCCATCTCCAGTGATCTCTAGATGCTTCTGGCAATGCTGCTTGCCAGACCGTCATCCATGTTTTACATATCTTGCTCTTAAGTGTAATTCACAATTTACTGCTCTGAAATATTTTAATGTGCTTGACTTCCCAAGTAAATCACATTCTGGAGCTGTTATATCCTTATTATTCACCATTCTTTGTCATCCACACATTTTAATCAGTTATGATTCACATTTATGTAATCACTGAATAAATTAACCCTTGGACTTGAAATACCAGTCCCTTGTGGAAGACCAAAAGAATGCTCCTCTAAGATCATGATTCACCACTTTTAAAAAGCCATATCAGCCAGTTTTTTGAACACTCACAATGATCCTCCATGGCAGTTTTTTTGTGTGAGTACTTGGCACCATAGCCAGGCTATGGCATCTCTCAGAAACAGCATCCCAGTCCAATATCCAGAACCTAGCATCACCCCAGGAGCAGTTATTGCTCCTGGAAACTTGAACAAGAGGCAGCACTAAGTCTCTGCCATTTGTGTAGGTGAAAATTTCAAATACATTTTGTCTGAAATTTAAGTTGCAGTCTATAGAGCATCAATGCAGAATTGTTACATATATAGGATGGTCACCACCCAATAAGAGAACAGTTCTAAATACCTGATAGGGTTGGGTTTCAGTAATACATGTGAGTCATCTAACAGCTTGAGGCAATAAAAGATTTAGTCTTGCAGTAAAGAATTTGGAAGGTGGGTGGGTTTCTTCCCCTCTCACTTTCTGTAACCTCCTGCATAAGTGGCTTGTCTGTATTTTCATTATTAATTTTTTTGGTGGTGGTGGTGGTATTTCTTTTGCCCTGCCTTCCATTAATCACCTTCTCGAGATACAGGAAGAGCCTCAACTTCCTAGATCTCAACCCTATTTAGCAAGTCTATCCAAGAAATAGAGCCACTGAGTTAAGGGTTGGTAATAGATATTTCTGTCTTGAAGACACAGCTTCAAGTGACCACAGCTGTGAGGTGTAATATATGGGAATATAATCAGCACTCTGGTAAGTTTTGTAAAATCTTCTTACACTTAGAGTTACCTCTATCTCCTTGCCTATTTTGTGAACACTGAGATCAGCTATTCTCTCTTTTAAATTTATTTGAGTTTTTTTTTATTCTTAGCATTAAAACTTCTTTCCAAATATAAACCAGAGAAGCTTAGTGTTTCCATCATGTGCGTGTTAGCAGTAGTCTGTTATTAATAAATATCTAATAATAAATATCTACTCTCCATCATAGAATGTTTTTAGGATTTCTGATGTTCCATAAGTACGTCAGTTGTTTGGAGACATAGATTGACATAGATTTGAGGTTATTTTTCTGAATAATGAGAGAAAATAATTGCCTTAGCCTTTTTGTCTTGTCAGACAAAAAAATGTGCAAAGACTTTTAAGTCTTGTAAGCAAAATACCAAGTGTGAATTTATTTTGGAAAATATATTTGTATGCTTCCCGGTGAATAATGATTTGCTGAAAAAGACAGATTCAGGCAAGTCAGAAGTATTGGAAAATTTGAATCAGCAAATTCTGTTTGGCCAAAGGAATGAAGTAATCTGTAAATATATATGAGAGTTATATATTTATATGTGTACATGTAGATTTGTCTATAAATAAAGGCTTTTGGAAATGTTAGTAAATTTGGTTTTTTGTAATTACCAAGTTATTTAGGCTGTGTCTGTTGGCAAAATATAACTTACTATTTGCTGCATCATATTACGGTATAAGAGACAGGTAAAGCATGTTTAAAATCTACTGATTAGTAGGGTTCCTGGAGCACTTGTGCTCTACTCACTGCTTTGGTTAGTATCATCAATTTACAAGGACATGCCCAGGTTATGCTTATGGGCTGGGAATGCCCTTGGGGTTGGAGCATTCCTCTTGAGACTAAGGCAAGTGCCAAAACTTTTTCCATATTACAAGCAAATTTGGCCTTCGAAGATAATCATCCCTGAACTATGGAAAATAGGAGGAAGGATTAGATACAAAGAAAGACATCAATTTATTCCTCCTACTCAGTTCTGTATATGCTCCTATGCTGTCTGAGAATTTAAGCATGGTTTTTAATCCCTTATTAAAAATAAATTAGTGTGTGTGAGCTCAAATATTGATAGGATGTAAACCACTCTGCTTTACACAAGATATGCATGTGTTTTTGTAAGTACACATTGTCTTAAGTTTTTTAAGGGTGGTGGTGAATAAGTACAAAAACAGAAGTAAATCCATTCAGATCTAGGTGTGAGACTACTTTTATGTAGTGGAATAATAATTCACTGCTTGAGGAGATGAAAATAAATTGATTATTTCCCAGTCTCCTTGTATCTTTCAGTGATGTGCTTTGGCCAATTAAATTAGAAGAGAAGCCAGTGACAGTTGCTACAAAATACAAATGAGAGGCTTTTTGGATCAGAAAGTTCTCCCAGAAAACGATAATGTAATCAGCATCAGCAGCTTTGTTTATTTTGTCAGTTGAGTTCAAGGAAAAGTGATGAAGAAAACAAGGAATATTTAGTCTGTGATGAGGGTAGCCAATACTGCTAAAGAATGTGAATGTTTTGTATGTTAGGTCAGCTACCATTAGCTGCAGTTCCATTTGGAGCACTGAGAGAGCTGCACATGTTGCACATTGTTCTAAAGCAGTGTGATGTCATAAACACTTTTTTTTATGTAGTTCTATTAATGCTGTTAGGGGAGAAGTTGGAGAGACAGCCCTTTTGTGATACTAAATCCAAATAGTGATCTTGGTCAGAGAAAAACACCATATCAAGGAATCTCTCCACATCCAAGACTTGCAAAACTCTTTAGTGCAAATTAGTGTTGTGATAACCTCAGAGCTAATGGGACATGCTGCGAAAAGGCATCTCCAAAAGTTTTCTAACAGTAAGAATGAAGAGTTGTAGACTCCAAAAAGTGCTCTGAAGGTGCCTTTGCATGTGGTTGCCTATTTGTAAGCCTGGAATTAAACTGGCCAGGGCAGCTTCTGAACCCAGTTGGCTTTGAAAGATGGAACATGAGAACTGGAAGGGCTGAACTTTGGTTCTTGCTATGAAGAAACACATCAAATAATTCAGGACTGACACTCAGGGCCCTGGAAGGTAAAAAGTACAGGTAACGGGAATAGGTAAATAGAGACAGATATTAAAGTATTTATGTATAGTAATTGTACATTCAGGTCTGTGTTTCACATGCTGGATCACTTGGGTGGTGCATCACCAAAGGTCAATGAAAACATTCTCCTAGAAGAGATTGTGTCCATTATCACCTATTTGAAGTAGACACCCACAATTTAGGAAAATACCCATAATATCACCAAAGATTATAAAAAAATCTTCCTGAAAATTGATTCAGTACTAATTGGTGATAGAAGGAGGTATTATACAGGCTGTTTGTAGAAGGACGAATTGGATGTGTACTCTTCAAAATTTTGAACCTCTCAAAATTTTCCAGCAAGTCTTTGTGTCCTTAAAAAGAAAAAATAGTCAAGTAAGCAAAAAAAAAACAAAAACAAAAAAAACCCCAAACCCCAAAGCCCAAATCAACAACCCGATATGGAAGTTGCTCTTAAGCATTTAGCCCTTTGCTTTTGGAACTCGTCCTTTATAGCCTGTTTCAACATAATCTAAACAGCTATGCCTATCAAGACGAGTTGAAAAGAACACGGCTTCAGAAGTCCCGTTGTATCTGCAGTCTAGAAGAAACTGATTTATTAATATATGGTGAATGGTTCTTCACATGAGCATTTGCTTTGAACGGACTGGGGCGTGCTCTCTAAGCATATTGTCAGTATCAGAAACTAAGCCTTTTCCTCTCCTTTCTGTGATTCAGCAAAGACGCCTTATAAATGAGGAGCAAAGCGACCTTACAGATGACGGTTTATAGTATTCCCTGTCAATGAAATGCATTTGTGTTGCCCTGCGATAGCACTGAATCATTCATGGAGCACTCTGTTACTTTCCGTCTGTGGCAGCGGGTTAACCCGCTGGGACCGCATCAAACGATGAGGAGGTGCGGAAAGCGCTCACCCGGCTTCTCGCAGCGTTTTTTTCGCAGCTGCTTGACGACAACAGCTTGAGCGGCTTTCGCCGGCATCCTGCGGCCGCGGCGCCGGCCCTCCGCGGGAGCGCTCGGGACGCGGATCGGGGAGGAGCGGCCGGTCCCGCCCCGCCCCGCGCCACCGCCCCCGGCTCGCCCCGCTCCCGGCTTCCCTGCCTCCCTCCCTCGCTCCCTGCCTCCCTCGCTGGGTGCCGCCGGCGCTGGCGGAGCAGCAGGCGGTCGGGATGGCGGCGCGGGTGCGGGTGCTGCTGCTGCTGGCGCTGTGCGCGGTGCTCGCTGCCTGCCGGGCCGCGGCAGAGCCGGCGGCGGGGGCCGCCAGCCGGCGGCGGCGGCTGAGCGCCGAGGAGGGCATCTCCTTCGAGTACCACCGCTACGCCGAGCTGCGGGAGGCGCTGGTGGCCGTGTGGCTGCAGTGCCCCGCCATCAGCAGGATCTACACGGTGGGGCGCAGCGCCGAGGGCCGGGAGCTCCTGGTGATCGAGATCTCGGACCGGCCCGGCGAGCATGAGCCCGGTAAGGGGGGGCGCTGCCCGCGGCCGGCGCTGCCCGCACCTGTGCGCAGGTAACGGCGGCGGGCGCGGCCGCTGTCCCTGCAACACCCGCTGCGGCACCGCACCGCCTGTCCGCCACCGTCCGCAGCCGGCGCGGGGCGGCTTTGTGCCGCGGCCGCTGGATTTAGCGCCCGTTGCAGAGAGAAACGCCTGGATTCCCCTGAAAATGTCCGGAGCGGGCGCCCGGCGCGGGTTCGCTTGCAGGGTGGGCGCTGGGTGCCCTGCCCTGCACGAACCGCAGAGCCCGGGGAGCGGCGTGTCACGGCCAGCCTGTCCCCGGGGATGTGTCACCCACCGCGGCACGCTGCGGGTGCCTCGGGATACGTGGTTGCGCGTACTTAAGAGTTTGGGACATCTTTATCAAAGGGATGTGATTGATGCCGTGCCCTTGTATTACACCCACGATTGTGTCTTATTTCATTGCTTCCGCTTTTAGAACCGATAGTGTCGCTAATGTCTGGATGTGAAAAGGCTTATCCGTGAAAGCTGCATCAGCCTCCTGCAGGCATGTCCTCACGTTTCCCTCGCTGGGTTACAGCACAGGTCTGGAAGTCCGTGACTCCTAGGTGGAGGTGTGGCTTCTGTGGCTCTCCGGGGATTTGGCCAATACAATTAGTGCTTAATATTCTGTTTTAGGACCTGAATATAATCTTGCTTTGCATCCTCAAGAGACTTAATGTTGGGGCTACAGATTGAACTTGGAGGTTATAGGATATTGGACATAAGGGGGATGTAAGAGGAAGGTAGGGTAAGAAAGCATTGTCTTGGAATGAAAAATGTAGGGAATGCAGTGAAATTTGAAAAATTTCTTTGTGGTGTATTGCCATCTTGGTAAGAGGGTGTGAGGATCCCAGAGCTAAGAATGAGTCTATTGCCGCTGTGCAACTAGAATGGTAACAGTTATTACTGGGATTTTGTGTTGCTGCCAGGGAATAGTCGCTATAGCTCGTTTATGTGACTTATGTCAAACCAGCTGAAAGGGACAAAAAGAGCAGCACACTGTGCAGTCTGAGATGGGGCTATGCCTCTTCCTGGAGACACACTTCTCTTGGTGTCAGTGATGTGAGAAAGGGTTTGTCATTGAGCCTGAGCTAAAGGGAATCCAACAGTATATGAATAACAAACTGCAAAATAGAAAAGCTCATATGAATTGCATCCACATACAACCTATAGACAGTGTCAAACATTTCCTGGAACCTGCTCGGCCCTTTACTAAGGGAGTGAGCCCTATAGACAAAAATGCCACATGTTGCAATGTCCAAATCACGTGTCGGGGAATGTGATGAGTCCTGGCAATCTTTAGTGGCAGGTGCTGAAAATGCTGGTTTTTGAAGGGGATTAACCAGGGTTTGAACCAGAGCAAATTCATTGTTTTATTTCAGTCCTCACTTTCATTCCGTGAGGTTCTGAACATTTCTCAAAAAGAGGAGAGCTGCTCTTCTCTGCAGTGGTACATGAGAGAAACTCGGGATCTTTTGGGAAAGGGCAGCAAGACAGAAATTGTGCATAGTTACCCTTGCACTTCTTAGAAAGAATTGTAAAAGCATTAATACCACCCCTACTTCTTTATTACAGAGCCTAAGCACCTATATATTGTGCCAATGTGCCATTAGAGGTGTTTTCTTCTTAAAAATGTGCCCTTTCTTCTACTGTGTAGTAAAAGGTAGCACTGTTTATTTTTCTAGGGAAGCTTTTTTTCAGCTGTGCAGTAAAAGAAGTGGAGCCTTGTATGAGCCTTGGCAGGAAATGTGAGACTGATTCTGCTCACACCTGAAGGGGGAACCCTGCTCACTCTGAGCATCCGTGCTTGATTCCCAGGGCAACAACCAGAATTAGGATATTTTTTTGTGGTAAAGCTGACAGGATCAGAGTCTGTTTCATCATCATCTATTATTATTAAAAAATGAGGGAATCAAAGACACACATATATACATTCATATGGTTACTTTTCATTTTTCCCAGACAGCCAAAAAGTTGTAAATTCTGAACATAATCTATTCCTGCAAGATATCCTGAGTGTCACAGGTTTTTTTTTTTTTTTTTTAAATACAGATTGAACAATGCTGTGGTTCCTAGATTTATGTCTACAGAGAGCTCATGCTTCTAGAAGGCTAATGAGCACACAGGGATGATACCTGAATCATCTAGTTAACAGCTGTGAAACAAAAAAAATGTGTTCACTTAGTGAGCAAGTTGATGACAAAATAGATCAGGAAAGTGTCAGCAGAGCATCAGTAAAGACTCTTTGTACTGGGTAAAGAGGCTTTGTACTGAGTAAATCAAATACTGCATATACATGCAACTATTGCTTAATCACGTGTATTGCATGGCTGTGTAGCCTTGTGTGAATGCATTTGATTGTATGCAAGCATATAAATCAACTTCAATTTTAGAGTATCAGCTATTTTTGAAAATGGATTTGTAATATATGTGCAGTGTTTGAAAAAAGTTACTTGAGAGAAATAGGAACACTTCAGAAATGTGCTTCAGACTTCCTAGGCAACTGGAAGAAATCTTCAGTGAATGAAGAAACTGGAATAAATTGTAAAGGCCTCATTTTTTCCTGGGATAAATATTCATTAGGAGGATTTTCTTCAAGTCCTGATACTGCATTGGAAGTCAGAATGACTTAATAGGAGCAAGTCTGCATAATCATACCAAGTATCTTTGCAAGTCTTGGAAACCCAAATTAGTCACTTGGGCGCTGTGAGCTGAGCCTTCACGGAGCTCTTCCCAGGGACACGATAAATGCCAGAAGCGTGAGACTGCCTAAAGTTTCTGATGCTGCATTAAACACCTAGAGAATGTGCTGCCTTTCTGCAGCCTTGAACACTACACTGCCTGTGCTTCAACTGTGCTTCATGCCAAACAGTGTTTGGGCCAATATTTGTAGTTTTGTGCACTTTGTGGTGGATTTTCTGGTTGTGTTTTTTAAATGCTTGTTTGGGTGTTTATCATGGCAACAACTTCTTTAGGCTGATACTGCACTTGTGTAGGAGCCTGCAATCACTGCTGGAAAAGAAGCCCTTGAATAAGGAAAAACACACCTGGAGATGAAGGTATTTGAACTCTATCAAGTTGTATACCAAGGCAGAAAACCACACTTTGAGTCACTGAGGACAAGGCAGAGGAAGACTTGAAAGAGACTGTGTCAGTGGTTACACGTAGAAGGTGTTGCATGAATGTAGACTGGAAGCAAACAAAATGTTTTGGAGTAGCTTTGACTCCATGAGAAAATACAGTTTTTTCCCCGTGCTCACCAAAAATTGGCGAAGTTGACAGAAGGCGGTGGACAGCAAAGTCAGATAAAATGAGGAGAAAGAGGTTGTGGGAAGTTGATGATGGACCAGGGGAAAAGAGGACATTTGATGCTAAAGCATAGATTTTTTTTTTTATTTTCTGGGACCAACTAAGGAATATTTTGCCTTAGTTCACGTGCAGGAGAATACTGACTACTCCTGAGAGAGGAAATAGGCTGTTGCTGTGGATGTCTGATGTGTTGAACAGAATGCTAATGATTTCCATCCTTTTTCCCACAAGCATTTGATTTAAAAATACTTCAAATAGAAGGAAATGCTGAATTTGTGAGACAGCTGATTTTTTAGAAAATGACACAGTTTGCAGTTTCAAACAACAAAACATCATGAAGTGGTGAGGCAGGAGCACGCCGTGTGTGAATTGAGCAGTGCAGCTGTGACTTGGAACATTTGCAGGGCCCTGTGGGTGTGACTTCAGTCAATTTTATGAGGTGCAACTCAGCTACAATAATCCTTGGATCCATCACTTTATCAAAGACTCCACTTGGCAGGGTGAGAAAATTAATTGGGTCGGTCACTGCTGGCACTGAGCCTAAATAAGCTTCTAGGCTTCCCAAATTCCAGCTCCTGTACTAGCCCCTCCAAAGCCCCCAGATGTGAGGCTCTTGATTTCTCACACCCCAGCCATGCAGTGCTAGAACCATTTGCTTCTGCAGAAAAACAATTAGAGGGTGGGTAAGTCATGCCTCTGTATTGATAAATGGAGAAATCCAAGATCTGTCTGCTTATACAAACAGGTTTTTATTCTGTCAGTGAAGTGCTCCCGTATTCAGCTGTGGCACCAGCCACACAAGCTGGTACTTTCAGAAGAAAGTAAGAAGTTGCAATCAGTAAAGCTGATGAATTTACAGGGAGAAAAATTGTTCCTCAAAATGTCTTTGTCACTGTTGCACAAAATCCATTTTGAAATATTACTTGATTTATTGTAATCTAAAAGATTCTGCAGCCATTTAAGAGAACCATGTGGAAGTGCTGTTCTTTTTCTAAAGAGAGAGCAAACTGTAGGAAGCTGCTGAGGTTTCAGCCCAGCATGGGCAGGAATCAGCTGTGCTGCTGTGGGTGGCAGCCTGAGTGGGGAGACCACTGGGTGTCTCCTGAAGGTCTTATGGGCTGCCCTGCTTCAGATGAGTGGGTGAGCAGGTGTTGTGTTCTGGTGATGTCAGAAAGCACACAGCTTGTCTCCTGATTATGGTGCTGTCATCAGATACAGCTGTTCTAACCTCATTATCTACAGTTAAGTGCACTTGATTTCCTAAATCTTTCTTTTCCTTGTGCTCCAAATCTGCACATAAAAATCTTATGACCTCTTTGATTGGACCTATTGATCCTTCCCATATTTGCAAAGCATTAATACAAATTGCATATGGCAAGAGCTTGTTATTAAATCTAGATTTTAGAGAGCAAGCCTAATTTGTTGCTAGAGGTTTAAGCAAACATCAGTTTTTATCAAGGGCCACGCAGGTAATGTTCCCTTTTTGAAGGGAGGTGTTGAAGGGTACCAGGCTGCTTGCTGGTGAATGTGCGTGCGCTTTGTTCATACTCATCCAGCTGCACTGCATGAAGGTAGGGGCTGTAAATAGGTCGGTGTCAGCAGAACACTTTGTATCAGGAATAGGGGAGATGCTGTGCTGACTGTGTTGTGCTTTCACCCGTTCTGTCAGGTGTGGTTTAGCTGCTCTCCTGGCTTAGGTTTGCAATCCTCATTGAAGGCGAGCTGCTGTCTGGGCACCTGCAGCACCAGGTGAGCGGGAGCAGGGCAGCTGCTGGTGTCTCTATTGGGATGGATAGAAAATGCAGAGTAAAATATGGTTGAACTTGCTCCTCATGTAGCCTTCTGCATTTGGAATTTTTCTTTCCTTTGTGCCACAGGGAACAGATTTTCTTGCAGGGCTTGTGAGGGTGTTCTGGCTTTCTCATCAAACACTGTCAGGGATATGCTAGTGACTCGCCTGCTGGGAGTGCAGATCTGGGTCGGGCTGTACCTCCTGCATTCTACAGAAGGCTGAGAAGCTGTAATTACCTTTCCAGCAAAATCCCTTATGGGTTTTTGTGCTAGTGAGAGTATCCCCCCTGAAATCACCCAGCCAGGATTTCGCCTGGGGTACTTTTAGGCAGGACGATTTTAATGCTGCCTGCATTCAGAGTGGGATGCTCAGTGTCCTTCACAGACTGTGTAGGTTGTGCAGGTCTCAGGAGGGCTGTAGAGCAGCATGAAGATGGCTGCATGTACGTGCTCAGTGGATTTTTTTGACTTTTAGATTTTTCGTCCTTCATTTTATCTTTCTTAAATAACATTTCCTTGATAGTTCTGATTTCATCCTATCTCAGTTCTCATGTTCAGCTAAAAATAGAGGTGTAGAATAGAAAGCGAAAAATGTCTCGCCGAAGTGGTGCAAATCCAGGAGCGGCAGGCACGTTTACGGATCACATTCGCAGCTAGTTGTTAATGCCATTCACGTTCCCATTGAAGTCGATGGAAATTCCCAGTAAGCGTGGTTAGGCGGTCTGCAGTGTTCTCGGCAGATGCAATGCTGTCACTCCAAATCGCTTCACGGACTGAGGTGTTTAAAGACTTCCCTTTCTGCTAGAACATTTAAAAAAGGGTTAATAGAGGCTGTGCGCTACCTGCGGAAACACAGTGGGTCCCAGCTACTGCATCTCAGCAGTTTATCCTTTATTTACGGCAATAACACAAATGGTAAACAAGCTGGGGCAAAAAGGACTGTAATCATTAAGAATAAACACGACTCTGTAGAAGGCAGTTGTTTTACTTTTCAGGCTTGAAATGAGTCTGAGTATGCAGAATATTCAGGGTTTGTTGATCTGACCCCGACAGCTTTTGACAATCCCACTCCTTTTGAAAGAGTTGATTACTTTAATTTCTTTCAAAGACGAGAGTTGTCATCGCCTCCCACACCTTCAGAATGCCTTAATAGTTCCCAAAGAAAACAGAAGGGGGGCCTGTTTTGTCGTTGTCTTGGCTAAAAGTGATTTTTTTCTAGGGTGACACTAATGCTAACTCCAGAGAATTTGTGAGAAGTCTATAAAGCATGGTATTTCCCAAGATTTTATGACATGTATTGTTAATGCCAGTAAGTTTAGTTGTGTGGTTTATCAAAAGTCACCTCATCATTAACATATTTTAAATTTTTTCCGGAGAAACTGTTTATTTTTCTGTAATTTAGTAATCAATATCTCAAGCCTTTAAATTACATGGAGGGGGAAAAACACAAGAGAGGTCTTCTGATTTCAGAGTAAACAAATTTTTGGTTGTAACAGTGCAGTTGCTGCTAGACTCAGCTGATAATTTAGTATTTAAACTTGTTCGGAATTAGTTCTCTGTTCATTGCATTTAATTTCTGTTTTCAAAGATGGCACGTGACTTAGAAGTCTACATATTTGGCATACATATTCATGCTGTAATCTCCCTTTTCCTGATCAGCAGGAACACCTCTTGGCTAGGCTGCAGTGCCCTCTGAAAGCATCTGTTTTCTCTACTGACTGTAAGAGGAGCTAACATTTGGTAGGTTTCTGATTTCAGAAAGAGCAAGAGCTTATGGTAAAGATCTGGTGAATCCCAGCCTCTACGTATCATATAATGTACATCGTGCTGTACTTTGTGTGCTATCTTTGCAAAACATACAGTTTATGAACCCTGTCTGTGCTTTTATCGGCAGATTAATTTACTTGAAGTCCTCATACCTATTTTAATTCATGTTCCTCCTAAGAAAAAAACCCCAAACAAACCAAAGCATCACGTGACATCTTTTTTTTGGTCTACATTTTCTTTTTAAATGAAGGTTTCATGCATGTATTACCATAGTGCCTGGCTGTTTTGTTTTCCTGTTTTGTTTTTTTCCCCTCTAATTGAATTGGGAATTAAACTGTGAAGAAGATTAGTAACTCAATTCTCTTCAAGTTTGTGGAATCAAAACAAAGTGAAAACCACAGTATGTACTTTAAGGTTTCTGGGTAAGGTAATTGAAATGATTGTTAGGGTTACAAGGAGCAGAGTAAAGGGTGTAAACTTTGTTTTGGGGTAAGGTGCACATCAAAAGCCAGTGTTTAATGAATTCAGTGGGAATGGGATGTTATATATGAAGGTTATTTTCTCTTATGCTGGGGCTAAATGAAGACATCAAGGGTCTGTGTAGTAAAAAGGTTGGAAAATGAATTCGTATGAGTAAAACAGTGTCAGAGTGGGCAGGTTTGATCTGCAGCTTCACATGCTGGGGTCTTGGGTTTTGGAACAAAAGCTGTGCCATACTGTGAAGAAATGACTGTATTTGCTGAGGTGCAATAGCTGCCCAGGGCAATGAAGTTGTTGCCTCTCTTGCTGCTTTCAGAGGCACTGCTGGGGAAGAAGACACTAGACTAAAAGTGAGGTCTTGGTTCTTGGTGCCCTTCCCTTTGAAATGGAGGTGTCCTGCAGGGTGCCAGTGCTGTGCTACCTGAATTGGTCACATCTTCCTGTCACAGCAGCAGGTACTGTCAAAGGGCTGTGAGGTTTGGGCCAATATGAAGCTGTATGTTAGAGATGTTCCTGTGTACCTACAATGGCCAGGTCAGAGAGAATCTTGAATCATAAACCTGTGGCTGGCAGTTCAAAGGCAGTAAATATATTTGGTTTTAATTAATTTCCAAAGCGAGACATTTGTAACTGCATAAGTTAGTAGCTGCTTCGTGGTAATTGTTCATACTGAATTATGAGCAAAACCTCACATCCTTGTTTGCTTGCAAATGAAATCCCATGGAGACAGCTATTCCTTGTATGGAGCTGCACATGGCCGTGGAGTGTGAGCTGCCTGATTTATGATCAAAGATTCTGTTCCGGCTGCAGAGCCTGCCCAAAGCAAGAACAACCTAAAAGCCATTTTGAGTACTTATGCTTAGGTATAGATTTGCCTTAAAACCAAATGAAAAGAGTTGTTTGATCAGGGGAGACATCAAACTGGCCAAAGTTTATTGAACTGTTCTCTTGGCAAGGACATCCTTGCTACTCTAATGATCTGGTAGGTATCTAGAAAGTATGGCCCAGATGTTTGTCATATTAGTTCTCCAAACAAAAGAGAAATAATACAGTACTTTGCTGTGAGAAATAAAACTAAGAGTTCAAAAATGCAAAGAAAGTGAAAGGACAGTAAGATTTTTCAAAGGTTAAAACTTTCTGCACAGTTGTGTTTCCCATACTATCACATTAGAGATATCTGGGTAATACATATGTGAATTACCACATGCTTGTCCCCTGACATTCCTGGCTGCAAAACATTCATTTGAATTTTATTTTTCGGTCCTTCAAACTCAGCATCACTCTCCTTCAGTTACACATTATTGTCCTTCAGTGTTAGGAGTGGTGCATTCCATGCAAGTTGATCATTCAAAATGAACCTTTCTTTCCTGTACTAAACCAAATATTTTGTGATTTTGGCAGCATTTTGGCTTATTGCAAAACAGCACACTTCTAGAACTATAAGCAAAATTGGGGTGAGTCTAAGAAATAAATAGACGTTTTTACATGCCTGAAAACTGGTGTTTCAAAGGAAGCTTTGTGACTATGGTAAGCTGACACTCCATGTCAGGTCTGCGCCTGGTGAGACTGGACCATACTTAAATGTTTCCTCCCAACCACCTGCTGAGCATCTACAAATCAAGTCGAAGTCAGGGGGAGCTGTATATCTAAATTTAAGCAGGAGGCTTATAAATCCTGATAACTATAAATCCTAAATGTTTAAGCCAACTTGCATGTGTACCCTAAAAAAAGAAACCTAAATGTGTCTCTGATTTTGTAATGGCCTGCACTTAAGGAATTAGTGTTCCAAGTTTATGCTGTCTGGAAGAAATGTCTTCCTGTTCCTTTGGTGACATCAGTAGATAGAGGGATGGAGAAGAAAAAAAGCTGTGGGGTTTGGGAGCTGGCCTTTCACATGCTTAAATTTTAAACATTGCCACTGTAAGAAGTTGTTTCATAGAGAGGAAAAGCTATTTTGTGGTAAAGGATGGCTGGCTGCGTTCCTGGCTCTTCTGGGAATTTTTTGTGGTTTTGGTTAAGAGCAGCCTCTCCCTGAGACTCAGGTTCTCTCCATGCCTAGGTTCTCAGTTTCCATGCTAGGTTTACATGTGGCTGTGCCACGTACCTGGTGTACCTGGAGAGATAGCATGTGGTTCAGCATTTGATCTGCCTTTAAGAGGCAGTTCCTACCTGCTTCCTAGTCAGATTTTTCCTAGTTGCAAGTAGCCCAAATATTTGTGTTGGCTTAGCTATGCTGGAGAACATATGGTGAGGAATCATCAAGAGTTTCTCTCCATGTTTGCCTGCTGCAGATACAGTTTTTTGTTTTGTTTAAAAATCTGCCTTCATAGCAGATAAAGAACGAACCAATTCTTTTTCTTCCGATAGGGAGAGTCACAACAGAGACATCAATATTTGCAAGGTTTCCACATATTGCAGTCAAGAGAACAAATCTATAGTCAAAATAAATATTGCTAAGCTTCCGTGGAAATCTTTCAGTACAAATCTTTAGTGGAAAAGCCTATAAATAGACAGAAACAGGGGAGCATCTGTTCCTTGATACTCCATGAAGCAGCTGATAAAAATAAATCTGTATTATAACAGTAGCCAATACAAGATGAAAAAGTACCTGACAATGGAACACCTCCTGAATAGAGAAGTTTAGGAGCCAAGAAGCTCATCTGACTTGAAAATTGAAGAATTGTCTGAAATAGATGTTGCCATGGAGACAGATAGGATTAGCAGCCTGAGACTGATTTCATTGGTCTGCTGCTAGCACAAGTTGCTTGTTTGAGTAGCATTAATATGTTGTCTCACGCTGCTTTATATGCTGAGACCATCTGGCATTAGTGGTATTTAAAGGTGCAGTTCTGTTACGGAAGGAGTTGGCCAACGTGGTTTGATTTATGTTTGTAAGACAAGCTGCAAGAGTTTCGAGGTCTTTGAAAAGCTGTCCTGTGCACAAAAATATTCTGAAAAATCACAGCTCGTACACAGATGAAATGGGGCTTTGGGAAGCAGCACAAGGAATTTCAGAAGTTTGCTTTATGCTCAGTCAGCACATATTTGAAATATTCTCCGCACAAATACACACTTCTGCGTGTTTCTTCAGGTGTGAATGTGAAGGCAGCCACATTTTTTCAAAAATAAGCCTTTTCACTGCAAAGCATCTTGGGAACTACAGCTCCACCACCTTGAACCAACAGAAGATCATTGTGTATTAAGGAAAAGTATGCTGTAATGTTACAGTGTTAAATGAAGAAATTAAGGTCTAACCAAGCAGAGTCCCTTTAGCTTACTTCAGAGTCCATAATTCCAAGATAAAAATATTTTCCTTTTTTAGTTTGACTACATACCTTCAAAAATGTATTTTTTAGCAAAGGATTTGTTAAGAAAGACGGTTTGTAGAGACTAAGATAAACCTTATCTCTGATCTATTTATATCAATGAACCTTCATCTGCTTTTCTTAATACCACTCTGGAGTGGGAGTTATCTTCCAAAGGAGCTTATATGACAGTGCTGACATGCCTCAGATGCTTATAAATTTTCACTATTTTGTTCTTTGATAATTATTATCATGATACTTAATTATTCTCAAGACTTTTTCCCTGGACAAAGATGCATGGCTAAAAAGTGATCAAATAAGAGCCAGAAAATATTCCTGTCTGAGTTTGAGTTCCAGTGTGGAGGTATCTCTGTAGGCTGGGCATGGTAAGGAGAGTGGCTAGAAGGAAAACTAGCTGGAGGCTTTGTTCTGCTGGATAGACTTAAGACTGGATGGAATTTGAAGTCAAGTCTCGATAATTATCCATAAGCTTGATAAGCATTTTTACATTCTTAGCTTACTGATGTTCTGAAACTACTGATGGAAAGCATTTCTGCCAGTGTTCTACACCAGTGTAACATCTGTCCACAGGTATTGATGTGATTGATGTTTCGTGGATATTGGTGTGAAGTGTGTAGTGCAATAATAATACGAAACAAGGGCATGGGGCCTGTTCCACAAATCTTTAGATTTTGAGCTTTTGTTCTGGAGCTCTGACTTTGGTGCCAGAACAAATTCTTCATAATAATTTTGCTTCAAGTGCAGGACCCAAGAAATACATGGCTGTGTGTGTCCTCACTCCTTCAAATAGCTTTAGACTGATTACGTTTTATGCTTAATGTTTTTACAGCTTAGTTCTGTTTTAACAAAATAAATATAGGGCACAGGAAGAAAGCCAAATAACTTGTATTCCCAGCCTGCTCCCAACTCCCAATTCCTAGTTTTCAAGTCAGTTTGCTCCCTGTTTTGTTTGCTTGTTTTTAACGCTGTCATTCAGTTCTCTCTGAAACAAAGCTTAGGTGCAGTTTTGGGTGCCAGTTCACCCCAAGACCCACCTCATGGTGGGATACAGATGTTACTGCCACAGAGCTGTTTGCTGCTCTTCCCCCTCCACAGTCTTCCAGCACTGCCTTTTCATGTCTTGTAGCCTCCCATGCATCTTCCTACTCTCACAACTCGTCCAGGGTGCTCCACACATTTCCACAGTGTGCAAAAGTATTAAAGTCAGCCTGAGAGGTTGTGACACCACCCCTGCATGGTTGTGGGCCCTTTGGCCTAGATAAACCCTTAAGTAAGTACTTATTAAAGACCCTGTGGGGCCAGGAGTAGCCTCCATCTGTGGGGGAGGATCAGGAGGGACTGGCTGTGGGGAGCCAGGGTGTAAGCCACCTACACTGCTTGGTGTAGGGTGCTTGTTGATTTTTCAGTTTTATTATTTGTGCTTAAAAACTTAATTTCTGAAGCTGCTGATTTTGCTGATGCTACTTCATTCCTTCACATTATTTCATTTGTTTCAGTTCTCCAGAAACTGACATTTGACATACAGTATTTATAGTCTAGGAATGAACTTTTTTTTAAAATTATTTTCATTCATTTCCAGGGATAGAATGCTGCTTCCATTCTTGCTGCATTTCCATAGCATTTAAATGAGCTGACTGCAGCTTATTGAGCTATTTGCTGAATATTTCAGTATGAGGAATGGTGATAGAATTGAGATTCAATAGCATCTGAAATAGCACCAGTTGTGCTGCATAACATTCAGCTGAGTTGCAAAGTCTGGTGATTTGACTGTCTGAAATTGAAATAGTTGCCCTGAGGCTTTCTTGTCTGGAGATGTAATGTAAACAATTGTTTACATTTATTACTAATGTGAACTGGAATGAATATGGATGAATGTATTGTAAGTTTTGTGATATATTTTACCAGTAGCCCTGAAAACTAATAATATGGAAATGTGCTTTTGAAACGACCAGCCAGAAGTGGCCAATGACACACTGTTCTCAAAATACCATTGCAATAGCACTGTAGATACAATAGATTTATATTAACAATAAATTTTCTATATTCAGTGGATTACTAAACTATGATTCCATATGATGGGGGCAATTTCAGAAACTTGTAGTTAAAAATAGCTGAACCATCGGGAGGTGGAATGTGTCCTGTATGAAGAATCAGTGAAAGGCTCAAAAAATGCTTTGTGTAAATATGATCAGAGCTGTCACTAGATTTATGCTTCCTAAGGTTTGTCCCAGGAAAATTGCACCTTTGGATAGCATTCCAGTGCTGCTCCTGTAATTCCAGTGAAATCACAATATGAGGTCAATCTGGAGCTCTCAGTTATTTGATCTGAAGACTGGAAGAAGGCTTAGTGCCCGTGTGTACTTCTGACTTCCTCCTTGAAGTTGCAGAGTGTTAGTTGAGCCTGTGCTGCAGCGCACACGCTGGGACCCTGGGCTTGCACAGCTTGTGGCAGCCTGTGGTAGGGCATCATTTGGTGTCTGAGTTGGCCAGACACCACAGAAACTGGGGGTACTGTCTAGTGAAGCCCAGTCTATTCTTCATTTTCTTTTTCCTAGGAGCTGAAAGGATTAGGATGATCTAAACAAGAAAAAAAAGGGTTCTCTACTGTCCTCTCTAATGGCTTAGTGCCATTGTCTTCTGCTCATACTCATCCACTCTGTATGGACTTTATAGACAGACATGGTGTCTCTATGAGTTCCTTATTCACTTGCTATCAAAATTTACTTCAAGTAGCTTTAAATATAAATTACAGATCTCATGTTGGTTTTTATTTTTTTTCCAGCCTAAAATAGGTTGATGTGAGGCAGGACATTGAGCATCATGTTACTAACTAGAGTCAGAAAAAGAGCTGCATGTTGCAAAGGAAAAGTGATCATCCACAGCTAAACAACTTAAAATTTGCTTATTGACAGTGCCTGTCATCTGGGAACGCTTCCCAGATTATTTGTATTAAATATATGAACATTGAGCTAGATAGACTGTACCCTATTGCTGGTATAAAAAATGTAGGTCGAAACATCTGCAAGATTCCAGTTATAATTTAGTCATTGCACCCTAGAAATTGGGGAATGACATGTATATTTTTCTATACAAAGATTAATTTAAAACATTTTTTCTTCCTTTCTTTTTGCTGTTATTTCTGTCCTTTTTACCCTTTTTTTTAAAATTTGCTGCAGTTGTTTTTCAAAAGCAGGCTCTCAAAATACAGGAAGGGTGAAATAGAGGAGAGAGGAAACAGAGAAGACTAAAAAAAAGTGGCTTTGCTACAGATTCTGTAGACTTTCTGTTTTCTCCAGCCTTAAAGGCTTTATTATAGGGTGTATCAAGACTTTACTGTCTGGAAGGAAGTGTAGTTGTAATGTACAACAAGAACACGGCACATTAGTCAGCAATCTGTTTATAACATTGTGGTTTAGAGCAGAAGCCCTTTCTGCAGGAGATTCTCCCAAAGAATCTCAGGAAAATTGAAGCAGCTGCAGTTGTAAAAGGAAATGTACATGAAAAAGGCCAGGGAGAAACTGCAGATAGAGATCCTCCTCCGTTATTTATAGCTCTATCATTAAATGTCCCCTTCAAAGCTTTGAACAGAGATAGAAATCACATTTACATTTAGATACATAAAAGTAATACACAAATGATGACATCAGGGATTCAGCAGATGGCAAGAAGATTGCTGCAGTCCCTTATGAACTGGGATCTGTCATTGCAGTTATTGTCCAAATGGAAAACCCTGAGCAAAACAGCATGGGACTACAAAAGACAGTAAGTGCATAAGGTCTAACCTAGTGTCTAAGAATAGAAGCAAGCAAAACCAATATTGTAATAATTTCACCAATAATTACTTTTACAAAAGACAGGACTGTGGATCAAACTCTTCACTGCGATTGCTTTAGGTTAGAGACAGATCCAATTCAGTTCAGACATCCTGCTTTTCTGTTACTTTCCCTTTGGTTGCCCTTGTTACTCTTGGTTGTTTAAAACTACATTGAAATTAATGCAGAATAATTTCTCTTTGTGTTTACTTGGCAAATTTGGTAGCCCTTGTTTAATGTTTTAAGCAGTTTATCAGACATGCATAAGTGCATTTCAAGAAATGTATGTCAAGAGTTGCTTCTTCCAGTTTTCCCATTAATTGGTTCACAATGCATCTTCCAGGAAAGCAGTCAAAATTATAAAGCATGAAAATCTATATGGGTTTCAGTTCTGCATGCAGTGAAGTCAATTGAAGGTTTGCCAGTGACATCAAGGGATCTAGAGTTTGATATATTGCTTAACCTATTGAGAAAATAAAAGCAAGACTCAAGGGTGGGCTATATGTGTCTTCATAAGCAGTTAATAATGATATGAAATAACTTACTGTAAATTAAAATCATGTGATTGTGTATACATACTCATGTGTCTGTGCACATTTTGTATCAGAAATCTTCCAAAAGGTCATCACAGAAAGAGGAAATCCAATCTCTCAGCTACTGGCTGTGGAGAATCTTTTTCTTGGGCTGTGTAAGAGAAGCTTATCAATGTGGACGTGAAGGTGCACCAGTCTGTGGGGTACTTGCTGAGCTGATCTTTAAAGCTCCTGGAATACTCAGTAAGTAAAAGTAAAATTAAAAGACTGGAAAGACTTAACTCTAGTCCTTATCTTAGATAAGGAGTCTGCATTAAAACAGATACCTGGTAAACTTTCCAGTCCTTCATATTCATGCTGCAATTATTATTAACCTTTCCATAAAGCAGTGGGATGAAAATCTGAAGAGAAGCAGAGTCTCAATGGCTGTGAGATTTTTGTCAATTCTTTTGTTTATTAAACAGGTGAATGCCAGATTGTCTGAATATAATATGCAGATACAAATTAGCACATCATTATACCTGATCTCGTGTTAGAAGTTGTTTTATATTGTTAAGTGTGTGCAGTAAAAGGTTTAATGGTGGATACAGTATGTGAAGCCCACACTTTTCCCATTTCTAGTTATACACAGACAATTGTGACCATTGTGACTTACACAATAAATAGAGACATTTTGCTTTTACTGTTGTTATTAACAAAGCTTTCATGAAATTCAGTGTGTGCAAAATTGATGCTCTGATTGATTTTCTTTCCTATTTGCTCGGCTATCCCTAGTAGCAGTTAAAGTTTCAGAGTACTTCAAAGACCAGGCTTTTTTGCTAAGCTCTTGGGGAGATCAAAAAAACTCCAAGAACTGAAAACAAAACACCAAAATCAAATGAGAAACTCTTTCCAAGATGCTTTTGATTTTTAAAGCTTTGAACAGCAAAATTTGTATTTTTGTAATACAATTTGTAATTGTATTACAAAAATACAATTTGTAATTGTATTTTAAAAATTTCTTTGGCTATTGTTCTGTGAAAAATTACCAAAATAAAAAAAAGAGGAAAAATATCTATTTAAGGGACATGAGTCTTAGTGGTTTAAAAAAAAAAATAATTTTTTTTTGACTTATGAATTGTCAAAAGTCTGCTGCCTTGGGTTTGTATTCCTCAATTTCCTGGTTCAGTCAAGGTGCTGTGAAATGGTCTTGTATTGCAACAGTCATAATTCTTCAGTGACAATGTTTCACTTGCATGAAGATTTATTTTTTCCCCTGATATAATTTGATTAAATAAGTTTTAATAAAAATTAATAAACTCATAAAACTACCCAATTATGAATCAGTTTGAAACGTGATGGTATAGCTGAAATTCAAGTCTCAGTTTGCCATTCTTACATGGATGGTGCATTGAAATTCACCAGTTGTTTACCAAGTCTTGATTCAGGTGATTTCCTGGCATGTATTGACCCATTTTTCAAAACTTGAAGCATTATTGCATGTTATAGAAAAAGGTCTTTTGAACTTTTTATCAACTCTGTAAAAAAGTTACAGTGCACTCAGGGAAGGTTTCTCAGGCCAGCCTGTTTGCTTGACTTGCAAGAGTGAGGTCAGTATCTGTAACACTGTGGACACAGTGGCCCTGTCTCACCAGAGGATCAAGGCAAACCAGAATACCCTTGGTAGGTGGCCAAATGAAAGATACCCCAGAAAACAGTGATTCAAATGTTCACATTAGGCTCAAAAGCTTCAAAGGTCTGCTGCGCCTAAACTACGTTCAAGTCAAGAGCTTGCTTTGTCTGCGATTCAGTAATTTCAAAGGGGAAAAACATAAATAACTTTAAAAAGGAAGTGGTCTTAGAGAATGGGAACAAAAATACCAAAGGTAACTTTCTAAAACTTTCTCATGTATTTGAAGGGGTAAGAGCAGATAGGTTAGAGGGATATGGTGCATCTTGAATAACTGTTTCATTTAGTTCTCTGCAAATAGAGAAAAGACATGAAAGAATCTAGCTAATGTTAAAGTCTGTGAAAGTTCTTTAGATAAAAAGAAACAGAATTCTCCCAAGAGTGCTGATGTGTTGCTATGTGAACAATTATAGTGTGGTAGCAGAAAATGTTTACTGAGTGCCCACTATTCTAGGAAGGATTTTCTGTAGGCTATATCAAAAGAGAAAGAAGTGTTTTGATGCCAGTTAAAAAGATCTGTCTGTTTTGAGATCTTTTCAGTGTATTTACTCTGAAGAATCATGGCAAGCCTATTTACCAAGACTCAAACAGACTCTGAAATTGTGTGAGAGTTAAGAAGACATTCAAGTAAAATTTTGTTCTTTTAAGTTATTGATATATGGGTAATTATATGTGTGGAGGACAAATTTTCTCAGAAGACAGAGGCACAAACCCATCCCTTCATAGGGTATTCACTAAATAAGTAAAACTGCAGTTGTACCAGAAAGTATAGTTTGTTTAGTCAAGTAGCTGAATCTAGTGGTAGAGAAGAAAATATGTTACCAGAGGTTGTCCTCTCTGTTAAAACACCTTGAGGGTGTTGTAAATGGAATTTTTTGCTGCTTATTTGTTGCTAGCCTGTGCTTAAGCCTGCATCTTCATCACTGTTGTCACCCACTTAAGTAGGTTAAACTTGTCCATGATCTTTTCACACCTCCATTGACAAGATTTTCTTGTGCAGTGGGGCTGTTCAAATTGAAAGCTAAAGGACCAGGATAAACACCCCGCTCATTAAAGGAAACATCACAGAATTTTTAATGAGGACAGATACGAATTTATTATATTTCCTAATCATGTGGCAATTGGCACCCTCAGAAAGAAATGATCTTCAACAGTGCGAGATATTCATTCCCAGTGGGATTGGAGGCATTGTAATATCAGGTATTCTGTGAAAAGAGGCAAGGAAAGAAATATTCTTTGTTGAAATGATGATGACATTATTGTTATTAGGTTTTCCTTGATATTTTTGTGTGAAATAGTGTCTCTAGCTGATCAAAAAGATCACAAAGATGAACTTGGTTGTTCTCATTCTTTTTGATACCACTGTGTTATTAAACTTCTTAAAATGGATTTTTTTTCCACATTTTCTTAAAAAAAAAAATATAATTTTTTCAAGTAGTCAAATTGACTATAACTACTATGATTTCTTAAAAAAAAAGTTTTCTTTCTTCAAAGAACACTGGAAATTAGTATAAAAAATAATTGTTCTTTTTCTGTTCTTTATTTCTTTACATCATTATTATGTTTTTTTGTTGGTTTTTTTTTTTTAATCACAACTCTGGAGGGGAATTCCTGACCTTTTCATTTTTCCCATGGGAATGCTGAACTGTGTTTGACATGTCAACTCATAAAGTTGTCGTAGTTATGTTTTCAGACCTATGTCTCTGTGAAATTTCCTCAGGAACCATGAATCATAAGCAATGTTTGTAGACAGACTCTGGAATTACATTTCACTGATAAGTGGAGTGCAAACAATGAATTAAGAAGTTAATTATCAACTGTTACTGTTTTTAGAATGATCAGAAGAGAAAGGACTGGGCAAAACTCTTCATAATTCTAGTAAAAGTAAAATCACAGTATATATAATTTTTGTATTAATTTGACTTTTGAGAATAATCTGTAGTTGAAATGTCATTTTCGTCTGTATCATGGAGCAAAACATCAATGTTAAGGATCCTTTTTACTTAATTCAAGTTTATTTCACTTACAAGAAAGATGAATGCTTTGTTCCTGGATAGTAAAATCAATACAGCAGTGGAAGCAATGAACTGGCTTTTCTGTTAACAGTTATGTAGTGCACTGCTTTTCACTGATCTAAGTGAAAGCAGAAGTTGGTTACAAGATATTTTCCAGAGGTAAGAATACTGTGATGATGGATGTAATGGAAAAAAATGTAAGAGAGGAAGGTTAAAAAAATGGCTTGGAGGGAGCACTAAGTTTTGAAGCACTGAGCCTGTAGAGGCAGCAGCTAAAATAATGTCACCTTTTGACACATAAACTGTGACAGTGCATGCCCCAGCACTCCTCCAATGCATGTGATGTTCCATCAGTTCCAAGTGTTTGAAGAAACAACCCCAGTGTTAGGGTCCTCTAGGTGGCCAAACACTGGTTTTACTTCAGTGCTTGTCAAGGCCGTAAAGAATATAAATGCAAATACATTAATTTGGCAGTAACCCAGGACACACAGCTGCTGCTGCTGCTGCTGCCTTGGGTGTCCAACAGGTCTCCAGTGAAGAGCTGCTATTACTGTGCCAAATTGAGTATTTTTCAGGATGGATGGACAGAAAGCAAAGGGTAAGGATTAAGCAGTGAAGAGGTCATATGTGGAAACCACTATTCGATGTGGAATACTTCATCAGAGAGAAAGTAATCAACTCTTTAAAGTTAGTAGTGAGGAGATGGTTTACAAGAAGAAGGGGGAGACATGAAGTAAGAAAACAGTCATATTAAAAAAAAAAACCCACAGGAAAAAGTAGGATTGAAGCTAGAAAGTTAAATTAAGAAAAAAAATACTAACAAATCTCTAGAAGTGTTCATTCTACTTGTTCTTAGTCCAGTATTAAGTGGTGTTGTCTGTGGCATGAGAAGCCAATGAAGGTATCCCCCCTATTCTCCTTTTTTCCTTCAATTTTAGATAATGTGAAAACAGCCGGATGCTACGCATGATTGGTCTGGGCTCTTGGTCTGGCAGGAGGAATCAGGGTGGAAAGCTGGTTATTACCTTATAGCAAGGCCATGGTAACATTGATTTGTTAGTGCAGTGCTGCCTGTCTCCCAGTCTGAGCACAGCACTGAGGGGATCTGGTCTGTGTTCCACCTCCAGGAGCATGCAGCTCCGAGGCACCACTTGTCTGTGCACCATGGTCCGGCTGGCTCCACATCTGGCACCCCCCCAGCCTGTTTCTCAGGCTTCAGGGAAGAGCACTCGGAGCTCAGGCTGCCAGGTTTACACTTTTTGCCTGTTGTCCTCTCTCTTTCTGGGTTCCTTGTAATGAAAATTTCTTATCCCTCACCCTTTGCTTTAGAGGACCTCCAATTTCTTCAAAGTGTTTATCTGCTGTTTTCAAAAACATTACCTTGATTCATGGAATAGCCTTCTGGGCAAGTGACTGAATTTCAAAGTGCTGTTTTCCAGTCACTGCAATGCTGTGAGACTGCTGCCTTTGTTCACTTACAAGCCTTGCAGCAGAACTGAGCTTGCTCCTTTCAGAGGCTGACATGGTATATTATTTCATATTTCATCTTATTGTCTGCTTAGAGTAGCTTACACTGGTTTTGTATTCTTCTCTATAATTGCCTTTATTGTTTGACCTCTTATGGCAACTTAGCTCTTAACTCACCCTAAAATCCCCAATAACTTTTGAAATATTTTGATTTGGTGGAAGAACTCAAGAGTGATTATCTTCTGTATTGTATTTTAACCTCAGGAAATCCTGGCCTCCTCTTCCCCAGGATGAAGGATGTGTAAGTGCTACAGGAGCACAGCATCATTTGTATTTCCACAGTGATTTCCAGAGGAAATCTTAACATGTACTAAGTATTTTCTTCATTTTTTAAAATAAACTTCCCTTCTGAGTAAGGAGTTTTAATAAGCCTCTGTCTTCCATTTCTAACATTCTGAAAATGGTAAGATATATTGAAAATGCACAAGTGTTTCTGAATGAAGATAAGTGCTTGGAAGTTCTTGGAAAGAAGACAGTTTGTTTTAATGCTATACATTATGTATAGGATATAGGTTTATGAAAATAATTAGAATGCCATAGCCTTAAAAATCTTAAAGGATAAAAAAGTGTGCTTTTCTATCCCCTCTTCAAGCCTGTATGATGAGAAATGAAGATTTTGTGAACTGTGATGTAAAGCAGGATTTATAGCTCTGTGTAAACATTGAATGGATGCTTTTGGCTTACTTCATTGCTTTTTTGGATAGTTTTTGCAATGTACAGATCCAGTGGAGAGAACTTAAAAAGAAGTGGGGTTTAACTTGGTGTACTACCCAGGATTCTGCTTCCAGAATAATTCTTTAAAATTATCTACATCAAAGTTTCTGTAAGGAAAAAGTATCACTAGGAATTTGTGCCAGCAAAATGTGTCAGGTTCAGTATCTAGTATCTCCAGGCAGGGAATATTGATGCCAAAGTAAAATCTCCATTTTCTATTTGACAGAAAAAATAGAAAAAATAGAAAATGTGCTAAGGGCGGGGGGGGATCTGCCATGTCTCTTTATACCTCTGAAATGCACAGTATCCCTGAAAGCAGTGGATCTTCAGAGTGCAGTATTCATGGAATGCACATGTCTTTTACCTGGTGCTCACCAGAGCAGTGCTTCTGTGGTTTGCTGCCAGCCATGCTTTGCTGTGCCCTTCTGTTTACATCTGGTATTCCTCTAAAGCTAATCACAGTCAAATCTACGAGTGATAGAGTAATCCCACACCACAGAACTGAATGAGTATACCCACCAAGCTAAACAATAACAAAATTTCCACCACAGAATCATTTTAAAGAGCGAAACTCTTTCTGTATAAAATAATATAGGTAGGACCACGTGTAATGGGAAAACAGAAACTATAAAAGTCAGAAAATGTAAACACTTGTTTCTTTCA
>CM031860.1:27464796-27493828 GCA_018697195.1 Certhia americana
GCTTGCAGTCTCTTACATTGTTCACTGTGGGAAAAAACCCAAACTTTGTCTAGTTCTACTTCAGAGCAAAATCTGGCAGAAGGAGACAAAATTTCCGTGTAGACATTGTCAGCTTCTCTGTCTACCTCACTTAACTGGTTGAAAAATAGCTGACTTTCACTCTTGTATTTTGATTTAGAACAATTGTGGGATTTAAATGAGCCTACACGTGAAGGGCACAATAAAAATGCTTCTCTAGTTTTGTGTAATTTACCTGAAAAACATTATTTTCACCAGTTATGATATTGTTGTCACAAAACTTGTGTTCTCCTTTGTAGGTATATTTGTGTGACTGTAATCCCAGTTCAGCAAACCTAAAATAAAACCATAAGATAGGACATTTCCTTCCTTCATGTAAATGGAAACATGTAGCTATAAAGCCAACTGATAAGCAAATAGCAGCTGAACAGCACACGTCATCCTGCTTTCCCTTGTGTGCGTTGATGTGATACCAAAGGTACATCTGTTAGGTTATTTCTGCAGTGAAAATCCCTGAAGAAAAAGATCTGCATTACAGCTGCCCAGACTTTCAAAAGTATCTTAAGGCTTTTAATTTTCTTTTTTTTAATATTTTTCTTTTTTTTTAGTGGTACCATATTAGCAATATATTAAAGAAAAATTGCAATGAAATGAGAAGTGAGTGCTGTGTATTTTTTTCTCTGCCACTATTCACTTGCTTTTATACTAACTCTTCAGTGAAGTGATTTCATTTTGGTTTTCTTACACCATCCTGTTTTCTTCATTTTGAGCTGTTCCTTAAAAAAATAAAAAAGCACTCATATGCAGTTGCCTATTTGAGTTGAATATTCTTATTCTGCCTGTTTTGGAGGTTTCTTTGAAAAGGCTTGGCGTATAATTTAGGATTGGTACTTGATTTTGTTGCTGTTGAGACATTAATAGACAAAGTAGTAGGGGTTAAAACCTGACTGTAAGGTTAGTTAAAATATTAATTTGTACTTCTGATCTATTAATGATGGCTTCTGTTGTCCACTGAGCAAATTTTCAAACCACCTTTCTTGCGCTCGCTCTTGAGACATCTCAGGTAGCAAACAAATTCCCCACAGCAGTGTCAGAGGCCACGTTTGAGATCCTTCCTCAGATCTCTCCATAACTCTTACTTTTGTCACAGCAGTTCTTAAAGGTAAGGGAGGAGCAGGGATTAATGAGGTCTGTGGTAAGATCATGGTCTGCCCTGTGCTTGCCATATGGCTCTATTCTCTCTTTTTTTCTCTTTTTTTTTTTTTGCTTACATAGCAGATGCTTCAATAGCAGGTACAGTCTTAGTTCAGCGATGGCACAGTGGTGTCTGTCCTCTCCTGGAGGCTGGTACAGGCTTTGTGACAGTGGTATTAATGCTTGTTTGGGAAGTCTTGCACTGCTGGAGTGGCAGCTTCAAGTAAACCATGGTTAAAATCCCAGAATGGCTTTCTGCACTGTGACTATCCCTTATAATCATGCTTGTGTGCATGTTGGCAGGGAGGGACTGTCAGCTCCCATGGATATGTTGGGTTTTTTGGTGTGTATTTGGGGGGGGGTTTTTGGTTTTGGTTTTTTTTTTTTTTAATGTCCACTGTCCATAGTGACCAGTATAGTAAAGTGATTTTTTGTATTTCTTTATCAGACTCAAGCCACTTTCCATTAACAAGCAATCTTAAATAGGAACCTTTCTTTTTCTGTGAAAAAACCTCATGGTTGAACTATTTTTGCCTATTTGAAAAAGCTGTAAGCCAAAGCACGAGATGCACTAGCAGGCATGTATAATGCATGGGTCAGAAAGCCTGATAGAGTCTGGCTTCCTACATTATAGTGTTATATTTTAGCCTGGTAGTTTTTAAGTTATGCAGCCGTGAAAGAACAACATTTTGATGGAAGTCTGGAAGCTGTTCCTACTCAGGAAATTCAAAGTTCCTGAAATTATCTCTTGGACTTTTTTTTTTTTTTTTTTTGCTTAGGTTTGCCCTCATATCCTGCTTCCTTTGACATGTTGAGTTGATTATTTAGATCTAGTGTGGCCTTCTGAATGGTGTAAGATGTGATAATAACAGTGTGAAATCTTTTATGAGCAGTCCTTGGTTTTGTGTTTCTCACTTTCATGGGGTTGCAGTACTAGACTGCCAGGTCCAGTGAGGGACAAAAAGCTTATCCTGGGATCCTGGAATGCATTTGGCCCCAGCATAGCCTTATTGCTGAGTGCTGCTTTGGTTTCCTTCTTTAAAAAAAGCATAATTCTCTAACGGGAGAATTTGGAATAGTTGTCTTAGCATAGCAAAAGTGTAACATAGATGTGATTTTACTTTCTGTCTTCCTTTATAAGCAAAATCATTGACACCCCACTACACCCATGTGCCCTTCTGCACACTTCTGGTAGCTTTTCAAATAGTGTCAGGATTCTAAATCTCATATTGCAAGATGGTGTTGTCAAGCTTTGTAAAATGTTTTTGTTCATACCTGGTTTGAAGAGAAGGGTTTCAGTGAAAACAAACCACCTGGAGAATTCTAGCATGAAAAATTAATTTTTCTAGGTACACAAATGCAAAGAAAATGTTTTTGAAAATAAAAGAGCTGTTGAATAGGGCCTGTAATTTTTTACCCTCAGATAACTTATAAGTAGGTGAAAAGCTTTTGCTTAAAAAAAATTGTTAAATGTGGATAGAAACCAAATGTGGATAGAAAAATTCCATCCAGAAAGGAACTTTTCAGAAATATAAACTTGATAGAGAATTTACAAGAGTCAGTGGAAAATCTTTTTTCAGAGTTGCTTTTGCTTGAGTTTGTAATGCCTTATTCTGTCAAACTCCTGAGTATGTGCTTGACTTGACATTCCAGATGAACTCCTCCAGTGCTAATATGCTGAAGGTAAGTATACGTTCAATGGTTAAGTCCTACATAAAGGAAAACAAGATAAAACTGAGCTCTCTGTACAGTTTCAGTGGTAGTTTTTGCTAAGAGGGAAAAAGTCCTTGTTGTATACATATAGAAGGAGAATGGCTCTATGGTTAGAATCAGGTCAAATATCACTGGGTTGTTTGGGAAGAAAAGTACAATTCCTTCGTGTAGGGTTAGTAGTGTGTCTTGGGGAGTTTTATGTGTTGTCTGCTCTTTGCCAAATTTGTTGCCTTTTGTTCAGTGCAGGTTTTAGTGGTCAGTGTGGTAATCTTCAGTCCCTTTGCCTTCCTGTTTCTGTGTTCCTAAAATCTGAACACATTTTTTTAGACTAGTAACATTTTGTAACTATTTCTTTTTTCTTTATGGTTTAGCAGACTGCTGGAAAAGATACCCTGAAGCATGCTTTTGGCAGTCACCACACTGTGATCATGAAAGTTAAGACCAGGTTGAAAGAAAAGGTGACATACATATAAAAAAAAGAAGTAGAAAATGTGTCAAATACAGGAAAAATAATATTTTATGAAACAATCCAAACAACTTTGTCTTTTAACACAAAAATATAATCATTTCATTAAAAGGATTTTCTTTCAGGTTGTTTAAATAAATAAGAATGAACTCCTGAAACATAAGGTGTAACAGGGTTAATAAAAACAGGGAATACTGGGTCACTTCCCAGAAGGTTTTTTCCTCTGTCTGTCTTGTAATCGTGTGGTTTTGATTTTGTTTGTGAACTGTGCCAAATCTGTCTTTTGATATGATTTTGAGTATCTGCAAATGCAATTCCTTTAGTTAAAATTGGAAGTGTGCTTTAGATCAAAGACTATGTTAGTGAAAAGAAACAACACAAATAATTTTCACGACCTGGGGATGACCTCCTTGTTGCTTGAGTCTCTCAGTGAGGGATGTTCCTGCCTTTTTATGAGATGTATGTGTCCACATACCAACACAAAGGTAGAGAAGTGCTTTTATACAGTTAGAGAAGATTTTTCAGCCACACTACTCAATACTGTTCCTCTGTTTGTTGTATTACTGTTCTAGAATTAAGAGCTTGATCTATGTGTTTTGGGTCAGGCACTACATCATCTTCCTATTTAATTTGGTATTATTATTTCCTAGGTTCACTTTTTTCTTCATTGAGAGAAAGTCTTCCTTCTCAAAGTGCCCCAAATGCCTCAAGTGAGAATTTTGCTGTAGGGCTTCTCACAAATTGCTTTTTGGCTGTGATATGCTCTCTTCTGTGGGCTGGCTAGTTAGCTACTTCATGGGCTTTCTAGACTTAAATAATGGCAGTATGTATGAGAAAAGTAACCTCAGAATATTTTAAATAAAGGTACAAAATGTATGAATCCAGTTTTTTAAACATTCCAGATTATATTATACCTCTTCATTATACTTCGCCTGCCTTCTATGCCTGCTGAAAATTGAAATAATATGCAAAAAATCTGGAAGGTAGGGTTTTCCTCCTGGTTTCAGTGCTTTACTATTGGTTGGAATTTCAGAAGTGTGGCAAAATCTCAGCTCCCAGCATTTTATTGCACTTACTAAAAATATAAGTGACTACACAGGAATTGTGGTAAAAAATGCTCAGACTGATGTCAGATACCACTGATAGAAGTAACAAAATCCCTTGGACTTTTATTAGTGAACAAAATTGTCCTTGGATGATATGTACCTTTTCACTAACATGATGTTTCCTCCGCATTGTCATAAAAGAGCTTGTCTGATGTACTGCTGGTAACATAAAAGAGAAAGGAAGTTTCGAGTGAGATGAAAGAGACCACAAAAGATGGATTTTCTGTAGCTGCTTTGTATTGCTCAGAGGAAACAGTAATTAGACAGTGCTAGGAATTACTCCTTGGTTACTGACCCTGCTGGTCATTGCACTTTAATGCCCTTGGCATATTGGAGGCATACTGGGCATAATGGTAGAACATGGCTATTTGCCCTTTTGTGAGGAATGTGCCTTGTTACTTTGAAATAGCCTTTCTGTGTGCACTTGGTATAAACCCTAGGTAGGTTCATTTTATACCAAATTTCACAGAGCTCTATTGCCATTCATTAGGGTTCATTATAAAATAGGTAGTTGCTTAGCTGCTGGTTGACTTTCTGCACTTACAGAGCGCTGTTCAAGGTCAGGATTGCAATTTCTGTTGCTCTTGACTGAGACCATGTGCACAAGTCGTTTCTGTAAATGCAGGAATGTCTTACTTCTCTTTGGAGGGAAAATCCAATGGAAGCTCTGAGGAAAACTGAGAAGATAAAAAGCATTACGATTGTTCCCTATATGAGGAAGAATACCTAGTTTTAGGACACTGCAGTGTGTGCTCTGAGCAGACCTAAAAGCTATTACAGATTTTTTTGTTAACCGTTTCTATCTTATGCAGGCTGTTCTGTGTCTCAGCTGTACAGCTGTACTGTGCTTTGCAGTGTCAGGGTCAATGTCTATATGCGATTTTTTTGTCTGGAGCTCCCTTATTTAAAGGCCTTCTGGATCCACTCACATCTGCTGTGGAGACAAAGAATTTGTCTGGTTCAGTTATCTCCATCATTACTATTGAGTCATAAAGCTGTTGTATGATTCACTTCTTCCTCTTACGCATGAAGTTTGATTTTATTAGCCTCTGCACCAGTTTAGCTTCCTCTCCTTAAACTATTATACTATCTTGCTAAGAGTAATAATAGTTTCTTTTCTTTGCTTTTTAATGTGTGAGATGATATGAGGGGCATTTTCTAAAGGGTATCTGTATTTCAAACACAAATGAGTGTGAACAGACAGACCTTCTCCAAGCATACAGGTCTACATTTCTACCTGAATGACTATAAATAAATTATTAAGGTAAAATACCAATTTTTATTTAAAGTTTTTACATAATGTTGAAGATTTCTGGAGCCAATATTGCAATCTTTTGGATATGTAGTGTTGCTCTGCCGGTGTTGATCACTCTCTACCTATTTAACTTTTATTTTCTTCTGCTTTATACTGACATGATTTAACCACTGCTGTCTGAAGCACAAGTACAGTTGAGATTTACTGCTGCTAGTCACATAGATTTTGTACCTAAAATGCAGAAACTTAAGAGAGCATTAGCTGCTAAAATCAGGCATTTTCCCATCCAGGTTTCACAGAGTTTGCCAGGTTTTTAAGGCTACAATGCAGATATATTTTTTCTGGAAAAATTCCCCCACCCTCTCCCCCCCCCAGTATTTGAAATGACAGAACTCTGCTAAAAATTATTTATATCAAAAGTGTGATAATAAAATAATTTTTAAGACTGAGGGAAGCTATCTGGGTATCTATTGGTTTCTGAGAAAATTGAGGTAAATCAGGTTGGTTGTGTTCTGGTGTAAATGGTGTCCCTGTTGGTCATCACAAGTCAATTTTCTGTATTTTTTTCCACATAGGAGCAAATTAAACGCATAATTAACCTTTGCACTTTGTCTTTCTGTCATTTATATATATATAAAAGGAATATATATATATGTAAGGTCATAGATATATAGTTATAAAAGGTCACTTTATAACATTTTCTGTAACCTCCATGGCCAATAATCAAAGTAGGTAAGATCAGTAAATATTCAGGCTCATCTAAGCAAGGGAAACTGAACAAATATGCCAGTGCAAAAGGGAATCTTATTCTGTAACATGTTGTCTACACAAGGGATTTGTTCCAGGGGTGTTTTTTTGAGGAAATTGTGTCCCTTTCCCTGTGCTAGCAATGACGGATGCACTTCAGCATCATCTGCTTGAATCACAGTCCTGCAGCCCACAGGTTTTTTCACACAGTGTCAGATTGTGACAAAATAGCAGTGAAATAAAAGAATGTTCCAGTACCTATCAAGAAGGAATGACCGTTTCTTGTTACTCCACAAGGAGCCTTGGTGGAGTAAGAAGTACCACTGCGATGCCTCAGAAAGGCTCCTGGAAATCCCAGAAACAATTCTGGAGGCTTACCACTAGATATTTCTTATTTCTCTTATGCAGAGAAATACATTTCCCAAGGATCCAGAATGTCCTTGTGATAGAAATTGTGGTACTTTCCAGTCTGAAAAAGCTCTGCTCTATGGAGAGAGCAATGCAGGGAGTTCTGCTGGGTGAAGATGAACTCTCTGCTTCCCTCTCATGTGCTGGTGCAGCCCAGGGCCCAAGGCAGTGCAGCCCTGAATGCTGCCCAAGCTTGCATTCCTCCTGGAAAATGGCCTTGCAGTGAGTTCTGGGGAATGATGCTACAGAGGAGGAGCCCTGGCCTGACTTTACTCCCTCAGCTCTTTTCAGATTTGCTTTATGTTTTGGGCACTGCTGAGAAAATCACACTGTCCATCATTTTCAACTTGGAAGTTTGCTTCCAAGCTCATGGCTGCACTTCCATGCTTTTGGCCACCTGTATGGCAGGGGGAATCATAGGATGGTTTGGGTTTGAAGGAGCCTTAAAGATCACCTAGTGCCTGCTCCCCTGATATGGGCACGGATCCTTACACTAGACAGGTTGCTCAAAACCGTATCCAACCTGGCCTTGAACTCTTCCAAGGAATGGGCATCCACAGCTTCTCAGGGTAACATGTTCCAGTGTCTCACCAGCCTCACAGTAAAGAATTTCTTCTAATCTAAACCTGCATAGCAATGTTTAATTTGGACTGCATAATTTACTGAAAAAGAATTATTTACATGTACATTGTTCTTGTTTGATTGACTTTTTCCTTGTTTGATTCCAATAATAAGGGAGACCTTACTTTCATTTTTTCAATTATTTGTTCAGCATTCTTGCTCCGTTCTTTGACTTTAGATTCTGGAATCTAATATAAATGTTGTGGGTGTTTTTCTCATTTTTATTTCTCCTCTTTATGAAATGATGATGAAGAAAAGCAGAGCCCAAATGTGTCTCCTGCTGGCAGCAGGCGTTTGAACTAGTTTAGCTTTGAAATTCCCCATATATTTGTTACGTGCAAAAAGAATGAGATAGTTGAGCTCAGTCCCTTTGAAGTGCTCTGATAACTGGCAAGTACCTTCATAGCTGAAGTGAAAAAGCTGCCTCTAGAGTTTGCTGAAGAGAGAAAGCCTGTTAAAGTGAACTTGATGAGGACCCATCATGAATACATGTCTAAATTGTGTGTCAACTTTCTCTGGGTTTATTTCAATGATAAATTGATAGATTGAAAATAAAAAAAAAATCTGTGCTCTGCCAGCCAAAACTTGAGGGATACAGTGAGTGCTTTTGAAATGACAATTTACTTGTTATAAATGGAAAATCCTTCTCTCCTACTGGCACAGTGGAAGAGATGAATCTATTACATCCCAGAGCCAGCATCACAGCGGACAGAGAGTTACTCATGACATCTTTGTAGTGCTAGTGGCATTTACAAAGAATGCCAGGGTATGTTTTGGTTCATGTTTTTCCCTAGCAGTGAGAGCAGAAACTAGTAGGGAAAAAAAACCTGTTCTGGGCTCTGGCACAGACTGGCAAGAGTGATTCATGGATTGGTAAAGGTGAAAACCGATATCATGTTTGGTTTCTTAGGAACCTCATCGTCAGTGCTGAGCTAACGATACTTGCTGCTGTAACACTGAGGGATTCTGTAAATGCAAAGTCCTATTTAGTTTTCTTAGGGCAGGAGAGATGCAATCTGCTATAAAACTAATTTGGTTCATACAGATGTAATTCTTATGATTTTTAAAGTCTGCTTTGAACTTGAGAAGCCTTTTTAACACATTTACACAAAATGAGGGGTTTGTGTATATCACATTTCAGTGTTTCTTACTAAGTTAAAGGGGATCAATTAAATCAAAAAAATATAAAAAATACTTTAAAACCCCAACTTGTTATGCTTTACAAGTGCTTTGTTATGATTTAAAGAATCATCACCACCTGTATTGGATAGAACCATCAGTTTGTGTGCAGTAACACCAGTCTAGTAGACAAAAATAATTGTATTCTGTGGTAAAGCAGGTGGGCTTTTCCCAAAATGCTGAATGCAGTGCTACATTGTGCAACACTTCAGTGTAAGTGCAGCATATTGTAGAAAGATCACAGGGATGTACCAGCAAAGAGCTGTGGGTGGGGACTGCAGGAGCTGAGCAGATGCTTTGCCCACTTTTTGTGGGAGGCTGTGCCAAGTCCTGTAGCTGCCAGGGGGGAGAGTGGGCTGTTGGAAACCTGAAGAAAGCACTGAGTCATTCAGAACTTTTGTGGTGAAAATAGCTGTCTTGGGCATGAGGTAATCTGTCTGGAGAATTTAATTTCCAATGCAAGGACACATAAGATCCCAGTTTGAAGCCCAACTCACAGGCTTTGTACTCAGTAGAATGGAGATCGCATCTTGATTTGTACATGTCAAGGCCAGCAGAAACAGCTGCTGCTTGTGAGCTTTCCCTCCAAGTTCGCTTCAATGTCTTGAACGGAATTTACTGTTAACTTTGATTTTAAGCAGTAGTGTTCAAGTAATTATGAAAATTTCCAGAAAGGGCTTGAAACTGATTTTAAATCATGTCTGTTAAAAAGTACACGTGGTTTTTTTTAAAGCAAGAGGTTGCCAAAAGATCCTTGATTTCTTTTCATCTTGTTTTCTTTAAGTGTATTTTCCAGCAGCTAATGGCAAGAAAGGGAAATACTATATTTTTCAAAAATCTTTGATGTTGACTGTTGACCTGCTTCTGCTTTCATATAAGCCACCTGTGAAACTTGCAGTAGTTTCTTGTTCAGCAAGGTTAGACTGATGCTACCATCTTAGTAAATGTTGTCCTAAATTTACATAAGGCTTATCCAGTGATTCAGAAACTAATACTACATTGTGGCTCTGTTTTTCAGTGCCATTTTCTCCACAAATTGTGGAGATCAACATTTCCATTGAAATGCTGTTATGAGGCATGTTCAGGATATTTAATTTACAGGGTATTAAAAATCTAAATTTTCTATTTTGTTCAATTTATTTTTTTTTTTTTAATTTCAAGGAGAAACTAATTTTATAATCTTTGGTTTTCCATGTAGTTGATCTCTAGATAATTTTTTTTCTATTTGAAATACCAATAAAAATTTGGAGTGTAAAGAAGTCTTGAATAACATTTAATGAATGAATAGCTTGCCAGCAAGGTTCTGAGATTTTTTTTTCCCATTTATCTACAAGAGAAGTTTGCTGGTTGCCATATTAAAAATGACAAGCAACTGTAAGTAATCAGAATAACACTAAATTTGTTATTTCAGGAATGTTTTTGGCTTTTCCATAAGAGATACAGGAAAGCAGAAGGACTCGATTTTTTAAGGATGTTTGAGGCTGGTTTGCAAAAGAGTTCCTTAAGCACTCAAACTTCCTGGGACTTAATTGTTTTTCTCCGATATGGCTTTCAGTTCCATGAGTGAAATACTGTACATTTTAAAGCTAACTGCTTGACATCAGACCACAGCTAGTGGCATGATATTGCCTTGACTTGTAGGATATATAATTGGTAGGTGGCAAACTTTATGTCCCTATGTTTTAGAAAATTACTGTCTTTAGTGTAGAAGTACACCCTGATCTGAAAATGGCAGTGGTTAGTCACTGTTAATTGGATGATGACCTGTCTGGCATTAATGATGTACAAGCTGTTCCTAGGAAACTGAGGAAGACCTTTGCTGACAGTAATTGCAGAAGCGAATGGTGACATTCACAATGTTTGCCAGGCACCAGAAAAGCATGACATTTTAAAATACTTTTTTCCTCAATCGTTTATCAGGTTGTAATGAATCTACCACACACATGGTCTATCTAAGAGGGATGTAAAAGCCTTCTAAGAGCCATAATGATGTGATGGCTTAGGTTTCACCAGAATTACTAAGATATTTATAAACTTGATTGCTGCATTTCATTGCTTAACGTTAGAATTCACTCATTCATTACTTATCACACACCTCTGTACCTGAGCTGAAATTAGGTGTAAGCATTTATAAATGCTATATATTGTTTACAAGACATACTTTTGCTACTGTGAATGGCAGGCTACCGTTTCTCATGATATATCTTCAGAAAATGAATAAAATTCATTAAAGAAGAATTTTAAATATGCAAACAACGTAAATATTCCTTTGAGTTTATTTTATCTTAGACCCTGGGAATCCATTAAAACAATCTCACTTTTTTCTGTGGCTGTCAAATAAATGAGAAAAGGCAGTTGTTACTTTTTCAAGCTGCTTCTTCTTTAAAGCCACTTCCAGTTCTGCAGCAGAAGAGAAGCTTTCCTACTGGTTTTAAGACACTGTTTAAGAGTTCTTCATCAAATTGACATTTACAGAGTCTTTTAATTAAAAAAAAAATTAAAAATTCTATGAGGCAATTGCAGTTACGGAACCTTACGAAGGGTGATTAAGGTCTGCATTAAATGGCTCATGGAGGATTAATGGGAAGAGCAGCTCTTTTTCCAGCTAAGTAGCATGCTGGCAACAGGTGACCCAGAGGCTGTTTTCTCCATGGGCTGGGCTGTTTTCCAGAGAAGCCTGAAAGTTGTAGAAATGGTGTGGCAGGACATATTCTGTGACTAAACCAGGGAAACCATAAAGAGCTAAGGTTGAATGACCCAATTGCTGGCACCCTTAGGTTTTGAGGTATCTGTTAGCCCATGCAGTGGAGAAGTAGCAGCAGCAGCAGCAGCTGGTTTTTTCTGGTGCAGTAGTAGGCAAGGGATGCTGGTTGCATTGCACTGATGAAATGAATGAGTTTTCCTAAGATTTTTTTGATACAGTGTGAAATTCAGTACTTATATTATAATTCCCAGTATTTGTTTGGTTGCTGTGCCTAGAATTAAGAAAGTGGTAGGGCTGAGAGCTGACAGAGGTGTGGACCAGGCATCCTTGTTTCTCTGCAGCCAGAGGATGGATAGGAGATGGCTTTCTTTGCTTCAGAGACAGGGATAAGAGAATGCCCAAAGGAGATAAATGATAAATACAAAATTTACATTTTGAAGCAGGGCTGTTATTCGGTTCTCTGTTATCTTTTCCTTTTTGTTCTTTTTACATTTGCTTTTAGATACTTAATTAATCTTAAACTCTTGATTTGCTAGCAAAACTTAGGAGTTGTGCTGACACATCAGTGCTTAGAGGATTCTTTGAATACTGGTTTCACATTTAGTGTTACAAGTTGTGTAATTTTTCTTTATCACTCCAGAAATTGTTGTGGTTCCCTTTCCCTGAAAATCACTCCCTTGTTTGTGATGATGGGAAGTACTGTTCTCCTGACCAAGCCCTCCGTGACATGATGATTGGTGTATTTGACCTAAGGAAAATGGGGCTGACCTCTTCAATTGCTTTTCACAGGAAACACTTTCTATATTTCCAGTGAATCGTTACCTCTTCCTGTCTTATTTGGGATGGGTCATTTCTACTGAAGATACAAAGCTGTACTCTCAGCTCACTGTGGACCCTGTGTGACTGTTTCCACGAACTCTTCTTCACACTGTTAAGGATTGTTTGGGGGAAGGCCAAGTAATACCCTATGGAAAACATATGTTTCTCTTTACTCATTTGAACCAGGCCTTTAAAATTGAAGTGGGTGAGAAAGGTGGGGGATTAATGCATGGGTCTGGAATCAGAAGAAAATGTTTCTCCTTCAGGCTTCCTTGGGTATGTCCTAGGGAAAAGCACAGGTGCTAAAGGCATCTGTGTTCATGTTTATGGGAGTAACAATTTTGCCTGTTAGCTTGTGAAGTGTTTTCCCTGTAAGTGACATGCCAATGTCCATGTGTGTGAGTATTCTGAGTACATGTGATGTGCAGTACTGCATATTTCATTATATATTATCCATCTGTTTTCATGGGATCAGGCTGATTGCGTGGTCTGATTACTCTTGATGATTAAACCTCTTGCATGCCCTGGTATTAGCAGATAGAAAGAAACAGTAAATAGGATCTCAATGCCAAAAGAGGAAATGAAGGGGTTTAGTCACAATAATGGCATCCTGTCTGTCAGATGAAATGAAACTGTCTCACTCAAATTAGGAAACTTTTAAACCTGTCTAGTAAAACATTTCAGGGATGAATCCATATTTATAAAACCAGCTTAGCTGGAAAGAAAGGAAGCCATGGTATTAATAGCACTGTATGTGCTAGCATCTTATCACTGGATTAAGGTTAACAAGCACAGACTGAAGGGTCGTAAGTAGATATGGCTGCATGCTTGATTAGCAATTACTTAGGGCTTGTTTGTGTAACATTTTTCCTGGCTTGAATTTGCCCCTTTAATAGTGCTAAAGGCTATCACACAGTGTGGTTGAAGACTATCCAGAGCCGGTAATTAACTAAATGTTTGATTAAAGCAGTTACAGCATAACTGCATTTTAAAATGAAAAGCATAAGGGAAAAGGAACTTCAGCCTAGAAAACAGCATATTCCTCATTTTAGTTCCAGGACATCCCTCTTGATCTCATTCAGTTATTTACATGTATGCTAAAACCTCCCTAGAATGAAGGCCCAAAATGTAGTCTTTTAAAAGGTAAATCCTTCACTACTCCATAAGACATTTGTTGTGTGGCTTTAATGTCCCTGGTCATGAAAATGAGACTATTTAGCATTTGGAAATATTGGATGGCTTTTTTATACAGAGAATATATATTGAGAATATGTTACACATTTAATATGTGTATTGTATGGCTATATAATATGTATACAATTTACATAAAATAGACACATAAACATTCAATATAGATTATATATATGGAATATTTAAGCATATATTTTTAATTCTGTTTATTAGAATGTTAAATGGAAATTATTGATTTCATGAGTTAGGTTGTTGCACTCGGGTCATAAAATCTGAGCTGAATATCCAAAACACCTGCTGAGTAAGATATTTCAGATCACTGTGATCAACAGCTGTTCTCTGGCATTGTTTTTGTGAAAGAATTACAGTTTAGTGCATGTGTAGTAGAATAAGCTTAACCTAATCTTGGAGAGAACAGTTAAGATAAGAACCTCTGTTACTGTCAGTTTATATATTCTAAAACTACGTAATCAAGATGCACTTTTGTAGTGTTGATGCATCAACTGCATTAGATTCCAACACTGGTAATGTTAATGTCAGTGCTTAGCGTTTATTTTGGCACACTGTGTTGTCCTCTTTTCTTCTCACTCTGCCTTTGGCAAACAGCTGAACATTAATTAGCATTTGTTAAGCCAGTGTAGAAAAAGCCCTAAATCCCTTTTCCTGAAGGAAACTTGAAGCTTCCTGGGAATATTGTGCCAGTTGTAGTAATAGTCATACCCACATCTCAGGGGTGCTGTGTGATCCAGTCCATGGGTGATTTTTATGTGTTGTTCTAAGACATGTTCTTTTTTCTTGCAGGAGAGCCAGAATTTAAATATGTTGGGAATATGCATGGGAATGAAGCTGTTGGAAGGGAGTTACTCATCTTCTTGGCGCAGTACTTGTGTAATGAATACCAGAAAGGAAATGATACTATTATCAACTTGATCCATAGCACACGTATCCATATCATGCCATCTTTGAACCCAGATGGCTTTGAGAAGGCAGCATCCCAGGTTTGTAAGGCTATATGTGTAAGAATAGCTGTCAATGTCTGTCAGCTTTATCATAACGGCTCTTGGACAACAGTTTTACAGATGTGTGGACTCCTGGTGGCAACTGTTGAATGGAAAAACAAATCCAACGTATTTCCTAATAGTACTTACTGTAGGCTTGTTACATTTAACAAGGAGGATTTTGTGCTTGAAAATATGCCTTTTCAACCAGTAGCCTTCTCTCTTGTGATTTTAAAATATAATTACGTTTATGTTTCATGTGTATTCTTTCATCTAAGTTCACTGGCTGAACTGCTTCTTAAGCACGTAACTTCCTAAACTAGTAATAAATGGTGTTTCTAATGTGCTAGAAAAGGGAAAGTGTGTTTTCTTTAAGGACATTCCCATGCAAGTACACTTAAAAAAATTATTCACGTTCACCAGAGCTTGGTCCCTAAATAACAAACATTATGAGCCATCTTTTTAATATGAATAACTTTGATTCTTAATTTCATGCATTTAATTAGGGTATTAGTCAAGAAAATTTAGTATGTATTTTAGGGTGATGACTCAGTCAAGAAACATATAATGCATAAATGCATAATTAGCAAATGGAAGTCAAATAGTAGCCCTGTTATACAGATTCTGGTGTGTATTTTGTTGTAAACAAAAATAAGAATTTCCTTGCTTAATAGGTATATTTATTTTTTAAATTAATATTGAAATGTTGAAAATTCTCATGTGCCTATTTATGATTAAATAAGTCAAACCTTATTAAGGTCTTTATTAAAGTGATTCTCGTTAAGTCTTTAAAATATGCACAGACTCTGTATTTGGTCGTACATCTCCCTCTCGTGGCAATGAAGCAGAAGCTGTCCTCAGATTGGTGTGGCATTTTACTACTTTGAAATCTCTCTCTGTAGAGATTCTGTAATAGTATTGGAAACTTCTGCTGCTTAGCCAAAGTACACCTGCTTTCACATGCTCGCCTTAAAATTTAAATATCATTTATAATAGGATCCAATTTAGTACTGCTGTTCTTTTTTAGAATATCTTGATCCTGTTCACAGAGTGTGACAATAGATTCAATATACCCCAAGATTAAAAACCAATACCCAAACTTAACCTACACTAAAGAGTACTGGAAGCTTACAGAGAGACGCTAGGGAAAACTATGCATTCTGGAGTCATTCCCTTAGTGAAAACCAAAACTTATTCTAGAGAATCAGTTTAAACAAATAATTTTGCAAAAATTCTCATTGCTGCCATTTCAATGAACAGGGCTGACAGGCACAATAAAAGATTCAAGTAAAGATTAAGGTCCTTTTTCACCCTGAAGTTATTTATGAAGTGCAAACATGCCTTGTGGCTTCCAGATAAATCTACAGATGCTGTGACTCACTACAATGAGATCTGTAATTCACAATCAGGGCATGAGGCAATGGGGAAAAGCCAAGTCTTGGGGGAACACACCACTGAAAAATATGATACTGCTTGTAGTTGTACTCATCCTTAGTCCAAGTGTGCCATATGAGAGTATGTGGAATAGAGGTTGGTTTTGTCCCCATAGAGCTCTAGGAAGAAACAGGGGTGAATGACTCAGCTCCTGGTGCCTCAGGAGTTTTTTTCTCCCACATGATCCCTTCTTATTCTCAAGCACATGGGAAGTAAATATACCTGTATAATATTTGATATGTAATCTCCTGAGTCTATTCAGCTCCCTTCTCTTTGTGTTCCCCTTCCTCATTTAGCCTGGAGAACTTAAAGACTGGTTTGTTGGTCGAAGCAATGCCCAAGGGATAGATCTAAACCGAAATTTCCCTGATCTTGATAGAATAGTTTACGTTAATGAGAAAGAAGGTGGCCCAAACAACCATCTTCTGAAGAACATGAAAAAAGCTGTGGACCAGAATCCCAAGGTAAGTAGGGGCTGAATGTCCGGTCATTGACATGCACATCTCTTCCCCTTTGTGTAAGCAAACAGTAGTGACCCCTAAGAGTTGTGTGTATGGTCTTTATTTTTCATATTGTTCTGAACATTTCGCTCATTTTGTTAAATTTATTCATCTGATGCCTCTTGAATTTTTTCCTCAAAATGGATTACTGTAGTAAACTCTTTTGATCCATCTTAATCCTTAGACAATTCCTCAGTCAGAAGATATTTCATTTATCTTTTTTTTAAAGCCTTCTGTCTTGATTTTAAACTGGTTTTCCAAATATTCTGCATTTTGACCATTGCCAGAAATTCACTTGTGTATTGTGCTTAATTATATTGCTATCTAGATAGCTGTTCTCACATACAACACACGCATTTTTGTTAAGTTTAAGCCTTTAATATGCAGCTGTATATCCGGAGGGATTTTTATCTTCTTGTGTTTACTCCCAGAGGAAGTTCTAGAAAATCAAGTGTTGTGACTGCAGTCCTATAGGACTGTGGCCTTAATAACTGTGTTCTGTCTTCAAATTCAAAATATTAATAAAGTAATTTTACTTTCCATGCAGAGAAAAGACTGCACCAACATTTATTTTTAATTATTTTATTTTCCTTTGTTTAAAATTGGGTATGCTTTTTATTCGTAATGGGAAGAAGCAAAAGATTGAAATTCTTTTTTTGTAGTCTTATTCTGAGATAGCTGACACCAATTTTTGACTTGCATTAATCCACTAAATAAAGTTATAAACCTAATTTAAGGACTGATTTAATTTTCTCTGAAGCCAGAACAAAATTGCTTTTCACTTAACTGTCTTGCACAGTGTATGTTGTAATAATTAAGCCCACTGTATTTAATTGAATGTTTCTACACTGGATTATTGATTTGTAACCACTGGTAATGCTATTTTGTTGTAGCTTGCTCCTGAAACAAAAGGTGTCATTCACTGGATTATGGATATTCCCTTTGTGCTCTCTGCCAATCTTCATGGAGGAGACCTGGTTGCAAATTATCCTTACGATGAGACTCGGAGTGGTATGTAAACAGAAATTAACATGAAATAGTAGGAGATAGGAATTTCATTCTATACTTATTTCACTGCTGGCTAAGATCCACTTTATAAACCTTGCAAACAAAACCATGAACCAGTGCAAAACCACATAAAAATTGAAAAAAATATTGTAAATATTATTTATAGTCATTGCATTTTAATGATTTATCATGCTAATCATGTGTTTAAAGCTAGTCACTGTATGACCATATTTTCTAGTTTTGCAGATGATAGTTTATGTCAGTAGATTTACATGCAAAAATGATGCAATACCTGAGGGAATCATAGTCCCTCAGATATATTAATCAAGACAACTTAGCTCTTGAATTAGCTGGGGCTGCTTGTACCCTGTTAAATGAAGTGAGAAAGATGTGTCTAGGTTAAGGTTTCTTGCACCTGTAAAAAATGAATTTCTGAAAGCAGTAGTGTGCTAACAGAAACAACTGTCACTGTTGCCATTTTCAGTATTGGTCCCTTATGAAAAGGATCACATAGTGACATAGATGTTATCATAAACTATACAGCAATATTAGCATGGGTTTTTTATGCTACTATGGGATGAACACATGACTGAAGTTTCATGAAATTACATTGTTTGTGATTCTCCTCTTTTAGTTGACTTTATCACAGTTTAATTGAAAATCCTTCTAATATCTGACTATAAAACTCTTTAGGGAGACATCTGTGTTTTTGAACTCTCTGTTCTTCTAAAAAATATATATAAAGCCTAGAATAGCTTAGGTTTTGTGGTGCACTTTTAAAGTAGTATTTTCATAAATACTGAGACTGTTGTGATTTGCCACTTTAATGATAGGGAAAGAATTGATGAGGTAATGGGGAAATATTAACATTAAAAAGATAATGCTATATTAACTTGTGATGCTGTAGGACACTTGCCAGTGTACACAGTATTTTCAGGCACAGTTCTGCTGTGCAGTGCTGGTGATCTAAGTTATAAACCTGGTCACTGTGACTGTCCTTTTAATAATCCTTGTTCCCCAAATTTTTTTTTCCTCCCTAGGCAGTGCTCATGAGTACAGCTCCTGCCCTGATGACGCTATTTTTCAAAGCCTGGCTCGCAGTTATTCCTCTTTTAACCCTGCTATGTCTGATCCAAACAGACCACCGTGTCGTAAAAACGATGATGACAGCAGCTTTGTGGATGGAACAACTAATGGTGGTGCGTGGTACAGTGTCCCAGGAGGTGAGCCCACCCCATGGGGGTCCGTGTCACTGGCAATTCTGAGCTTGAGTTGTGCTATCCACAACTTTAGGCCTGGTTAAGGGTGAATCAAAGGCTGATCACTCACCACAGTGCATCTATAAAATCCTATAGAGCTCACTGTGAGTGATAGCTCTGCTATCATGAAATATTAAGGGAGTTTGGGGGGGGGAGGAGAGGTTAAGAAAAGAGTAAAAATTCCCTGACAAACCCTCATTAGAGCAGGCTGCTGATGGGTTATATGAACCTCAATAATGAAGGCATCCAAGCTGAACAAGTGGGAAAGCTTGGTTGCCTGATTTTGCAGTGTTATAGAAAATGGGAGTTTGGCCTTGGATTTTAATGGGAACAAAACCAGCCACAAAGATACTTTCATTTGCATCTCCGTACTTTTTGTGGCTTGGTTAGTGCCTGATTCCTGTCCTGGTGCTGTTTCTCTAGACATTGATAGGGTAGACATTCTGTGCTAAGAGGAGCAGCAGAGCTACTATGGGCATGTCCAGAGTAATTTTCCAGAAGTCCAGAAGAGTAGCCTGAAATGAGACATTCAGATTCAAATGAGACATTTCATTCCTTTCTGTTAAGAATTTTGATATCTTTGAAAATTGAGCCAAACCAGTCTTGGGATATCTAAATCTTAGAGTGTTCGGCCTCTGCTAAACTTGGAGTGAAAACTGAGCTGAAGATTTCTGAGCCAGCTTGTGTTGGAGTGATATGCCTGTGCTTTGGCTTTTTTGATTTATGCTGGATAACTTTGAATACACATAACTGTTTTGTTCTTTGCTTTTCTCTTGATATTCAATTACAGTCTCTGAATGAATTTTAAATTTTTACCTCAATTGAGCAGGAATCTCTCAAAGCATTAGACAGCCTAAGTGGTAGCCTAACTCTGCTTCTCTTACAGTAAAGGTGGAACTAAAAGAAGAAAATACTTAAGCTCCTGTGAAGAAGTTAGAACAATGACTGGTAGTGCTCACACAGCCAGTGTTCACCAGGGGCTGACTGTGAAGCAAAATATTGAAATTTCTGAACATAACTAAAACCCCAAAATACCTCTGTGTGTGAAGCTTTTCAGACTTCGAATTGGAAGCATTAAAACACCCTTGAAAACTGATGTGAACAAAATACTCAAAAGTTTAGTACTTAAAATTTGTTTCAATTCAGTTAAAATTTGTCTTAATGAAATATTAGATATTACCTATAAAAACATGGATATATTTAACTTCAGCTTATTTTTCCTTAAGAAAATGCTATGAAAGCAGTTTTTCCATTGTTTTGATGAAATGCTTTGATTCTGATTAAGCTGCATATGGCAAAGACACATTTTTCCATTGGAAAAAGTTTTTGGAAAGTTTGATTTCCTCTTTTTGGATCTTATTTTAAATGAGACTGTTAATTCCCCAAGTGAGGCCTTTCTTTTTCTCATATTTGTACAGATGTTAATAAGAAGGAATTCTAGTGCTAAGCAGGATCTATCATCCTAATATGGTGCAGTTAATAAAAAATAGAGAGACAGTGATATACTTTGGACCATACAGATTGAATCTGTTATTGGTTTGGTTTTTTTTTTTTTTTTTAAGTGTAGAAATCAGTTGGCACACTCTGACTTTTGAACAAAACCTCTGTGGTAGTGTTTGCTGACTTAAAGAAACCCAAATATAATTCAGTGAAAACAGTTCTGCTCTCTCTATGTCTAGTGCTAAGGAAAATAACTAAAAGCTGCTCAGTTCAAGTGAAAATTTTCTATTAAGTTTTAATCTGGAAAGCTCCATCTGAAAACCAAAATGTGGCAATTAAGTTATTGATGTTATCAGTATCTTTCACTGTCCATATGGTAACAAACTCAAAGTTAGCAGCAGCATAAGCTGTTGAAAAGCCATTTGTGTTGCTTTAGGGAATACTTTCCCTAAATAAACTTTAGGGATTCCACTCTACATCTTTACCAGAGTTAGGAATAAATCAAAAGAGACTCTGAAGGCCTTGTCTCCGTTGTATCTGCTCCTGTTGGAGCTAAGGTGGTACTTCTCTACCATTGCACCCTTGGATTCCTTTGGGCTTTTGTCCCCTCCCTTTTCCCTTCCTTTCTCACTCTTCTGCTAAAGATTCCTTTCTGCACAGAACACTACTCCAGTATCCACTTCTGCATATTTTCTGTCTCTGTTCCTGGTCACTTCCTAGGCTCTGCCTTTGGCAATACCTTATCAGACCAAGAGCTCTGACCGAGGAAAGGATGGGTTTTCATTCTAATGAATTACTATAGGTGCTGTTGCCTGCAGTGCCCCCAGTTGTGCAATGTCAATTCTTTGCCCAGATAACTGATCCTCAGGGACTTGTACCTTCTGTAAAAGACAGGTGGGATAGCAGCTAGCAGCCATTTCACAGGTTCTTCAGTCTGCAGGAGTAGTATAGGGATGGCTCTCATGGGCTGTGGGTTGCTCTTCATATTTCTCTGAATACCTGAATTCTTTCAGTTGGAAGATTGAATGTCTGTGGCAGAGACATCTGGCTCTAACTGGAAGTAAGGAGGAACCCTCCATTGCATTCATGTTCTGTCCTTCCCTTTTCTCTGACCTCAGGATTTCCTCAGCAACCTCATGCAAGGTGGCAATTCCCCTTTCTAGCTTTTTGGGTGGAGAGAATGGATGATGTAAAGGAATATTGGACTCTTGCTTCTCTCTCTTAATTACACGTATTGTGAAGTTTTTCTCAGCATTACTGTTTGGTAGTTAATTCCTTCTGTAGAGCAGAGGTACAGAGAAAAGCTCCCACTACGAGTACCTTTGTGCTAGGTGTGAGGCCATGATGCTGTTACACTTGTAAGTAGTTGTCATCTGTAATTAGTTGATCTGTATAGGTTTTTCAGAGACAGCAAGCAAAGGCAAAGAGGTCATTCTTCTGTGTTCAGGAATGGCTCTTTTAACCATCAGACTCTGGGGAGGAACAAGTTTGTACATAAAAACCATGTTGCTTCTAATGGAGACCTTCTCTCTGTCAGCACGTAATTAATGATTTCACTTATGTGCAAGAAAGCCAAACTAAATTTGCAAAAACAGCTTTAATTTTGGCATTTCCTTAGCTGTTGACTGTATAACTTTTCAACATCCTTAATGACTTTTCAATGTACCTTGTGTTTGGAGTACCTATCTGGAACCATAAATGAGAAGAACAGATAGTAATCAATTACTACCTAGCCACATGCCTGTTCTGATTTTTCTGTCATTACAGAGTCACCTGAGTCTAATCAGATTCATGTCATTACAAAAATAGCTTTTCAAAGCAGCTTACATTGCTGTACTATTAGGCTATTGTTTAAGTGTCTTTTTTTTTAATTTCCAGATACACTCAAATCACCCTTGGCACTCAACTAATTCCTAACTTGGATTACCAGTTTTGGAAGCAGTGTTAGGGTTTTTTTAGGATTTCACTAAACACTAATGTAGGGGGCATTGATATTCTTCCCATTCAAGTACATCCTGTCCTGCTAAAGGCTACTGTCTTTTCTATGTGTAGTGCTGCAGCTTGCAGTGCAAAGTCTCAAGTAATTCTGATGCCTGGATGCCAGGGGCACACCCTGCATACCACTTTACTTATGAACCTTGTTGTTCCTTTATTAAAACCTGAAGAAATTAATTTTTTCCCATCCTCTGAGCTGACTTTTGTAAGTACTAACATAAAGACACTGTAGTCCCTCAGTCACTGGAGTAGTGCAACAGAGAAGTTTTTGTGTTCTCAGTTTCAAAGTCCTACACATGGTCAGCAGTAAAGGGCATTCATTGCTGGAGCTCAGTTATATCTGAGGTATCTAAGCCTTTCTGATCTTCAGAGAGCAGTTCCTGTTGTAGTGTGAGAAAGTTAGTGCTATGCTTTGTCACAGTGAGAGGCTGTGTGAGTGTGGTGATGTACATGCATGTGACACATGCCACGGACAGGGCACTTCGAGGACTTGACCAGTGGCAGCAGAGTTGCTGCAATATTGAATAAATCTCTAGAAATGTTTTTTTGGTTTCTTGCGTATTGCACCGAATCCACAGTTTTTTAATGAACCAGAAGGTAAGGAGTGCACAGCCTTGAGCACTCCAGATTATCTATGTGGTTGGCCTTAGTTTAGATCTTGGCCAGCTTCACCCCATTCTCTGTCCTAGAGATTCAGATCATCTCCTGCAATTCAATGATACAGAAGATTAATTTTTTAGAAAGCAACACATAATTCTTGGACAAGGCCAGGCCTCAGGAAACAAACTATAGGATATAGACATTGAGCACAGAACTGGAAAATATATTGCTTCTTTACTCTCTTCTTGAGAAATTAGGGCATCCCTGAGTAATACTTAAGGAGGAAAGAGAAATTTTCTGAGAATTGGAACAGTAATGGTCAAGAATTACTGTCACCACAGTAAAATTGCCCTTCGGGTCCCTGTTCTCCTCTTCATACATTCTTTCTTTCTTTTAGTAGAAGTACAAAATTCAACAAAAGCAGCATTATCTAGTGTCCAGAACAGATACATGATAGCACTGCTGTTAGGATTTTACTCATGACTCCACTGCTCTCTTGCTGTATATTGCTGAATGGTCCATCTAACAGTTCTGCCTGCTGGAACATTAGGGCCATCCCTCCCAGGAGCCTTTGCCTTCTGTGTCCTCATTTAAAAAAAATAAAAAATATTTAGAAATGAAAAGGTTCTTTAAGCAACCCGAAAATCCCCGTGCCTGTCAGTAGTTGGGAATCTTGTTGCCTGGTTGGCAGAAAAGAGCCCCTTCACCCTACTGTGTTGACAAAATCCCGCATCACTCAGTCTGTTTGCTGTCCTCAGAGTTCTCTTTGGGATGTGCCATCAGCTCTCTGGGCAGTTATGGACCTGTGAACAACACTGGTTTAATGAAGAGACATGCAAGGTCTCATGTGTAGCTTGCATGGGGAGCACAGGGCTGAACGAATTAGCTGTCCTAGAAACACTTCCAAATCCCTCAGTGACCTCCATGGGAGTGCTCAGCAGGCTTGATTGCCATTTTCTTTTCAGGCCTCCATTTGAGAATCCACTGACTCTGCTAGCTAGACAGACTGGGAAGGCGAGGGATAGTCCTACATCGGCCTCTGCAAAGCAGATATATGTATTTATAGCATATTTATAACCCTCCTGGGGATGGCCACTGTCCCTCTCCAGCTGGTTCATCCAGTTATAAATCTGGCAACCTCCTTGGATTTTGGTTGACCAATTTAAGCAAGTAGCCAATATACCCATGTAGTAAGAGGAGGGGCTCAGATATGTAAAAGAATGCATATTCTCTGTCAAGTTTTTATTCCTAGTGATGATGCTACTGTGCTACTTATGTTTTAAAATACCAATTATTAAAGTTGCATTTATAGTGATGTTTCTCCTATCTTTCAAAGGCTATCTGATACTGATTTTGTGGTGGCATTGGGTTGGAGAAGCCCTATCCATTGAAAATTTTCATGTCAACAGATTTTGCAGGAAGTTTTGTTTTGTATTATTTTAGTGGAGAATATTTGCAATCTGTGAAGAAAATCTAGACAAGAAATGTTTTCCATGTAAAATATTTTCAGAAAAAAATCCCCAGCACATTTTTGACTCATCTTAATAAATCTCTTTTTCAATATCACATTATTATACTTGATTTGCTTTTTAATTAATTGTCATTCTTTTTTGCTTACAAGGTGAGCATCTCTTTTTGGTTATTTTTTTTCATATGGAAATATTTTAACTATAGTCTGAAATAATTTTATTTCCCAAAAAGAAAAAAATGTAATTTATATATCAACTATCCAAAAATGTGTGAGCCAAAAGTATACAGGTCATGTGAAGCATCAAGTAGTACAGCCTATTTATCAAGGCTTTTCTAAACTATCCCTGGGAATAAAATGTATTTTGGAATTATTTGTCCTATTGTTTTCTCTAATTTAAAGCTTCTGAATTCAAAATTAAGCAGATGGAGTGCAGCTGCATCAATTGTATTTAGAGCTGTTCTTTTCTTAATAGTCCCAGCATTTCATGTGTTCACACTTGTTTACTTCAGAGTAATGCAAAATGCATCACTACCTCTCTTTTCTGGCATTGCAGGAATGCAGGATTTCAATTACCTCAGCAGCAACTGCTTTGAAATCACAGTGGAGCTTAGCTGTGAAAAATTCCCACCTGAAGAAACTCTGAAGGGCTACTGGGAGGACAACAAGAACTCTCTCATAAATTACATTGAGCAGGTAATACAGAACAGGGTGTCAAAACTAGTTATTGTGCATAAAGCTTCTAAACTTTGTGCTTTGTGAACGTCTAATTAAAAATGTTGTATTAATCCAGATGTTGCTTTAATTCTTACTTGTCTCTGTGATGGTAAATCCTGTGATATTTCTAAATAAGTGGAGGAAGAGTGGAAAAGAAGGATGAATTTACAGTACAGAATCCTTCTCACTTACCTAAGCTGTTGCAGACATTTGATTTAAATTATTTGTGTTGGGTTCCTCAATGAAAAAAAATACAAATGTCCATAGTCTATGATTGACTCCTCCAGCACTGGTGTGTGTGCTCAGAGAGATGGATTGTCCTCTGCAGATATTCCAGTGTGTGTGCAGATGTGGGATGGATCATTCTGTGGATGTACAGGAACCTGAGCAGTTGTATTAAACCATACAGAATTTCTGAAATCTGAATATTGTAGTTAAAAAATTACAAATGTATGTGATATCATTAGTGGTTGCACACCTGAGATGGTGAAATGACAAACACGCTTTGTTAGCAGAGACAATCAGTTAGTACATTCATTTCTTTAAGGACTTAATTATGCAGAAATGCTGTAGTTAACCAGAAATGTGAAATATTTGCATATTTGAAGTGTTATGCTGTTCTGTTTAAACAGTATCTGTAGGCTGAGGAAAAAGCTGTATTTGTCCTCCAGGTTTTTACCCATTCTTTATGGAATCTATCTCAAATTGTTCCGCTCCTCTGCACAGGGGTTAATTTTCTCTGTTTCATGGAAAGCTATGCTGTCACTGCATTTTCAAAATTGCTAGCGTACAAGATGGCCAGATCTTTGCTGCAGCTCCCCTGGGAGTGCTGAGAATGGTGCATATATGTAATTTCTACTTTTCTAAGGCTTCTCCCACAGTATGTATTAGAGGAATCTGAACTAAACTATAGCAGCTGAATGTATCTTATAGGTTCATAAAGGGGAACATCAGTATCTCAAAATAAAACTCGGGTTCCACAAACCTTTTCAAAGGACATGGAACCTGAGAGAAGCCTGAACTTCAAAGCACTTTACTGCTTTGTTTCCAGGCTCCCAATGAGGTTCATCTCTACATAGGTTCCCAACATCCCCAGCACCGAGAGTTTCCTATTTCTGGATAGGAAAAGGCAGTTGATCCTCAGTCTCGTGCTTCTGAGGAGTTTGCTTTCAGACTGTGCTTAGGATACACAGGCAGGACTCTCTGCACACTGAGATCATATCACTGCTTTAATTTCATATATAGGAGGAGCAGACAGATCAGGTACTGATGGGGCTTTTACCTGGAAAAAGGCTTTTACCTGGAGCATGAAGGAGCAGGAACATGACCCACCGCTGCCCTTGTCCCACAGTCCAGGAGGGGAGTGTTGTGAATCTCTGTGGTCCCAGCTCACAGAGCTGGATATTTTGGGTGTGCCCAAGCATCTCACAGGGGGATTGCCCACCGAAGTTTCAAGTGACTGAATTTACTTTGCTAATGCTTCACCTTTAAGAAATTATGTCATTAGCTCTACATTCCTACATCTGATAAAACTTTCAGAGGAAGGTTTCTGTAGGTTATTCTTTCAAAGCTTTTCTGTGTATTCATTAATCCCCAGTATGACAAAGAACTGCAAGTAAATGTTTACATGTATTGTGATTTGTTGTGTATTTCTGAAAATTACTTGCATTGAACAGATATATTATTATAACTACCTGATGAGTTATTTTTCTTCTTCACTCTCTGTTCCATTATGATATTTAGTATTTGTCATGATAGTGGTCAGCCTGTAGTCTATGGGGTTCATAGTGTCCTTTGTTATATATATCAGTAGATATTCCATTGCCAAAAATGCCATCTTTTCTTAAGAATTTTTTATTTACCATTTGTTGATGACCTAATTTATTTCAGATTCATCGAGGAGTGAAGGGGTTTGTTAAAGATCTTCAGGGCAATCCAATAGCAAATGCTACAATTTCTGTGGAAGGGATAAGCCATGATGTTACATCAGGTGGGTATGGTACCTCAGCAGTGCTTCGCCTTGGCTTAGCAACCTGGAGCCATTTCACATCTTTTTAAATGCAACTCTAAGGGAGCAAAAGTTTGAAGCCAGGACGGTACATTGTGCCTCAAGAAGCTTGTTGTCCACAGGATTTCATGAATCTTTCACTTGTATTTTGCTCTCAGAGTACCTGAGACTGGTTTTTTTGACTTCATGGGTCTCTGGTGTAAATTGATTCATGTGCCTCTTGGTTATTAATGCTCTAGTCTGTCTTCTGATTTGTGAAGATAGTGTTTCACAGCTTTGTCAGGATTTAAAGCCCTGTCAACAGTGCTGTTTTTAGTTTGAAGGACAATTTTAGTCCAAAAGGGTTATATTTTTCACAATGCAGTCATACCTATTAGTATGTAAATTCTTGACAGATTTCCAATTTGCATAACTTCCTTCAGCAAAGATAAATTCTCTCTGCCGTTTACAATTACGTGATGTTTTTTCAGAAGGGTGATTCTAAAAGATGAAAGCATTGTGTTGGTTGGTGTTTATAGAAAATGACATGTCACCTCTTCAGTGATGTTGTGCTTTGTTCTAGGAATGAGTTCAGAAGGTAGCTTGCACAGTGTGCCTACTTTCAGCCTTCCCTGTACACCTATGCTCTCCTATCCTGAATGACATTTTTTTTGTTTGTAAAAGATACTGATTAGAAAAACAAAAAGTAAATGTCACTGCTTTATGCATGAGCTTATTTTGTGGTCATTTTCTCAATTATACCTCTCACTATACTGTCACAGAAATTCAGAATACTATGGAACAGGAACAGATAGAATATTCAGTCACCTCTGATTTGGGTTTGCACATCACCTGCAAATAGACTGCCAGCACTTCTGCCAAGCAGGATAATGGTGTGGGAAAACATTAGTTACCTTCTGTCTCTGTAAATAAGAAGGCAAATATAGAGACTGGAAATAAATTTTCAGGCATAATAAAAAGGGAATAAACTGTACAAAGAGGTATTTTGAGGTACAAGAGAGTGATGTATGTGAGAGAGTAGCTCATGCTTTTATGACACAAAAAATGCATTTAATCATAAATCTTTTCACATCATTGTGTTTGTATAAGACTGAAAGTCATGTATTATCAAAACAGGAACAAAAAAAGTACTTGAATATTAGCACAGTCAGAATGAGGGAGAAACATTCTTTGGCTTTTCTTCTGCTTCTTTATTCATGAATTGAAATTCTGCTTTGTTTCAGTTACAGGAATTAGAATAGATCATTGCTGTAGTTCTACAGCAGCATTTTTTTTTCCATTCTGTTTTATGAAGAGAAAAATCTGGGAACAACTGGATTGACTACTGACATTTTTTTGACCATGTAAATAGCAGACATTAAAGTAATATTTCCCTTTGTACGCTGTGTAGCTGCAGATGTGGTGAAAAAGCATTTAAGGGACTTGTAGAAAGAGCATGGCTAAGTGTTCTAAATGGCATTGCTAGCTGAACTTTCGAATGGCTCTGCAATATTTTCTGGAGGAAGAAAAATTCAAATTATTAGCCCGTGACAAATTAGATAATTGCCTGCTGCTGGTGCAGGGAAGATCTGAGTCTTTGTGAAAATGTGATAGGTTCATTTCTAGAGAAGATGATGATGAATTTTGATTCTGTGACTGGAAGAGATAATCTGTAATAAAAGTAGAGTAGGAGCCTTTCTTTGACCTGAATGGACCAAGCGTCCATTTCTTTGTTTCTCTGAGCCAAAGGAATAAAACCCTTGACAGTGCCTGGATACTGAAACATGTAGATAATGATGCTTCAAGGGTGATGCACATACAATATTCTAGGAATTTTTTTTTTTTTTTTTTTCTGAAAGATGAGAAAGGTAGTCGACTTATTTAAATTTGATGACAATAGAATTTGTTTACACTTGAATTATCAGAATACTGAGGAACTTTAAAAATCCGTATCATGTTGCAAACAGAATCTCAGACCCTTAGGAGGGACATTGCATTGGCTGGGAATACTTCTAAAGTGGAATAATGTCCCATATTGTCATTTTCTTCAGTGTGATGGAGAGCCTTCAGCCTCAGTAGGCAAAATCTTTCATGGAGGTTCCAGCACAACTTCAAAATTTAAATATTTTTTTTTGATTACCTGAAAGGAAGCAAATATGATAGATAGATAGATAGATAGATAGATAGATAGATAGATAGATAGAT